>CM021101.1:439446291-439765109 GCA_007115665.2 Sequoiadendron giganteum | reverse complement strand
TCGTAAACATGAAACATATACTTGCTAACAAGCTGTCTAAAAAGCCAGAAGCTTTACGCTCTTCAAAAAAAATTTAAACAATGCAATTTTATTCAACAAGCAACCATTTCAGAAGTGAACTCAAAAATTGCAATAGTGACTTGTTGCAACTATATTCATTTTACAAAGTCACTTGAATAGCAACCCTTGTCTTGGTATCAGGATTTCTGTCCTACTATGACTACAAGCATTGTTTGTTGTTAAAAAGCCTAGTTGTACAGTTAAGTACAATAGATGACATATGACATGGAGCAGTTGAAGTGAAGCAACATGTTACTATTGAAATAATAGCTACCAAATCAATCAATGCATGTTTAATGCACCAAATGGTATAACTATCAGATCAGAAACAATAGTTTATTAGATGCAATTTCTACAAGATCAATTTTCACAAACATTCAGACATTAAATTCAAATCCTACAAGCTTTGGCGGCATGATGAAAGCTACTGAAGCAATGAATACATAGGTAATGCATTGAATGTCTCCATAGTCAACAAGACCTTTCTCAAAGTATTCAATTTTCCCTGTCTTAATATTTGTTTGTTACAATTCTTCTATTGGTTGTACTAGGCCTATTATTCATTTTTGTTAAAGCAAATTAGAAAAATACAAGGACACTATATATTTTGCAAATATTTAATGGCTAAATTAAAATCGTGCCACCTTTGACAATGGGGTAATAGATACTGAAGTAGTCAATGCATGTCTAATGAATTGAGTGGTGCAACAAGCAGATCAAAAACAATAGTCTATTAAATTCAATTAACATAGAGAATGCATTAAACTTTTTTAGCATACAAACAACAACAACAAGCATGTTAAGAAGCATGATACACTAGTATTAGTGATAGGGACCAATCCCAATATCCTATACTCTATTGTTACTAGATAAAGAAATACTCTTTTAGATCTTTGACCAAGGTCCTCGTCCTTGTACAAGCATACAATGCATTAACTTTGAATTCATTGCTTGAATAGGCATTAGCCTGCTAGAAAAGTATTTTAAACAATACAATTTTGTTGGACAAGCAACTATTGCAAAAGTGAATCAAAAAATTGTAGTAGTAACTTGCTGCAATTGTATTCATTATACAAAGTCACCTGAGTGGCTACCCTTGTCCTCATATCACTACTTATGTCCTACTGCAACTAGAAATATTATTTATTGTTATAAGGCAAAGGCCTAAATGTACAAATAGGTACAATAGATAACAAATGGCATGAAATAGTTGAAGCCAAACAAATTGTAATGGTTTCATTTGTAATTGAGAGGTAATAAATAATTCTTCTTCTTTTTCATTGCTTTGACTACACCTATTATTCATTTATGTTAAAGAAAATTTAAAAAATAGGAGGATATTATATATTTTGTAAATATTTTATGTATAAATGCAAATTATCCCACCTTTAGCAACAAGATGATAGATGCTGAAGCAGTCAATGCATGCTCAATGCATTAAATAATATGACTGACTAATCACAAATAATAGTCAATTATCTGTGAACTGTGCAAGATAATATGTTATTCATAAACATGAAACACAAAATCAAATGCTAAGATTTTCCAAAAATAAAAGATCAACGCAATAATTTTTTGTAAACATCCAGACATCAAATGAAAATTTTGTGAGCTTTGCTAATAGACTCATGGCTAGTCAGGCAATAGATACATAGTCAGTGCGTTAAATTCCTCCACATTCAATAAGACCCTCCTCAAAGCATTCACATTTTCTTGTGATAATTCTCGTTTGCTAGAATAGCCACCCACTCCTTGGCTTCAACTGTTCCACGTTCATGGGTTACATAGCATATGCCATCTAGTATACCCATATGTCCCCCCTCACCCTTGTAACAACAACCAATACTTCTAGTTAACAAGTATCATAAATAGAGAGACAAATAGCTCCCTAGTAGTCAACTGTTCCTACAATTACAAACATGGGAAGCTTAAAAAAGATAAGCTTTTCAACAAACAATAAACAAATGACAATTAGCACAAATAAAACATAGCACTCACCTGACATTTTATGAATTAACTATGCATTCAATGCTTGCATACCCATCGGATCTCCAACACATCTCACACACTTTGTATTCAATGGAATAAACATGCATTCACTACTTCACGATTAATTTTTTTCCAGAAAATATAATGTCCAATTATTTTGCTAATTTACATAAACGAAAATGAATAAGAGCTATTGGGTACTCAAGCAGTGAATGCATATTTAATGCATTAAATATAAAGTTACTTCGTGATATGTGTTGGACAACTAGTGAAAAGAGAAGCAAAAATTTCATAGTTAACTCATTCTACTTATTCTCCTTTGTTAACTCTCCAACTTCACATTGAATCAATTTAAATTCCTAAATTACTTTTATACAATGCTTTTTGTTGTTGTTTCTATGCTTAAAAAGTGTAATGCATTCCCTAGGTTATTTTTTAATGCATAAAACATGCATTAACTACTTCAGTATCTATTACCTCACCGTCAAAGATAGCACGATTTGCATTTACCGATTGAATAAATCCATAATATATAGTGTCCTTTGATTTTTCTATTCTGATTTAACAAAAATGAGTGATACAACCACTCCAACCAATAGAACATTTCAAATACTTACAAATCTAAATTTGCAAACATAACCTAAAAGCTATTCACTATCGACAGGAAGACGATGCACTACATCACTCTAATTGTATTTTTTGAAGTATTTTTGTGTTTTTCCTATAGTTGCTTATAAATTTTTTATATTAACAAGTATGTTACTATTGCAATGGCTCCATGTGCAATTGAGAAGTAATCAACAATTTATCTTCTTCTCCATTGGTTGGACTAGGCCTATTATTTATTTTTGTTAAAGTTGATCACAAAAATAGGACATTATATATTTTGCAAATACACTAAAGCAGTGAATGCATGTTTAATTCATTGAATGCGATTTTTACGAGATTTGTTGGAGAGTTGGTGGGTATGGAAGTAGTGAATGCATAGTTAATTCATGAAATCTTAGTTGAGTGTTGGCTTTTATTTCTGCTAATAGCTGGTGGGTACAAAAGCAGTGAATGCATAGTTAATTCATGAAATTTTAGGTGATTACTAGGTTTTATTTGTGCTTATTGTTTGTTGAGAAGATTGTGTGCTTTTAGCTCTGTGTTACCATCTTCAATGTTAGTTATGAGTAAGGTGTTGTCGACTGTGGAGGAATTGAATGCATTCACTATGTATTAATTACTTGAGTGGCTAATAACCTATTAGCAAAGCTTGGAAAGTTTGTATTTGATGTCTGAGTGTTTGCAAAAAATTATCGCACTGGTCTATTTTTGCCTAAATTTTGTCATGTGCCCCTAGTATTGATTTGCTTGTAAGTAAAATAGCAAAGTACAAGTACTTGATCGATTTTGTAGATATGTGTAATGCACCATAAAGCAATGAATGCATGGTTAATGCATTAAATACTATGTCAATACTAGCACAATTGTTGTATTTATCTTTCATATGGTGAACTGGTGAGACAATTCCAATAATCTAAATATATGTAATTTTATTTCTAGAATCAGTTTTGTTTGTGCAATTTTACCAGTAAAGCAATGTTTTCAAAGCCTAGGGTTAGATTTCTAAATAGGTGTAAATAGTTGTTATCAACAGGATTGCACCCGTGTGCAAAAGAAAAGAGGCTTTGTGATCTTGTGAACCATGGGAATACTTTCAGGTTGTGGGTACCCTATATTGAAAGTAGACCTCTGGATTATAGGCCAAGTTCCTTTATGATTTTCTAATGATCAACTGTAACCTGGATGAAAAAGGGAAGAAAAACTTTAAATGAATGCATAAATTGAACTTAAAATGAATAGTGATGCACCAAATGACAACTATTATGTTGGCTGTTTCACAACTAATACTCTCATAAATCTATTAACACAATTTAATTTGAGCACATTAACCACATAAATATTTCATAAAAAGGTTTGTTTAAACCATCTTTATGAAGGAAAAATTGGATTTTCAGAACATAAGAGAAAAGATAAACTTTAACACAATCCATGACTTGTGATGAAATTACTTTTTGTGTACATGTATTCAGAAAGTGAGACAAAAATTTAAAGGTTTCAGATTTCAAACACATTAAATGTGCATCAAATCACTTTTAAAAGGGACAAGACACCAGAAATTGAAGAGGCAAACACTGAATTTAATGAAATATTGTGAAGGAACTTCTACAAATAACAAGCTATGTAACCTATACAAATTTTCTGTATATCAAACTGTAAATATAAACTAAGTTACAAGATCTCTCTTCTTTACATAAATGCAAAGTCAAAACTATCAAGAACTAAGGAAAAAGAATGAATTTTTCCAATATATACAAAAGATAGAAGAAAATGAGCTCTAAAAGAGATGTCAAGGTAACTAAAGTGAAAAATATATGAACTCCAAAGCTATCCATGAGCAAAATCAAAACTGCCTAAAAGTGGGACCCATCAATGTTGTAAACTGGGCTTAAACAACTCAAACTCCATCTCATACTGTATATAACTGAACTATATCTCGAAATGGCTCTTGAGTGCATGGAGGTGGCACTGAAAGTGAAAATATCCTCCCCACGAGAAAAGAAGAAAAGCCTAAAAAAATGGGTCCACCACTGAAGCAAACTGAACTCTGAATGCTGCAAACTCATCCTCTTGATATGCATGATCAAAAGACCCTCAAAACTGATGTAGAACTGTCGATGTGATCTCCATAAAACTAAAAAATGACTCCAAGTCAGAAAAACATCGCACTCCGGATGGCTCCCATTGATTTTACATGTTCAGTCAACTAAAAAGAGACTCAAGTCTCCATCTCATGATTTGCATGATCAATATTCAGTTCACTCCACTTGTCTCTTTCTTGCATGATTCTGGAAAAGGTAATTGAATGATTAAATATTAAAAATAATCACTATGATTATTTTAATATTTAATATGTGATTGTTCCTCCTTTATCACATTTACATGTTAAATATTAAAGTAATATACCTTTAATATTTAATTAAAATGTTATTTTTGTTCAAAGTTATTGAGTAATAAGTGACACTCCTTTATTTCAAAATCAAGAGATAAATCTAAAACCTAACTCCCAAATTTATTTTTCAAACTTACGGGCTCCTCAAAATGATTAGGTCAATTGACTAAAAGTCAAGTCCATAGGATAAAATGTGGAATGATTTTTTCTTGTTTAAAAAATTGTTAAAAAATCCTACTCACTCGAATTAGGGCATTGAGTGAAATACTCAAACCCTAAAACTCTCATTCACTTTTCCATTTTTACACTTTTTGGAGAAAACCTGTGCCATTGGGCATTGCCATGAGTTAGGTCTCGAAGCTCGAATCTCTTAGTTTTTCATGCTATTTCTGATGGCCTTTGAGGATTCTTGACAGAAAAACCAGGTAAGTGTTATTCTCAGTGAAAAATTTGGCTTTTGTTTCATTTTCAAAGCCATTTTTTGGGGTTTCAAGCCGCTGGTTTGCTAAATTTTTGATGCATCCTTTCGTGCTTTTCTTCAGTTGATCAAATTTATGAGTTGAGGCCGCCAGTGCTAAACCTCTGAATCTTTTCCTGAAAGTATTAAAACACATGTTCTCAGCAAGAAGAGGTAAGATTCCTTGCCATTCGAGCTCTAAACTTCTTTTTTCATTTTCTGTTGAGTAAAAGTTGAGAATGGCTCAATAAAAGCATGGTGATAGGAGTATGTGCTCTTTTCTTTTTCAAATTCTATACATCTTCCATATTTGAAGGCCGCGACCATCAATAGCTATTTTGGCTATTCTGGGTATCTGATTTTTCCCTTATGATATCACTATAATAGCAATCTCAGTCAACTATTTCATAGAAAATGCTACTCTCATCTTTCATATGGCTTCCACTATATGGGTTTTCAACCATTTTGTAAAAAACGGTGATGAGTGTTCCCTTGGAACAACAAAAAAATCAAAAACACCAGTCTTTTGATATTCTTAGGGTTTGAAACCATTGAACTTGCAAATTCTTCTATCTGTCTTGCAAGAAATATACATGATATGTAAAAAGCCTCAGTATCTAACCTTCACTGGGAATACCAATATGGAAGAAAGAATGTGAATTGCCTCCATTTGCATGATGCAGGTTTTTTTTTTGTATTTCCATGGAAAATAAAGAAAATAAAACTTACTCAACACTGTACATGGGGCTTCACCATTTTTTGGGTGAGAGTTATATAGGTGTTACCTATTTTTCACTACCAACTCAAACAGGTGGAGCTGAATTGTAAATTAAAAGCCAAAAGGTACACAAGCTGTTCAAAAAGTTATGCTAAGTACTCATTATTGTGCATTTTTTCATTACAGTGTGAATTTCAGTGATATTATGCAAGAACATTTCAGAATGATATCACAAGATTGCATAATGTTTGCTGTTTTATTCATAATGTACAAACTAGAATCCCACACAAGCCGTGGGAATAACTCAATTTGATTTTCATAATCAAATAAGGGGTGCATGAAGTAAAGTAAACTATACAACTGATAATAAAGAAAGCATAGGGTAGAAAGTGATTCGTCATTGCCTGGAATGACGAATCATTGACAAGTTGAGGTCTTCAGTTGTGTTTCAAGCTCTAGCTCTAGCTCCAAGCTCCGATGCACCTGCAAGTATGATAAGAGTGTGGTTAGAGCAATACGAATCAAATCCTATCATATGCCTATGCTACCAACATAAATATAGTATGCTTTTGATCAGGAATCCATCAAATGATTTCTGATTTCAAAGGCATAAAACTCATGAGGAAAGCTTTCAGATTCTTTTATTTTGCTAACATGTTTGTTCACTGTGCAGGAACAGGTTCGTTATGTTCGTGATCATTTTATCTGATATGTGGAGTAAAATGGGCTCCCACAAGGGTTGAGCTCGACATATCAAGGAGGACACACTCTCAAGTTACATATGAGAGTTCATTAATATTGTCAAAACAGTTAAAGTAGAGTTGCTAAAACTAAGAGTATAGTCATACAAGCAACCTTATTTCAAAGAGATTCAGAAAAAATAGTTTGAGCATACAACATAATATTGCTCTTCATGTCAAGAAATGATCAAAGCATATAGAGAATTCATATATTTCATTGATACCCCATTTCAACTCTACTTTAAATTTTCACATTACATCTAAATGAAGTATCGAGCCTCTTTACATTGAAGAGAAACATAAACAAAATATCAAGCACCAACCTATTTCATGAAGTTTTGAAATTGATTTCACAAGATACAATGAGGATAAATTGTGCTTGCACACATATGTTACAACCAACAACTATTTTTCTTTTGAAATTTAATAGAGCGAGAGCATGTACAACACAACAGTAAATATCATACAATTACCAGTATTGAGTAGCTATTCACACTAGAAGCGCTTTCCAAGTCTTAGGTTGTATTATAGTCTTAAAAATGTAGTAAATGAAATCATATTTCAAAGTAGCAAATCATGCTTTTCAGGTCAGAAGTTGTTTTACATGTTTGAGAATAAATCTTCCATCTATAAAGCTCCAGGTTTAAATGATAAATGCATGAAGAGTGCCAGGTATAGGGGGAATAAAAATGTAGGGACAGTCAAGCATGTGAAAGAGATTCATATTCTCATTAGAGTGGAAGATGACATGCATCAGTATGGTGACCAGTATGCAGATGATACAAACCAGATTGTTATCTCATCATGGAAACACTAGTGAAGGCACTAATCTGAGCAGTTTGAAAGTAGTGCCTCCTCATTGTGAATACTCACTCATTACTTTGTTTTGGAGAGGTTGATATAGAGGAAAATGATAGTCATATGGGTCAATACCAATAGGTTTCCAACTATGAGCTAAAAAGTGTAGAAATTGTGACTGTAAAAGAGGAAAATAAGACATTCACGAACAAATAATTATGAATATGAGCAGCAGGGAATTATGAATATGAAGGCAACATGTTTGAGTTTCAAACGACAAGCTTAGGGGTAGTCCAAAAGCCATGTGTTTACGATAGTGTTTCAAGGAATCCAATGTATGACAGCTAAGGCAATTAGTTATGATAGAAATCACAGGCATGAGCATGATTAGTTATACAATCAAAGATAGTTTCATGATAGTAACATTGCCTCATCAGGTGTGTCATCCACAACAAGTTTTTCAGGAATAAGGATTGTTTCTTAAAACTTTAACACATATACATAATCTACAGAAGACAAAGAATGAACAAGTGCTGATGGGTGTTCTTTTAATTTTTTATAAGTGTCTTTGACAATCTTGCCAGAGCCAATGAAGGATAATATATTTTTCATATTGAATAGATGCAATGTATAGGTATAGTAGCATGGTTAACATTTTGACAGTCAAATCCGTCAAAAGAAAAATGAACAGTTTGAGAGAAAGGAGATAATATCACAACTATAGCATAATCATGATTATTCAAGGAATGATGCATGAGAGGGGTTTCCAAACTCCAAATGAGAAGAGAAATATCATGTAAATCGAGTGTTTTAAAGCTGAAGTTTGTTCAATGATGAAATCCAGTTTTTGCATAATACAACTTGGAGTTTTGCAAAAACCCTCAAAATGAAGACTCAGAAACTACAGCCAAGGAAAAAACAAATACCCAGCAAGGCTTATGACCTACAGATGCAAGGAGGGTAACCTAGAATTTACAAGAATATTGTGATACGATACATAAACCCACTTTCATTTCTGCAAGAATAGAATGCCCAATATGAGGGATCCACGTCATGAAGACTCAAAAACACATGCTTAAACATAGCAAGAAAACATTATAGTTGCGGCTTGAGAGTTGCAGTCTAAATTTCCAGGCTCGAGCCTAACAACAAAATGCATGAAATCTAGAACAAAAGGCTGAAGCCATGAGATGGTTCATAGAAAGATCAAAATACAGAGGCCGAGTCCAGTCACTCACTAGGAGAACAAAAACTATGGCAGCCAGGAACAGGAATTTTAAAGCAACACTTTCTATCATGGCAGCTGTGATATATGCTGTAGAAAAAAAACCCTAGCTCATGGCAGCGCTTCCTCCCAACAACATTCTCCATTCAAGCAAAAGTCAAATGCAAAATAAGAATTGATTAGGGTTCAAGCCTTTTCACTTGCCCTAAGTCGATAATGAGTGTTTTTGCTAATGATTTTAATAAAATCATTTTATTTTTGCCTCCCACGATCTAGGACTTTAATGTCAATGACCTAATATAAAGGGGCCCGTGAGCTAAACAAAGCCATGAAATCACTAAGGCATATGATATGCATATATTGCATGAGGAGGTCGTCTGCATGTGTGAGGACTTTGAGTCTTCGAGACTTATGGTTAAGCAAAGTGTGATGGATATTTTTGGATGCATGGAGCCGTAGGTTATTTTTTCTTTTTTACACGATTCTTAATATTTGTATTTGCTAAATACCATGTGAAGCTTATTAATTAAATAATAAATTATAAATCATTTTAAGTGCAAATATAAAACATTAAGCAAAGATGGAGTTCTAGTTCACATGGGTGGATTGACACAAACAAAGTGGCTTTCGCATGCTTGGGGCCACCTTTTGAGGGATTTTTAGTGCAGTTCAAGTTCTATATGGTTCAGTTATCAGCAAACCTTGAGTTTGGACCATCATGCGCTCATTTTTGCATGGGTTTGAGCCTCTTTTTCAGGAATTTTTGCTTTTGCTCGTGAATTGCCTTGGAATTATCAATTTTTAGACTGAATTTGACTTTCAGTTCCACCTCCATGCCTTTTGAAGGCTTTTTCTATAAAGTGATATGACTTAGTCATTTTTCACTTAGTTCTTGTTTTTCATCCTTTGCATTCTGCAAAGTAAAATATTTGTAACTCAGCTTTTTTCAGATTAATACAGTAGCAGGTTTACAGGTTATGTTAACATATAATTTGCAGAGTTTTCCTTCTGTTATCATTATAGGTTAGGAATTAGCCTTCTTAGATTCAAGTGTTGTGTTTTATGAGTGTTTTGGATGCAAATTTAATGTGTTTCACATCGAAACCTTTAAATTTTTGTCACATTCATGAATGCATGTGCACAAAAAAGACATTCTTAGTTGCAGGTCATAAATTGTGCTCATAATATATTAATTTCTTTAAGTTGTGAAAGTATTTTTCCTTCATAAAGAATGATTTATCTAGCCTTTCTTTGAATCATTTATGTAGGTGAGTTGTTTGATCTGAGTTGTGAAAATAGGCTCATGAAGAATCAATTGCGAATTAATCTGTTGTCTTAAGTTTCCAATTAGGTGCATCACCACAGTTAAGTTTTTCACAATTTTTTGCATTTAGATTCAGTATTTCTCCCTTTTCCAACAAGTTACTCAGTTATTAACCAAAAAATTACATAGGAACCAGCCTAGAATCTGGAGGTCTAATTCCTTATAGGGTACCCACAACCTAGAATTAGTTCCCATGTTTCAACAGATTGCTGAGTTTCTCCATTCAAGCGTTCGGGTGCAATCTATTTGACAACAATAGGTTGAGGCATGAATCATGGAATTTTGGGGTTTCATAAGCCTATACATGTCATGGCACCAAACCTGAAACAAAATCCCTTTTGGGTTTGCATTTGAATGAGTCGATCATTTGTATTTTTGGGTGAGAGCCTTCATGTATTCAATAAGGTTTTCTTAAAAAATGGAAGGAAATTACTAAATGTATAATTGCCTCAGTCATGCTATTCCCATAGTATTGCCTCCTTGTAGCATACTTTCATTTGATCTGTAGCAACTCCTATCTACCCTGAAATGTTTCTCTCTAATCACATATAATGCTAACTGAAAATGTAGGTCTATTGTTGATATTTCATGACATGTAGGCTTTTCTCATATGTTGATGAACATGTAGCACAACACCTATTGCTTATATTGTGCTCTATACTTTGCAAGCTATTGTACCTACACCTTGTTCACTGCTTAGTCATTTGTGGCAAAAGCCTCTTCTATAAGTTCAGTATTATATGTCTTTTAAGGCACCTTTCTTGAGCCAATTTGTTATTGTTGCTTCATTATACCATCATTTATGTCTAAAATCACTACAAAAAGACTACCATTTCTTGTGCCAATCATTGCACCATCCATCATGTTTCAATTCAACATGGCTACCTTGATGATGAATATCATTGTGTGGGCTGCATCTTTAATTGACTACCTTTACTGATTTGCATTTAATTTGTATGTTTAGCAATCAATTGTAAGATGGATCATAAATACTATTACATATTAAGCCTCATACTAGTGCACTTCTTGTCTTCCTGTCTTCAAAATCATAATGTTTGTTCCATATATACTTAATAAGTGGACTGTAACTTAAAACTCATATGAAAACAAACACTCAAATTTGATTTTGGTTGTCATTTCATAAATGAAAGATGCTATGGCCTAGGCTTTTGAAATCCTCAGATACTATTATATCTTGCATCAAAACAACGTTGATGAATGATTCTTATCATTCTCAAGAACAAAGAGGGCAGTATGTTGGGCTCAACCCTTGCGAGAGCCCATTTTTCTCATATGCTGAAATGTCAAATCAAATGAATGAAGCAATGAAAAATGTACCTGTACCTGCACAATGAACAAACAAGTTAGATAAAAAATAGTGAATTCAATGTTCCTCTGATGATTTGATTTGGCACTTTCACATTTATCTTTTGATGGCTCAATTGATCTAATGCCTCATTGTTGTAAGTTATATATCTGTCGATAGGATATATGACCAGGTTCATATCCAGAGCTCTAACATGACTTTTTTAATCAATTGCAGGTGCTTCTAAATATTGGGTGTGAGAGGATCTTGAAGACAATAAGAATCATCCTAAGATAGGAGAAACAACAATCAATGCCAACATTTCCAGGAAATGATGGATATGTTCTCTTTTCATGTTTTCTTTTCTATTTTCATCTCCAGATCTATAACTTACTCTCTTTGTTGCATTGAATCAATTGAGTCATTCCCACGGCTTGTGTGGGACTTTTAAATAGTTCTTCTATCTTCAAATCATGAAACAATAATGTTTATGCAATCTTGTATGTTCTTTGATTTCAAAATGAATAAAATACAACATTACTATGCAATTTTGATGAATCTTCTATGTTGTGAATTTTGCATAATAAACTGAATCTTATTAAAATCCTTCATTTCAAATGAGCTATTAGCATAAAATGAATGTACCTTTCACCTTAAATGTAATCATCTTTTCCAACTCTACCAAATTGAGCTGAGGTGAAATTTTGGTAAAAATAGTAGGGCTTGTGTATGCTTGGACGTTTTACATACCTGATGCATGTGAACTACTTGCATAAATGGTAAGAATGGTGGGGCTGTTATGTGTAGACGTGTGAGACACTAATGGCCACTAAACCAATAAAAACATAGTTAATTCTCTTAATGCACCCAAACTCGACAAGACCTTACTCAACTTTAACTATAGAAAGTCTACATGCAACTATAGGAAAAACACACAAATACTTCAAACAATACAATTAGATTGACCAAGCAACTATTTGAATAATGTGACCTCTTCCCCCAGTATTTCATTGTTATTTTGAAAAGTTTAAAAACAACAAACAACTATTTCAAAAGAAAATTCAATAAATGCAATTGTAAACTTTCCTATCGACACATACCAACAATTTGAATAGTGACTTGCTTTTCAACAAAAAAAGTTTCATGTTTATGAATTACATGACACGCCATTCACTATGCTCATTTGTCTATTCAATATGTTAGATTCCTGAATCAACCTTCTCCTTTATTGCTCACAACTCTTCCAAAGCATAATTCTTATGCACATTGGAAGACTTAAAATTCATTGGAAACAAAGGGGAAGAATGATAGAAGAATTTGACCTTCCAGTTCCTTGTTCAACAACCAAGTATACTTGCATTCATATAGATGTCTACCTCCAACTCCAATTACAAATAATGGTTCCTATTATAGGGACAAATTACATAAATGAGCACAGTCCATGACATATAATACGACATTCATAAATATGAAACAAAGAAACAACGATAAAATTTCCAAGAAAATAGAACAACATGATAATTTTTTGCAAACACCCAGGCACTAAATTTTTTTTTGCAAGCTTTGCTAATAGGCTACTCACCAGTTAAGCAATTAACACATAGTTAATGCATTTAACGCCTCCACAGTTGACAAGATCTTGCTCAAACCATTAAGTTTTCCCTGTCATAATTCTCCTTCACTTCAATCATTGCATGTTTTTGAATTCCACAACATATGTTATCTACTGTATCTAGTTGCACAGTTAGCCCTTGTAACAAAAACCAAGTACCATAAAAAAGAGACAAGCGACCCACCAGTATTGCACTGCTACAAAATAATAAATATGCAAGAACAAAACCAAAAGCTAAAAACACACAAGCTTTTCAACAAACAATAAACAATTCAAAATAACCACATATAAAACCTAATACTCACCTCAGATTTCATGGATTAAATATGCATTCACTAATTCTGTACCCACCATCCCTCCAACACATCTTGCACGAATTTCTTTACGAGCTTTGAAGATAGACTACTAGCTAAAAACCCACAAGCATTTCAACAAACAATAAACATACAAGAATAAGCAAAAATAAAACCCAACACTCCCCTAAGATTGCATGGATTGACTATGCATTCACTTCTTCTATACCCACTAGCACTTAAACAAATCTTGCCCAATTTTATTTCCCAGCTTTGTTGAGACACCCATGGCCACTAAACCAATAAAAACATAGTTAATTCTCTCAATTCACCCATAGTCGAGAAAACCTTGCTCAAACCATTCAGTTTTCCCTGTAACACATCTAGTTATCAAGTATCAAAAACATACAGATGAGCCACTCACCAGTTGTACACTGTTCCTACAACTCCTCCCTCGTTCAAGCCCTGCACAAAATGAAAAAAATCAAAGATGGAAAACCACAGCTAAAAACACACAAGCTTCTCAAAAAACAATAAACAAACAAGAATAAGTGGAAACTAGCGGTCACCTCATATTTCACAAATTAACTATGCATTCTCTGCTTGTCTTCCCACTAGCTGTCCAACACATCATGAAGTAACTTTCCATTTAAAGCATTAAACATGCATCAATGCTTCAGTACCCACCAGCCCACCGCGAAAACTCACACGATTTTCTTCCCTCAGTTAAATATTTTACCACTATGTATAATATTCAAATATTTGCCACAATGTTTAATGCCCCCGTATTTTCCTAATTTACTTAAATGAAAATGAAAAAAATGACCTACTCCAACCAATAGAAAAAGAGATAAAGCGTAATTTCCATGCACAAAAAATATGTGCTTAAATCCTGACTATAGGAAAAAGAAAAAAATATTTTAACCTCTACAATTTCATTGGCCAAGTGAATATTTGAAAAGAAAATACAACGGATTCAATAGTAAACCTGCCTATCAGTAGGAACTAATAATTAAAAATTATTTAATTAATATTGATGATGAAAAGTGAAGAAATAATTAAAACCATTTAATTAAAGTAGACGAGAAAATAATGAATATGTTGTTAGCTTAATCAAATAATTAAAATTATTTAATTAATAGTGAAATAGATTGATAAGAAATGATGATGAGAAGTGATGATTTAGATTGAATGCATTAGTCATTTTTAGGTGTCTATATTTTGCCCCTCTTCAAATCAATGTGTTTGTCGCATTGTTTCAAAGACATGTTGTTGGTGTGAAAATTTTAGGTGATGACGTGCCCCAATGTGTCCAAATGGATTGAGGGATGAAGGTCGGTTGCCCCCTTAAAAGATCAACAAGAAAAAATAATTTTTGGGTCGAGCTCATGATAGGAAAATAGGGTAGGTTTAGTGGAAGAGCTGTAAAAAAAGGATCAAATGACTAAAGGACAAATTCAAGGGATATGGGGATGAAATAAAAAGGATTGAGGGAGGGGTGAGGGTGAGGAATTAGGGTTTGGATGACTATATATAGGCATGGGATGGTAATTTTAACCTCATTTGTACTCTCCTAGTTATAGATTTTCAAAGTCTCCAAAATCTTTATAATTTGAAGGAGTTGGTGAGATGGTGGGTATTCTGAGGAGAAACCATTGTGCATAGCACATTCATTAGTTCCAACGGCCATTTAGGTTGCCTATGATAGTATGTATATGACCTTTAGGTCCCTAGGTCTAGGTTTAGGAGCAGTAAATGCTAGGCAAAGTAGATCAATAAAATGTGCTAAATTAGGAAATTACATATTTCAAACCCAAAATGGTGCATTTGAAGCCCTAAATGATGCTTTTAATGCACATTAGCATATTTGATAGGTGAATAGGCACATTTGAGTTTTTAGGTTGCATATGATTTTAGGGTTGTAATTGGTTTAGCACATTTGATAACTAGTTTAGCACATTTGATTTGATAGGTTGCATGTGATGGAGGATTGGTGCATTTGATAGTTAATGTGGTGTAATTGAAAAATTTAGTTATAACTGATTTAAATATTTGGCACATTTGATTTTAAGGCTAGGTTTATTAGGACTTTCTATTTTACATTCCGATTGATGTTGCATGCACTATTTTTGTAGGTTGTAAGTTAGAGTCGATTATGTCCAGGGAGTGTCATCCAGTGACATTGTATATAAGGACTAAGTTGGATGAGCTAGATCGTGCCTTCCCAAAAATCGTTGGGTTGTGGAAAATTATGTATATGCCTAAGATTAGAGTATAAAGTGCCATGATGTTATCCCTAATTAAGAGATCACAAAGTAAGTGATGTGCATTTGTGTTACCTACTAGTGAGATTACTATTACTTTGGAGGTTTTTGAGGATCCCCATTTATGGAAATTGGGTTATATATGATACTAATTTTGGAGAGAGTGCATTGGAGAAGGTATTTTTGATAGATGGCCTAGGAATCAAGGATGATGCGATGGATTTGAGGCTCTTCCATTGGTTTTGGCTGGAATGGTAGGAGGTCTATTAGTTCTTGATCGACGATCTTGAGGGTTTCCCATTAGCTAGAGGAAGGTGTTGGAGTGGATGTTTAGTGAGGGAGTAGTATATGCTTTGGGTCCATGTGTTATTGCACACTTTTACCATGAAATGCATTAGGTGGTTATAGGTATAGGGCTAGTCTATCATGTAGAATCACATTCTTGCATATTTGGGCATGGGAGCACATTATAGTGACATGGCTAGTTGGGTGGAGAGTTCATAGTACCAGTATGTTGTATGGAGGAGGGATGGAGATGATAGATGGGGGAGAAGGCCATTATGGGTGGATGGGGGATGTAGGAAGGGTGTGGAGGTGGTATTGAGGCTAATGGAGGAGATGGGGACCTATAGGTGCAATTGGTAACTACCTTGTCTAAGTGTGATCAAGCTCAGTAGGAGGGGGATTCATTATGAGTAGAGTGAGACTTAGATCGAGTGGATAGGGATAGCCTCTTTGTACTACTTACCCAAAGAAAAGAGAGAGAGATGTTGAGATTTATAGGAAGGAGCAAGTGGCATGCCTATGATTCAGGTTATGGGAGAGGTTCGATGGGTCACATAGGAGGCCACTTACTATAGGACCCTCTACAAGAGAGAGGTACCTGCAAATAATTGGACTCCTAGTCTCTCAAGTTGAAGTTGGTCAGGGCCTCTTGATAAAAACATTAGAGGGGAAATCAATCATGGGGGCACTATCAGGACTACCACCAACACCTACAACAAAAGATCTAGTAGGTCAAGGCCCAACAACACAACCAATAGTTTGTCTTCCTCCTCATGCACCATCACCCAACCATTCAAAGGGTGGGAGCTTTGCCTAATTTTTATTTTTATTTTTTTATATATGTATCTTTTGATGTAGACATGTATGATTTTGTCTGTGAGCTATTATATTTATGCATATTCATGGTTCAAGTAGCCCATTGTACAAACACTTTATTGATGATGTATCATAACATGATTTTGATATATTATATGAGATGAGATTTTGTTGTGCTAATTTATGATGTGAATGATGATATATATGTAAATGACATTTATATTTGATGATGACATATGTGATGTATATATGATGGATGCATGCATGTAATGATGATTCTATTTGATGATGCTATATTATGATTTTATGAATATGATGGATGCATGCATGTAATGATGATTCTATTTGATGATGCTATATGATTATTTTATGCATATGATGGATATTACTAATAGTATGATGATTTTGATTAATGCAATATATTTAGATGTGATGGATTATGATGATTATTAATTATGATAATGATGCTATAATTTATACTAATGATTGTGTTGATGCAACGAGATAATTTTGTGTGTCATGACACATGGATAAAATAATTAGTAGGATCAAAATGAATTAGTAAGATAGAAGAAGTGTTGTAGGATGTAGGATAATGATGAATAAATGAATATTGTTGATCAAATACCAAATAGTGAAATCTATAGTTAGGATATGGGATGGGTATTAGATATGAGATGGAAAAGTGATAATAGGATAAAAAAGTGATATTTATTTTTCCTTTTTGGTTATACTAAAAAAATCTAAAAATAAACCCTTATTTTGATATAGAAAATGGACACTATGCACCAAGGTATGAGGAACTAGGGTGACGTTGTATCCCTTGCATGGACGCTAAATCTACAAAAAAATAGGAATATCCTTAATCATACGTGACATACAAAAACCTTGTTTGAATGTGTGAGAGAATAAAACTTAGATCATGATAGTTCTAGTGGACAAATATGAATGACTTGATATGAAAAGGATATTTTTTAATGCAACAAGATACCTCAACACACAAGACAAGTATTCACCATGGTCATATTATAAGAACATCCTGTGCAAAAATGGCATACAAAAACAATGATCATGCCCCATTCTATGCTCCTCTAGACACACCAAGATATTGAAAGATCGAGGTGTCTTTGAGTAAGTGTTGGAAGGGGACAAAAAGATAAATCAAAAGAAAAGACCAATTGAAAAAACATATCAACAACCATCATATATCTTGCCAAATAGGGTGTGTTTGTTATCTTGGATTGGACATATTGTAGGAAAGATGTATCCATTGATGCATGAATTGGGATGATGAATTGAATGATTAAGAAATAGGTATGTAGGTAGTAGGTTGATTCAACGGTGATCTTAGCTTGTGATTTGTCATGAAAGCTTTATGTTTCAACTTATGCATAATTTTATTTTGTTTTATTGTCAAAGATGATTGTGGAGAAAAATGAGTTATTATGAGTGATTTTTTGTTATGGATGGGTGAATTTTTGTATGTGTTGATTTGTTTTTGTATTTTTGGAGTATTTGATTTTTTTTGTATTTTTGGATTTTTCAATTTAAGAAACTAATAAGGATCCAAATTGATGGTTGGGTTTAAGAAAAAATCCCCCAGTTAAGTGTAGGATCATTTAATATAGGATGGGTGGGCTGAATTTATTATGGTATTAGATGGGATGGATATCTAGATGATGAGCCCTAAAATATCTAGTTCCTTGCTTTAGTTTCATGTCTTTTTATCTCATTTATGTTAAGTTTCAAAGACATTTATAAACATTTCTATATACTTAAGTATTTAATAAACCTTGAAGATGATATGATATATTAATGAATGATCTTTGAATGTCTAAGGGATTTCATGGAATTTAATGATTAATTATAGTTGTTAATAATGAAAATACCTTTAGTATAAGACTAAACCCCTGTAATCAAGAACCTATCAACTTGTAGCAAAAATATTCTCAACCTGCAACAAAAGGGTGTTGGTTCAACACAACTAGAGGAGGTGACCAACATCAACACATGTGTATATCTTAAAGGTCACAAGGAGTGATGGTCTAAGGATGTGGATACAAATATCCATGTTTCATTCCATCCCTTTAATAAATCATGGGAGGAAGAAGAGACATGTTCTAACAGTGATTAGTGGATTGCATTAAAGCTCTGTCATATTAAGAAAATTTATGTTATAATGATATTATTGATTGTTGTAGAGTCCTTATTAGATCCCAACACTTCTACTTCCACTTGATTTTATATTTCTGTTAAGTTAAAGACTTGGTCCTGTTCTCATTTTCTTGGAGGATTTGAAATTTTCTCATAGTTTGTTTTATAGTTTTTAAATAACAAGACTCTCATAGACCCTATATATAGGGATAATATTGTGAGAGGTTGACTAGCTAGAATTTTGCACGGAATTAGATTGAATATCATATTTATTCTATGTTCTAAAGAACTATATATATCCTCAGATTATAATAATGAAGGCTACTTGAGTTGCATGATTTTTTGAGTAGTATTTGAAAGGAAACATTATGGATTACAACAACTAAATCAAGGCCCATTGGAGGTACTGCATAATCCATGTTAGTGTAGATGGTTAGTTGGATTATGAATTGTATTTTTTGAATTTTATTTTCTAGTTTATGTATCATGTTGAAAGCTATATTATGATTTCTGAATTGAAGTTTCTAATTTACATTATATTTAATGCTATTAAGTAATTAGTTGAAATAGGTCACACTACAACATATAGAGTCACTAGCTACTATATGTGAAAATATAAGTACCCATAGTAGTTCCTAAGGTCGTTTAGAGTAGCTAGTAATTACTTAACCTATTCTTTAAATATGAGTTATTTTAAGTTAGGAAGCTTATAGATGAATTTAATCTTATTCAATTATCTATACTCAGTCTATTAAAAAATTCTAGGATTCTTAATTGCATATATAATGCCAACATCAATTTACAATTCCTTGGTTGACAATTTAATGAAGCTTCCTGTTAAACAATGAACTACTTAAATTGGGATGGGATGTGTAGGTTTGATAGGTATTTTTTATTCAATCTACATTAGTAAATTAGACATTAGGGGAAGCTCTACACTAGACACTAGTAATTACCAATCTATGCTAGGTGGGTTAGTTAAATATGATAGGCAGATGAATATAGATGAGATGTTACCTTTATTATGAATAGAATGGATAAGAACTTGAAAGATGGTAGATAGTGCTTACGAAACATGACACCTATAAATAGGTTTTCACAAAGGTACTTGCCCAAGGTGCCATTGAAGTGGTTTTCATAATTGGATGAATTATTTCTCTTCTTTTTATTTTTAATTAGAATACCTTGAGGGTCAAGCATAAAATTTCTTGAGGTGGCTATTGTTGATGTGATCTTGTAGATGCTCACCTTTAGGTGTTGTAAGCTAGCCGGATCTTGGTCCATAGCTTGTTGTGATAACAAATGGTTCCAAATAGTTAGGCTCAAAATTTCCTTTGTTATATTGATCTTACTAACTTTTCTAATTTTCTATGAGAACTAGATCAAATACTTCAAATATTTAGGTATTGATCTTCTTGTTGTAACTACAACAAAAAATATTTTGACAAGCTCACAAATAATTCAATGCATTTAGAAATCTTTTGTCTTGTAACTCTAACTCATGTAGTTTGGATACTCAGTACTCTTCATTATCGATGAGATGTTGCAAGGATACCCTTAACAAAGATAGTTCAACCTCTATAGGAAAAATAGATTTGATGTCAAAGACTAGTAAATATGGGGTAGCACTTGTAAATGTTCAAATGCTAGTACAATAGGCCCATAAGGTGAGGTAAAGTTGAATATGCTAGTCACAACTAGCATTATTGACTATCTTCTTTAGGATTTTAAGTACGTTTCTATTGGAAGCCTTAGCTTAACTGTTGTCTTGTGGGTAATATGGAGTCGAAAAGTGATGTTATATATGGAATTGGGTGCAAAAGCTACAAATGTCTTGATTTTTGAAAGGTGTACCATTATCTATGATAATGGCATGGAGAACACCATATTGACAAATAATGTTATTAAGGATAAAAATTTCTATTTGTTTACCAATGATGTAGGTGAATGAAATAGCTTCTATTCACTTTGTAAAGTACTTAGTGGTGGCAATAATGAATTTATAGACTTTAGATTAAGTGGGGGTAATTTTTCCTATGAGGTCAAGTCCCCATTTTGAAAAGGTCCAAGGAGTGTTAATTGATTGCAACTCTTGAGTAGGTGTGTGAATTAGATTCCATGTTGACATTGAAGGCATTTCTTTGTAAAGTGATGTGTTTCTTGATCCATAGTAGGCCAATAGTATCTCATTCTTAGTAACTTCTTAGAAAGGGTAGGACCACTATAATGTGACCCACAAACACCTTCATGTAACTCATGTAAGGTATTTTTATCTTTTTACAAGTTTAAGAATCTAAGGTACCATAAAGACTCTTTTGGTATAATGTATCACCAAGGATGGTGAAGTGGGATGAGTGGAAAATAAAGGTTTTCTTTTGATTACTAGTAATATTGGATGAAATGATATTATGATGAAGGTAAGTGTATATATCATGGTACCATAAGGAATTATGACCAATAATTTTGTACATGGTGATGAGCCCAATTTTTGGCACATCTAGATCATACTTTTACAAACATTTTTATGCTTTTTCATTATGCTAAAACAAACATTTGGTGTTGATTATGGGATAGAACACAAAATTTTTATGCTTAATGTAATAAGTATATTACACTAAGTATTCCATGGTTATTAATTTAAATGTTTTAGTAGTTTGATGAATGCCTTAGTAAACCTTATGTGATGACAAACCTCCTGCAACCTCTACTATTGAACTTCTTGCAGCCACGCCTGGAATAATGTTTTCTTTAGATTAATGCTTAAATAGATGTATAAATAAAATGATGAATCATCTTAAATGTTGAACGTGTTGAGCTAACTCTCTACCTCAGGAATAGCCAGTAGGATATTTTGCAGGTACCACGATTGGAGGAAGGAATTCAATTCCCACTCGCGGGTGAAAGACCAGATCAATGAAGACCGGTTCTACTACTGAAGAATAGGGAGTTAGTTTCAACTCATTCGCCATTCAAGAGAAGTGTTTCAGAAATCTAGCTCAGGCGTCTTGATGGTGCATGAATCCAGGATGATGGCACTTTAAGACTGAAATTGATTTGACTCAGTCCTTTCATTTCTATCCATCGCTTTTCTAAGTTAGTTGAATGCAATAAAGACCTCCCGATTTATAAGGGAAGGTTGGTTAGTAGTTAGATTTGGTTTTTCAAATAAATAGCCCACTCTCCTTCAGAGAAAGAGCTGAACCATTGCCATTGTAAACACATTTTCAGTTTCAGAAATACAGTCAAGGGAGATTGCATGCTATGTATTGTTTTACCTTGAATCAATAAAGTTTATGAAGTTTTTCGCCTAATCTATTGTCTACTTTTGGCATGACCTAAGGGGGCCCACTTAGGGAATTGTCTATACTTTCATTCTGTAGGTTAGGATAGCTGTACTTTCTTTTGTAGAAGTTAATGTGTCTATTCCTGCAGTTGACAGAAACACAGAGCTATCAACTGTTCCTGCAGCCACTAGAAACATAGTAGTTTCATCTTTCAGTTTTCATTTCCAAAGCAAGTTATCCAATAAAGTAATTCTAGTAATTAGAGTCTATCATTTCAGAAGATCATGCATGTCTGGAAAGGTGATTAGTGCATATATTGTGCTGACCCATTTCAAGTTTACGTCCTCGGGTTGATAATTAAATGAGGTTCTTTAGCAGATTATGGCTGCTGGTTGTGATGTCCAATCCCTAAGTAGAGGAATTCATATTCCTAGTTATTGAGCTGATTAAAGAACACTACACATGGGTTCTAACTCAAAGACATTAAAAGAAAGAACTAGAAGTCGTTCCACTATAAATTCACATTGTTGATTGTTGTGAGGAATATCTAAAAGAGATCCAATAGTTTCCATTGCATCTACAACTTTATTATTCAATATTGGTATTTGTTCAAAAGAGATATTGAAAAAATATTTCTTGAAACTATCAAAAATTCTCTTATATGGTATAAATTTATCACCCTTTATTTGGTACTTGTCATTAAATTGTGTAATAACCAATTATGAATATCCATAGACTTGTAGCTCTTTTATGTGTCTTTGGATTTCCATTTTGAGTCCTTTAATGAGTGCTTCATATTTGACAATATTATTGGTACATGAAAACGCTAACTGATATGCTTTTGGAATACAATCACCTCGAGGAGTGATGAATAAGACTCCTACTTGTAAACCATGCTAATTGTGGGATACATTAAAGTATAATTTCCACTATTTTTTTTGGGTTATAGTAAAAATTATTTGATTTCGAAAGTATGATATAAGTGAGTTATCATCATATAGAGGAGCCTTTTCTAGTTGGTTTGCAATGACTTGCCCTTTGATTTCCATTTTGTCCATATATTTTATGTTAAATTTTCGCAATATCATTACCCATTCAGCCATGTGATCAGTGAGTATTTATTTAGGCAAAAATTACTTCAATGAATAAAATTTTGAGATGATCTTAGTTTGGTGATTAAGAATGTAGTGTTCGAGATTTTGTGATGCAAAGACAATAGCTAGGCATGCTCACTCAATAGGTGTAGAATTAACATTATATCCTACTAATGTTCTACTGATGTAGTAGATTGCTCTATATTTTCTATTCTCATCATGTTGTGCTAAGAGAGCTCATAATGCCGATGTTGTAGCTAAAATATATAATATCAATGGTCTGCCTTGAACTAGAGGCATCAACACTATTGGCGAGGTAAGGTAATCCTTTAGTTGATAGAATTTTTTTTGGAACTTCTCATCCCATTTGAATGTGACATGTTTATGAAGGAGATGAGTAATTAAATGAAATTTAACTACTAGCTAGTCTATGAACTACCAAATTGCCTATAGTTTTCCTTGGAGACTATGAAACTACTTAAGATTGTTCGATGGAGGCATCTAAATTATTTCTTTCAATTTTATGTTGTCAACATTAATACCTCTATGAGACACAATGTATCCCAATATTTTTCCTAAAGTGACACCAAAGACACATTTCTTAGGATTGAGCCTCGCTTAGTATTTCTCTAGTATGTCAAAGATCTGATTGAGAACATCCAAATGCCCCTTTCTTGTTATGGATTTTTCTAACAATTCATCTACATTGTCTTCCATTATTTTATGGAGCATGTCATGGAAAATTATTGTCATTGCTCTTTGATAAGTTACACTGAAATTATTTAAAATGAAAGGCATTATGTTCCAATAATAAGTACCCAAGGACATGTGAAATTAGTCTTATGTTGATCTTCTAATGCTATTCGAATTTGATTGTATCTAGAGAAACCATCCATTAGGGAAAGCATCTCATGACCTACTATAAAATCTACAATGATGCCAATGTTTGGTAGTGGAGAGTTGTCTTTTGAGAAATCATTGTTTAAATCTCTAAAATCAGTGTAGATGTAGATGCCCCTAGTGGGTTTAGCAATAGGGGTAAGATTTTATACCCACTTTGGATAGTCTATGGGCTTGATGAAGCCAACATCTAGAAGTTTTTGTAATTCCGCTTTGACTAATAGTGCAATCTGAGGATGCATTTTATAGAATTTCTTCTTTATTGGTTTAAAATATGCATAGTATGTAAAATGATGAACTACTAAAGTTGTATCAAGTCCTAGCATGTTTGCATATAACCAAGAAAATTTAACTTCCCATATCTCAAGGAATGGTGTGAAATCTTTCTTGTCCTTTATTGTCAATGTTGCAATGAAGAAGGTAATAGTAGGACTATCTATTGTGCTAAAATTTGTCTATTCTTATACTTCTACTAAGAGTAGAGATCTCTCTTGATATTTAGCAATAATTGGGAGGTAAAAATCCTTCACATGTAGGTGTCTCAAAGAGCTTTTCACCCTTGGGTACGTCCTTTATTTTTTTATTTTATTTTTATAACTAAAAGTGCCACATTATAGGTTTCACTGCATGATCATTTTATAATTTTCATATTTTCACTTTTGTGACTAAAGGATTTGATTTCCCCCTCAAATTATGCTTGTGTATCAAATTATATGAAAAATATTGCATTGTGATCTCCAAGTGTTTGTTGAACACCCATAACACTAAGATGGGGGCTGAATCAGTATTCCATAAAACCATTCACATAAAATCCATCTAAACAATATCATAGTTATGAATGAAACAATAGGAGAAAACATGGAATCAAGATAATACATCAACACACATGAACACCAACATTTTTACATGGAAAACCCAAAATGGGAAAACCCACAGTGAGGGTTAGCTCACAATATAATATATCTGAATATAGAATATTACAATGGATCATTGCTAGGAAACACTGTCCTTAAAGGCTCACAACCTAAAGTGATTTACAAAATAGAGAATGGCTCACTGCCAAGTGATGAACTGAGATAGAATGCACCTTCTTTGTCTAGGGGTTCAGTTCTGGTGAAGCACAGTACATAAATAACTTTTTTGTATACAACAAATTTGTCTGCTCATTCATACAATTTCACACATATGCAGAGCACATTCTCTTCTCTATCTTACATCTCATTCCCTTCTTCGCTCTACACACACTCTCACACACTATCACCCTCAAAAGAGTCTTACATATATAAATTCACAATCATATTAATTCTTTTTCACTAATAAGGTTGGCCTAATTAGAGAAACCGTATTTCAAATAAAAAATCAACTATGTCAGAATTTCCCTCAAAACACATTCATCTTTGCATATAAATAGTCGATGTAGACCTAAAATAGATCCCTTTATCATTCATAACACATTAAAACTTCTCAACATTAATACCGTTGTCAAATAGATTGCACCCGAATGCTTGAGTGGTGAAATTCAACAATCTGTTGAAACATGAGAACTAATTCCACGTTGTGGGTACCCTATAAGGAATTAGACCTCCAGATTTTACGCTGGTTCCTATATGATTTTTTGATTAATAACTAAGTAATTTTGCTGGGAAAAGGATAGAAAGATTAAACTTGAATTCATAACTATAAAAATTAATTATGGTAATGTTTGCACCTAAAAATGATGATCTAAAAGGTAGATTGATTCAAAATTAACTCTCAATATATCTAATTGCACGAAAAAATCTGAATAGTTTGAACTCATATAAATGCTTCATACAAAGGCTCTTATAAAATTATCTTCTTTTTGAGGAAAAGAACAATGTTCTCACAATTAAGAAGATACTCTTAAATCTCATGCTCAATGTATGACCTATGAATTAAACTTGAATGCATACATATACTTATGATTGAGACAAAAAGATAAAGGTTTCAATGTTGAAACACAATAAAATTCGATTAAAAATTAAACACAAGAATGATGCCTGAAAACTTGAAGGAAAAAGTTGATACTATTGAAAAGATGAAAGGAAAAACTCCATGTAATAACCAAGGGTAACCTGTAAACCCACTACTGTATTAATCTAAAATAATGCTGAGTTATAAATAATTCACTTTGCAGAATGCAAAGGAGGAAAAACAAGAACTGGGAAAAAAAATTTAAGTCTTTCCAATATATACAAAAGGCCTTCAAAAAGGCATGGAGATGGAACTAAAAGTCTATTTCAGTGAGAAAATGATAACTCCAAAGTAATCCACGAGCGAAAGCAAATATCTCTTAAAAAAAAGGTTCAAACTCATGCAAAAATGAGTGCATGATGGTCGAAACTCGCTGTCAAGTTATAACTGATCCATGGAATACTCAAACTGAATTGAAAATCCCACAAAAGGTGGGCCCAAGCATGCGAAAGTCACCTTGTTTGTGTCAATCCACCCAAGTGAAAAAGAACTCGATCTTTGCTTAATATTTTATGCATGCATGACTAAGAAAATAACTCAATGTTATTTTGCCTAGAAATAGTTGTATTAATTAAATGATTTATAATTTATCATTTAATTAATACAACTTCACATGAGTGAGCAAATATAACATTAAGTTATGTTTTTTTTTAGAAGTGTAACCCTAGCCTATGTTTATCACAAATATATGCATGGTATATTACTCCATTGACCACCTTAATAGACACTTCTCGGGCTCCATGCACTATACTTAGCATATCTTTGATCGACCACCATATTTGCACATTATTAGGTCGGCCCTATGAAGACTAGGCTCTTTGACTTTAAAAGTCATTACCATGGCCATGTTTTTGAAATGAATATCATTCTTTAAAACCTTGGTCAAAAAATACTTTAATTGGAATTAGGGATTCGGTAAAAACCATCGAACCCTAAATGATAACTATCATTTCTTTTTGCAAACCTAAAGGGAAACTCTGCTATGCCGCCATTGGAAAACTTCATGGAGTTACTGCAAATGATTTTCATGACCATCAAGGTTGTTCTGGGGCTTCTCCTATAGGTTGAAACTCCTTGGACAAGCCTGGTAAGTTGTTATCAAAATTTTTTGTGGCTTCCCTCTGTGTTTTGAAAGATTTCCTAACCTTGAAGGCCACAACTAGCATGAGTTCATTTTCTGATTTTTTTCTTTTTGTTTCCTATCTCCTCCGAGCTTTGTCTCCATTTCTGGCCGCTATGGTTTGAGCTCGGGCCATGTATCTGGTAACTTTGTGAGTGGTTTGCCGCCATAGTTTGATCTTCAATAGGCGTTTCATGGTGAGTTCCTTTGTTTTCTGTATGTAAGGATTTTTCAAAAAACTCCACTCTTACTTCAAAGAATCTGGGTGTTTGCTTGATTTATTTTCCCTTGACAGGCTGCGAATCTCTTATGGCTGCCATGATCTTGAATGCTTGATTTTTTCTCTAATATTAGATGGTGGACCAATGGTAAATGGCCCTCATTCTCTATCGACACTTGTCCTGCCATTGATTTTGCATTTCAAAAAAAATCGTTTTCACAACCCTCTACTCTAGGCCGCGATTATGTGCTTTGTTATTTCCTCTATTTTTCCCTTCTCTTGCTTTGGCAACCATGGTTACACTGGAGCTATGAGTTTTAGAATTTTCATTCTCATTCATCTTTTTGCTGTTTTGGGTAAATCATTTCATACTTTCATGTGGGTATCATGCAAAATAGAATAAACTCTGCATTATTCTTAATGTTGTGGCACTTGATGTTGGAATGCAACAAAGACAAAGAGTCATACTGTCTTTGTCCCACGACTGTATACTAGCAAAATAAGTTGGTTTCTTTTCTGTTGGTGATTTTTGGGTTTCTTGATTCGGGGTTTCCTTTGTCTCCGAACTTTCATGGCCATGCATTACTGGATATTTTGATTCTTTCATTATTGCCAATTTCTGGGTGCCTCTTAAAATGCTTAAAAAGCTTCATTGAAGTAGCATAATAAAGTCAACAGGCTGTCCATCATGATTTTTTCTGTTCATGAATGTCTTATTTTCCTCTTTTACAGTCACAATTTCTGCACTTTTTAGCTCATAGTTGGAAACCTGTTGGTATTGACCCATATGACTGTCATTTTCCTCTATATTAGCCTCTTCATGCATTTATCATTTAAACCTAGAGCTTTGATAGAGGGAAGATTTGTTCTCAAACATGTAAAACAAATTCTGACTTGGAAAGCATAATTTGCTACTTTGAAATTGCTCAAATTTACTGCATTTTTAAGACTATAATACAACCTTTGACTTGGAAAGTGCTTCCAATGTGAATAACTACTCAAAACTGGTAACTTGTATGATTTTTATTGTTGTGTTGTACATGCTCTCGCTCTATTGAATTTCAAAAGAAAAACAACTGCTGGTTGTAACATATGTGTGTAAGCACAATTTGTCCATATTGTATCTTGTGAAATCAATTTTAAAACTTCATGAAATAGGTTTGTGCTTGATAATATGTTTCTATTTCTCTTTAGTGTAAAGAGGCTCGATACTTCATTTAGCTGTAATGTGAAAATGTAAAGTAGAGATGAAATAGGGGTATCAATGAAATCTATGAATTCTCTATATGCTTTGATCCTTTCTTGACATGAAGAGAAATATTATGTTGTATGCTCAAACTATTTTTTCTGAATCTCTTTGAAATAAAGCTGCTTGTATGATTATACTCTTAGTTTCAGCAGCTCTCTTTTGACTGTTCTTACAATATTAATGAACTCTCGTATGTAACTTGAGAGTGTGTCCTCCTTGATATGCCAAGCTCAACCCTTGTGGGAGCTCGTTTTACTCCACATATCTGATAAGATGATCACAAACATAACAAACCTGTTCCTGCACAATGAACAAACATGTTAGCAAAATAAAAGAATCTGAAAGCTTCCTCATGAGTTTTATGCCTTTGAAATCTGAAATCATCTGATGGATTCCTGATCAAAAGTATTCTATATTTCTATTGGTAGCATAGTAATATGATAGGATTTGATTTGCATTTCTCTAACCACACTTTCATCATACTTGCAGGTACGCGGAGCTTGGAGCTGGAGTTATCATCACAATCGAAGACCTCAACTTGTCAACGATTTGTCATTCTAGGCAATGACGAAACACTTTCTACCCTATGCTTTCTTTATTCTTAGTTGTATAGTTTACTTTACATCATGCACCCCTTATTTGATTGTGAAAAATAAAATTGAGTTACTCCCATGATTTGTGTGGGATTCTTGTTTGTACATTATGAATAAAACAACAAACATTATGCAAACTTATGATATCATTTTGAGATGTTTTTTGCATTATATTACTAAAATTTACACTGTAATGGAACATTGCACAATAATGAGTAATTAGCAGATTTTTTTTTTAAACAACTTGTGTACCTTTTGGCTTTGAATTTACAATTCAGCTCTACCTGTTTGAGCTGGTAGTGAAAAATAGGTAACAAATACATAATTAGGTTGGCCAAAGCTAGATCAACACTCCAAATTATATATGCAATCCATCAAACGTGTAACACAAAAACTTGTTAACACATTGAATTCTCCTTTAGAAAACATCAAACTACTTATTTTCAACATCGCATGGCATGATAAAAAATTATGAGAAAATACAAAATCTCCCACATCAGTGTACTATATAGAAACTCATTGTAGTCTTCAGAGCAGAATACAGTCATTCATATCTTCTAAATGCTTTCATATATCATTACAAAACTCCAACGTAGAATGCATCTTGTAGTCTTAAATCTATACAAAAATTCTTGTAGTGATATCTTTTTCTGAGATAAAATCCAGACCAAAAAATTGACATACAAAGACAGTGTATAAGCATGACATTGTTACCCAAGCTACTGGTAACTATAACTTTCCAACCATACAACCTTGTCAACTAAAAACTTGTAAGTGGATGCAACTGATGTCAAGATAGAACATATTATTGGATTATGAGAAAATCTTACAAAATAAGATTATTCGGATCAAAATAATGGATCAACAAATTTCCATTACCAGAGCAACTTGTTACTAATTTTTTGCTTCCCGCATAAATTAGTGACATTTGGGGGGGGGGATTACTTGTTGGAGTCTAATTTTTTTATGTCAAGTTATCCAATGAACCTTTGTTTTCAGAATGAAAGAGTGTTTAGGATTGTTTTGTTAAAAGCATTCAAACAGTTTAGATTAAACTATTAAATAGTCCTAACAAAGACAAGGCTAAACAAAGTTTTATTCGAACAAAAATTCAAGCTAAATCATTCATCTACAATGATTGTTATAATTCATTGTCAGAAAGAATAGAAGATATAGGAACAAAAATGAAAATAATTACTCATCTTAATTTCAGAACATATGTTCTAAATAATTGCAATTTCATTGTTTCAGATTATGTAATTGGAATAAATTCAGAATGATACATAAGCTATTGCATATCACAAACAATTGATTTATTAAGAGACATGTTTCTGTAATCCCACACAAGTCGTGGGTAGAATAATTTGATTAAATTCAGCAAGAAGTATAAATTGTACAATTGAAGAATAACTAAAAGAAGAGGAACATTGAAAAGGAGGTCATGTCTATCATTTCCTTGAGGGCTCGTGTAGGGTTGATTCCTCAGGTCCCTCTCGATCTTCAATATCTTCAATCTCTAACTCCTTTGCTCCTGAGTTCTAGAACCTGCAAATGATTGTAAAGTTTTTTTAGAGCTCAAGTCATGAGATCCAAAAACATGTTCAATTCAACAGAGATATAATTTGTACTCATTTGCAAATCAGATCGACTTAGTCAACATCTGAGAGATAAGTGAAAAATTGCCAGGTCAAATCATCAAAAGGAATCATTGAATCCACTATTTTTTATTGACTTGTTTGTTTCATGTGCAGATACAGGAAACGTAATGTTGCTGATCCTTAGATTTCAAAATGAGTGTTGGAAAATGTGGCTCCCACAAGGGTTGAGCCCAACTCATTAAAAAGTTTTGTGTAGTGAAAATATCATAAAAGCAATGTTGTGTTCCAGAAAAAAACCTCATTTGTGAGAAATAGTTGCATCGTTATAATGTAAGCAAACCTTTTTGTGCACACTTTATTACATTGCAGAGTGAAAGAGAACAAATCATTTACTTTAGTTAACCAATGAACAAGTTCAAATGGAGATTGCAATGCTTAGTTATCAAGAGAAAAGATAAATGCATTGTTTTCAGATTTAAAGGACAACATTATTTCATTTGCAGAATCTCTGTAGCATGCTATCAAAAGACTCAAAGATGAAGGAAAAATATACACTCTTGAGTATCAAGTAAGAGAAGGCATCTATGAAAGAATTTTAGAAAAAGGTATTACTTATTCATGCAACACGATGATGAGTATTTATTCATTTTGAAACAACACAAAAAATATATTAAGAACAGATCATTTGTTGATATCAATCAAAATTACACATAGTCATCTTAAGCAAAAAAAATTATTTAATGCTTTATTATCATCAATGAAGGAAACATTCATCAGTTTCAACATCAAATACTTTTAAGGACCTTGATGAATATGCAGAGAACAAAAAAATCAATATCCAAAGAGGAATACTATAGAAGAGATGATTTCATCATTTGTTTAAAATATAGAAAGCTCTCATTTCAAGAAGCAATTTTCTAATACAAAAGTGCATAGATTTTCTAAAGCTAGAATTTCAAACTGTGATAGGTCTATGGCTATGGGTGAGTAGTTCTGAGCTAGGGTTTTAATGGCGACCTGGAACTATGTCTTTTAATATTTTTTTTCAAATACCTAGATAAAGAGAAGGAGGCCCGCGACCTAAATATATAGAGGGTTTGTGTTTTTTTTTTCCATGAAGGGTTCAACCCTTAGCTTGACATAGAGAATCCATGGCAGCCAAACAAAAATACAACAGAAGCACACCAAAGTAATTATTTTTGAGACATTCTTTATGGAAGTCCAAGATAGAGCAAAGCATCAACAAAAGAGGTAAAAAAAAAGAATACACCAGAAGAATACAAACAACCATGGCCTAGAAGCGTCAAAAGCTTTAAGAAATGAAGAAATAAAACAAGTTCTTGATAAGAACGATACTTAATTTGTAATTTCTGCATTGTATCTTCCAGGGAAAAGCTTAGCAAAACGTAGATGCAAACATTTCCAGTGAAAAACTAGGCCAAAATATTCTCCACGACAGCCAAAGATAAAGCACAGACAGAAGAATAAGATTACTAGCAAAGAGAATATCAGAAAATGTATTAGAGAATACACAAAAGTCATGGCTTGAGAGCTTGTAAAAGCTATTAAGTAGTAGAAATTTATAGTTTTCAAGACAAAAATCAAAATTACCTTAAACCTCCAAGATCTGCAAAGAAATGGTGCAAAAGACAAAAATTTCCAGCTTCGAAGGCTCAAACCAAGGTTGGCTGATGGCGGCTAGGGTTTGTTCATGGCGGTCTCCTCACAACAAAAGTTTGCAAAAGAAAATGAAATAAAGTAAAATGAAGTCTTTCATTCTTTTTAGGTTAAGAAACCCTAGAAAGTGCATTGAAAGAAAGGCATTTTTTGCCTTAATTTTATTAAAAACTTGAGTTCACTCATACGTGGAATATCTCTATGCCTTTTGATTTTGAATAATTTAACAAAATATCTCATAAAGACTTAGTCTTTTAAGTCTTTTATATTGGATTTCATAAAATGCCTTTATTTTTGCATTTATAATTCAAATGTATAGCTCTATTTGAGTGATTAATTATAAAATCATTTCAAATAAAAAGTTATCTATGGAAATGCAAAGTAGGGAATAAACATTATTTATTTGTGAATTTAATTAAAATGTAAATCTTTATTTTAAATGATAGTTATAAATCATTTAAAATAAATTATATGTTGAAATGAAAATAAATGAAATCTTTTAAATGCAAATTAAAATGATGAGATAAATATTGTTAAAGGGAGTTCAAATGGAACATTCAAAGCCTTGCACGAATCATGGAGATAGTTGAGAAAGTTATGCCAACATGTTGAGGGAAATTAGGGATTTTGAAGCAACTAATGATGAGTTTACCTTCAGTTTTGGGTTTCATTTGATTGGGGTTCAATCAAGGAGTGATTTGAGGCAGAAACTGGAGTTCACTTTCAGTTACGACCCTCTTTTGGACTGGTTTTAATTTGTATACGACCCATGAGGTTGTTGAAACTTTCACAACTATTGGTGGAGTTTATTTGCAGTTTCATGCCTTGTTTGGAGGAGGAGGACAACACATCATTTTTTGGAGCCAAGATTCAAATTCAATTTTTTGAAGGCTTTTCTATAACTCCATCTTCTCTCTCATTTCTTGGGGCTAGTTCTGAGTTTTGTAACTACTAAGGTAGATTATCCTTGCTTTGTAACTCATTTTCTTGTGAGTTCTTGATATTTTTAATGAAAATATCCCTTATTTCTCAATAAAGAAGCTTATTTCCTTCTCTATCTTTTTTTGTACTTTGGTATTAGTTGTGAGTTACAAGATAGAATACTGTATTTTCATTATTTTATCAAATTCCTCCAATGCTGAGTGCAGAAAATATCATGTCATAGTGCAGGTCTTAGTTTGTGCTTTCATCCTCATGCATAAGAATTTGTGAAAACATCATTGTTCTCCTTTTTCTGAGCTTAAGTCCAAGCCTTACATTAGAATTATTTTTGTAGGAATGTTTATGAGTTGTGAGATTATTTAGCTCTGTTCATTGAGTCTGTTGTGAGTTTCTTACCAACATTCAAATCACTTTTCAATTGGTGAATCACCTTGTTTTCAACTTTTAGTTTATGCATTATCCTTCTTACCCTTTCCCTCTATTAAAAATCAGTATTTGCAAGAAAATCCAAAGGGAGCTAGCCCATAACCTAGAGGTCTATTCTCACTATAGGATACCCATAGCCTGAGAATAGTCCCATGTTGCACGAGATTTAGGAGTTTTCCAACTTGTCTTCGGGTGCAAATACCTGTGTCAATAGTTTTTGGCACGCCCGATGGGACTGAGAACTATTTCCCAGTCCAAGTCCATGAATATCACGCTGCTGTTTGGTGTGTGCAACAAAAATTATAGTCTTTAAGAGACAAGTTTTAGTATACCTAGAAAATCCAAGCTCTGGTTCAATAAATTCAGTGCATTTCAGCGTATGAGAAGAGTATAAACTAGGAGTAGCTCATATACATTTGAGTATTTAAAATTATCTCCACCTAGAAGAAAGGGGAGAGAAATCCAAAGGATTCAAAAAATTGTTGTTTATTCAAGAAGAGATAAGTCTAATCCTCCTGCTGAGAAAAGCCATAAAACTGTCCCAATTTTTATTGTTGTAAGAATTCCAATGGCTCATCCACCACCACCCAAAAATTATCCCTTTGTCTCATTTGATCAAGGAATCCCCTTGAACCTAGCTCAACATAATGATAATCCAGCAGTAGCCCTAAAGACCTTGCCTTTTTTCATTGGAGAAGACCAAACAACAACCGTAGAACACATCAAAGATGTGGCTTCGTTGTGTGGAGTACATCATATAACTCAACAAGATGTTGTAGTAAGGCTCTTGACAACTTATTTCAAGGGTAAAGCCCTCCAATGGCTTAGAGGCCTTGTTGTGAATTCAATTGCTACATGGGACGAGCTAGGTGAGTGGCTCAATAAGTAGTTCGAGGACAAATTCGATCATCTCTCGTTAGTGGAGCAACTGACTACTATTAAAAGAACTCCACATGAGCATTTGATGGAATTCAACTACCACTTCAAAAAGACTTGGAATCGAATTCCAGCCATGATAAAGCCCTCTAATGACTATGCTTACCTGTATTATTTAAAGGCTTTAAATAGTGATATCTCACTCATGATTCGATCTTTGGGAGGTGATACATTACCAAAAATATTTGATGTTGCTATTAGAGCTGAGAATAGTTTAATCCAGGTGGGTAAGATAGCCTCTAGACCTCCTATGCCTTATTTTGTCGATTTACAACCAACTACCTCTATTTTACCACCTACTATAGCTGTTGTTCTTACTTTTCCAACCTTTATTACTCAAGTAGAAACTCAAGAGCATGTTGTTCCTAGCCAATTTCAAGAACTAGTTAGCATAAAAGAGCAGAATGATAACATTCAAAAGACCCTACAGACCTTTGGTAATGAGCTTGTTAACATCAAAAAGTAGAAAAAGTAGCCACCTTACCAAGCTCCTTACCAAGCCCCATTTTAGTCCAATCCTCAATTTCAGAGGAGGAACTTCAATCAAAGGCCTTTCCAGCCTTATAATCCCAATGTCCCTAGTACCTCCAAGGAAGTGGTTCCGGTACAAAACAACTTGGAAGTTGATTATGAATGGTGTTTTCCATGTAATCAACCCCACAATCAGTCCACCCATTCCAATGGTATTCTGAATCAGTCATTGATGGTGCAAAGCAGTGTTGTTGTTCCACAAAATTCATCTCAGGAGGCTTCAAAACAACAGCTTGCTCGTGTAGATCAAGGTAAATCTGATGTTTCTTTTTTGAACTAGCAAGGTGAAGAGTTTTATGGGGTTAATAACCCACAAGATTAGTCAAGTGATCTTGTGTCATCCAATACAAGATCTAAGAAAAGGGCTGTTGACTTGGGGCAACAGACTGATGGTGATAGAAATCAGCCATCCACGAGTTCACAAAATCAAGTCAGGTGCTTTGCTACATAGAATGTTCAAGTTCTTCCAAGAGCACAACCTGTGGTTGGAAAAGATTAGCCTCGAGTACCAGTTCAACCAACACAAGTTCAGAAATTTTTTGTTGTTCTCAAAGGACAACAAAAGGTTAATGCTATTAGTTTTAATATTTTAGAGCATATGAAGAAAATTAATGTTAGTGTTTCTATGTGGGACTCTTTGGCTCTTCCTGGGCAAAAATATCTCTTACATGAGGCTCTGTCAAAGTTTTCTTTATCTAATGAAGTTTTTAATCAACAACCTACTAAGGTTGTTCTTACAAATGACTCTCCTGAAAAGAAAGAACAACCTACCAAGGTAGTTAAACCACCCCCTTCTATGTTTCTCTGATTGTTGACCAACATTTAATTCACAATTGTATGATTGACTCTGTGGCCAACAGTTCTGTAATGCCCAAGCAAATTGTAGATAAGCTTGGAATAGAGTATGAGCCATTAGAAAAGGGGGTAGTCCAGCTAGATGGTACTTCTATAAACACTATAGGAGTCATTAAAAACTTGAACCTTACATTACATGCATGTCCAAACTTTTCAATACCTCAGGACATTTATGTCATAAAGTTGCCTCCATATTTCACAATTTGTTTATCTAGTGATTTCACAACTAAGATTGGAGGATACTTGTCCTCTAATTGGTTTCATATGTTATTTAGGACCAGGTATGGAACCAAAGTCACTATCAAGTTAGAGACTGTTGCTAAAAATCATATTGAGCTCTATAATTCGAGTGTTGTCAATGCAACAACTGCTGTAAATTGTGCCCTATTTGATCAAGAAGATATTACTGCAGCCAATGAGACTACTACTCAGATAGAGGATATTCTAGATGTTATGTTGGATGATTGGGCATTAGAAAATGCTCAAAGTTCTATTGATGAACAACATGAGCAGGTAAATCTGGGGGTTTATTTCATGCAAGAGTCTAATTCTGTTATACCTAATATTGTGAAAAGTGATGAACAACAACATGATCAACAATTGAATGAAGTATGGAAGTTATACTTTAATGGTTCAAGGACTAGAAATGGTGCTAGAGGAGGTTGCATGCTTATTTATCCCATTGGTGACAAATACTACTCTGCATTTAGGTTCACATTTAGTTGTAGCAATAATACATCTGAGTATGAAGCTATGATCCATGGTCTCCAGTGGGAAAAAGGGAGAGGTATTGACTGTTTACAGGTTTTTGGTGATTCAAAACTGGTTGTTAATAAGGTGAGAGGTATCCATGATGCTAAGAATGATCTTTTAAAGTCTTATAAGCATAGAGTATGGGACCTTATTAAGGATTTTTAGGCTTTTAATTTGTTGTGTGTACCTAGGAATCAGAATAAACATGTTGATAGACTAGCATCCACAGGCGCTCAGTATGATATCCCCAACGATATCAACAAATTTAGGGAACAATAGTATGTTAAAGTAATTGTCAGATCTTCTGTTCCTAAAAATAATGAGCATTGGAAAGTTTTTGACAGTGACCAACAAATTGTTAAATTCTTGAGAGAAGTAGAGTTTTCCAATGTTAATCAAGAAAAATTGAAACAACAGTATGAGGATTAGATTATACAGCTGAAAACCAACAAATTTCCGAAAGGCCTGGTTACATTGGAGTCTATTTTCAATGCTGATGATCAGGTCAGAAAAGAGAAATCCAACATGCACATTAAAAAGGATCATTATCAAAACATTGAGATCTTTAAAGACAAGCTTTTAAAGTTGGGCAAGGTATGTGCAATAGATGAAAGGCATTCTTTTATTTTACTCTATCAAGAATTCAGTGATATATTTGCATGGGAGTATTCATATTTGAAGGGTTTTGACCCTTCTATTGCCCAACACACCATTGAGCTTGAGCCTAATGCCAAACCTGTAAGACAAAAATAGAGGCCACTTAACCCCAACTTGAGCCCCTCATGATCAATGAGTTGAATAAACTCATTGAGAGTAATATTATATTTCCGATCAAACATACCTCCTGGGTATCCAACCTTGTTCCAGTGAGAAAGAAAAATGGTGAAATCAGACTTTGTGTTGATTTTAGAGACCTTAATAGAGCCTCACTGAAATATTGTCACCCTTTACCTTCCATGGAATAAATCCTTCAAGTTGTTTCAAGTGCTGAAATATTTTCCTTGTTAGATGGCTTCTCAGGATATAACCAAATCCTGGTTAAGGAAGATCGGTTTAAAACAACGTTTACTACCAAATGGGGCACAATGGATTACAAGAAGATGCCATTTGGTTTGTCAAATGATGGAGCAACATTTCAGAAAGTGATGGACATGGATTTCAAAGGTTTGACATATAAAATTGTTCTGGTTTATTTGGATGACACAGCTATCTTTTCAAAAAAGTCTGATGAACACTTTGTTCACTTGAGGAAGATCTTTGAAAGGTGTAGAGAGTTTGGAATATCTCTCAATCCAAAGAAGTTTGTATTTGTTGTCCATGAAGGTAAATTACTTGGGTATATTGTATCCAAACACATAATCACCATAGATCTAGAGAGAGTAAGTTTCATTCTCTCCCTTCCTTTACCAACACACAAGAAAGGTTTACAAATTTTCTTGGGTAGAATCAACTTTGTTAGAAGATTCATACCAGACATTGCTGAATTATTAGTGCCCCTAACTTCTATGCTTAAGAAGAATGTTTCTTTTAGCTGGACTAAGGAAGGAAAAATAAGGTTTGAATTTTTAAAGAAGCACTTGTAGCTTCTCCTACTTTATTGAATCCATATTTTTCAAAATACTTTATACTGTATGCATATGGTAATATTGACAACATTTCAGCCATGTTGGTTTAGGAGAATGATCATGGCTTAGAGCAGCCTTTAGCCTTTTTCAATCAAGGTCTTAAGGATTATGAGCTTAATTATTCCTTTGTTGAAAAGAATTTCCTTTCTATTATCAGGAGTTTGAAAAAATTTAGACACATGCTTTCTAACAACAAGATTAAATTACTGGTTGCTCACCCTCCAGTCAAGGAGTTTTTGTTGAATAAAGATCTATAAAGTAAAAGAGTTGGTTGGGTGATTAAGGTGATGGAGTATGAACTTGAGATAAAGGTTACTAAGTTGATAAGAGGAAAAAGGTCTATGTGAACAACTTATAGAAAATAACAACAATAATGCAAAAGAGGAAGAAAGTGTTGTATTAGCTCTTTAGGATGGAGAACAAATTCCTGCACTTGTTTCTTCTATAGGTTGGGTTATAAAATTTACACATTTCCTACTGACTGGTGAGTGTCATCCTGGTTTGACTAAATAAAAAAGAAGATACTATAGGTTGCACTCCATACCTTATGTACTTCTGAATGGTTTATTGTTTAGAAAGGATTTCCATGGCGTTCTACTTAGATGTATTGAAGTTGATTAGGTTGATAAAGTTTTACATGAGTTTCATGAGGATCAGCTGGAGGGAACTTCTCTCCAAGAGTTACGACTCTTAAGATAATGAAAGGAGGCTATTAGTGGCCTACTTTATTCAAAGATGCCCATTCCTGGGTGAGAAAATGTAAGGAGTGTTCCATATTTGTAGTAAAAGAAAAATTGGTAGCCCTTCCATTGCAACCAATTCAGGTTGAGCAACCCTTCATGAAGTGGGGCTTAGATTTCATTGGGGTAATAAACCTGTCTTCAAATGCAGGCCACAAGTGGGTGATCACAACCACTGATTACTTTTCAAAGTGGACTGAAGCTGTGGCACTCAAAGAAGCTAACGAGATAGCTGTTCTGAACTTTTACAAAGAGTTGATAACAAGGTTTGGAGTTCTTGAATCTATAGTTTCTGATAATGCAATTGCATTCATAAGAACTAGAGTATCTGATTGGGCCGTTAGAAATGGTGTTTAATTGAATACATCTTCTAAATATTATACTCAAGGGAATGGAGAGGCTGAGTCCACAAATACAAATATTCTCAAGATTATCAAGCAAACTATGGAAGGAAATTAGAGATCCTAGCATACCAAGCTGAAATCAGCCTTGTGGGATGATAAGATTACATCAAAAAGGTCGACTAGACTTTCACCATACATGCTTGTATATGGAAAAAAGAAAGACTACCCATTTCACTTGAGCTCCCAACCCTTGATCTAGTAAATCAACTTGACATGATTGAGGAAGAACTTATGATAGCAAGATTGGCTCAACTGATTGAACTTGAAGAAAAAAGAGCTGAAGCAATGAAGAAGATTGAGCAACATCAGGCTCAAATGAAAAGATCATTTGATAAGAAGGCATTTACAAGAGTGTTCTAGGAAGGTGACATAGTGCTGAAGTGGGATGAACTTAAAAGAAGACCTGGAAAGCACTCCAAATTTGATGCATTATGGAGTGGTCCTTACATCATAACTGAGCGGAAACAACATAATTCCTTCCAGTTATCTAAGTTGGATGGTGAAATGGAACCAATCCTAGTGAATGGGATTCAACTCAAGCATTGCTTTTGAGGTATGATCTAAATCTGTAAATATTGGAGTAGATTCTAGATGTCAATAAGTGCTTCTGCACATAGATTAGTTGCATCCTTATTTTCCCTAAGTGTTATTTTGCACAGTTGGTTAGTATTTTTCTTTAAGTTTTGCTGGGGGAAAAATGAGGAAAGGGATTTGTTGCTACTAGTTATAGTTCAATAAAATATACACCCCTGATTCATAACATGGAATGGAGCTTCAATGTCATAAACAACATATGTATACTCCATGGAACTAAAACTAGCAACAATAGAGTTACAAAGAGTTACAAACAGTTTCAAACAACATGAGTTAACTCTATTTAAGTTTTTTGAGTCTGAGAAGAAGAGCTGAAATGGACTCCATACCCAATGGAAAAGCAAGGCAATTTCCCTAATTTGTTTAGCAGGAAAACACCCTTGAGAGATCGCCAAAGATGTTACTAATTTTTTGCTACCCGCATAAATTAGTGAAGTTTTGGGGGGGGGGAGATTACTTGCCGGAGTCTAATTTTTTTATGTCAAGTTATCCAATAAACCTTTGTTTTCAGAATGAAAGAGTGTTTAGGATTTTTTTGTCAAAAGCATTCAAACATTTTAGATTAAATTGTTAAACAATCCAAACAAAGCAAAGGCTAAACACAGTGTTATTTAGAGAACAAATATTCAAGCTAAATCATTCATCTACAATGATTGTTACAATTCATTGTCAGAAAGAATAGCAGATATAGGAAAAAAAATGAAAATAATTACTCATCTTAATTGCAGAAAATGTGTTCTAAACAATTGCAATTTCATTGTTTTGGATTATGTAATTGGAATAAATTAAGAATGATACATATGCCATTGCATATCATGAACAATTGATTTATTAAGAGATATATTTTTGGAATCCCACACAAGCCGTGGGTAGACTAAGTTGATTCAATTCAACAATAAGTAAAAATTATACAACTGAAGAATAACTAAAAGATGAGGAACATGGAAAAGGAGGTCATGTCCATCATTTCCTTGAGGGCTAGTGTAGGGTTGATTCCTCAGGTCCCTCTCGATCTTCAATATCTTCACTTGAACTTTGCTCCTGAGTTCTAGAACCTGAAAATGATTGTAAAATTTTGTTAGAGCTCAGGTCATGAGATCCAAAAAAATGTTCAATTCAATAGAGATATAATTTTTTACTCATTTTCAAATCGGATCAACTTAGTCAACATCTGAGAGATAAAAGAAAATTTTCCAAGTCAAATCATCAAAAGGAATCATTGAATCCACCATTTTTTCCTGACTTGTTTGTTTCATGTGTAGATACAGGAAACGTAATGTTACTGATCATCATATTTCAAAATGAGTGTTGGAAAATGTGGCTCCCACAAGGGTTGAGCCCAACTCATTAAAAAGTTTTGTGCAGTGAAAATATCATAAAAGCAATGTTGTGTTCCAAAAAACAACCTCATTTGTGAGAAATAGTTGCATCATTATAATGTATGCAAACCTTTTTGTGCACACTTTATTACATTGCAGAATGAAAGAGAACAAATCATTTACTTTAGTGAACCAATGAACAAGTTCAAATGGAGATTGTAATGTTCAGTTATCAAGAGCAAAGATAAATGCATTGTTTTCAGATTTAAAGGACAACATTATTTCATTTGCAGAATCTCTGTAGCATGCTATCAAAAGACTCAAAGATGAAGGAAAAATATACACTCTTAAGTATCAAGTAAGAGAAGACATCTATGAAAGAATTTCAGAAAAAGGTATCACTTATTCATGCAACACGATGATGAGTATTTATTCATTTTGAAACAACACAACAAAGATATTAAGAACAGATCATTTGTTGATATCAATCAAAATTACACTTAGTCATCTTAAGAAAAAACAATTATTTAATGCTTTATTATCATCAATGAAGGAAACATTCATCAGTTTCAACATCAAATACTTTTAAGGACCTTGATAAATATGCAGAGAACAAAAAAATCAATATCCAAAGAGGAATAATACAAAAGAGATGATTTCATCATTTGTTTAAAATATAGAAAGCTCTCATTTCAAGAAGCAATTTTCTAATACAAAACTGCATAGATTTTCTAAAGCTAGAATTTCAAACTATGACAGGTCTATGGCTATGGGTGAGTAGTTTTGAGCTAGGGTTTTAATGGCGGCCTGGAAGTATGCCTTTTAAAAAAAAATCAAATACCTAGATAAAGAGAAGGAGGTCCGCGACCTAAATATAAAGAGGGTTTGTGTTTTTTTTTTCCATGAAGGGTTCAACCCTTAGCTTGACATAGAGAATCCATGGCGGCCAAACAAAAATACAACAAAAGCACACTAGAGTAAGTTTTTTTGAGACATTCTTAATGGCGGTCCGAGATAGAGAAAAGCATCAACAAAAAAAAGGTAAACACAGGAATAAATTATAAGAATACAAACAACCATGGCCTATAAGCTTCAGAAGCTTTAAGAAATGAAGAAATAAGCCAAGTTCTTGACAAGAACCGTAATTAATTTGTAATTTCTGCTTTGTATCTTTTAGGGAAAAGCTTAGAAAAACGTAGATGCAAACATTTCCAATGAAAAACTCGCAAAAATATTCTCCACGACAGCCAAAGATAAAGCACAAACAAAAGAATAAGATTAATAGCAAAGAGAATATCAAAAAATGTATTAGAGAATACATAGAACCCGTGGATTGAGAGCTTGTAAAAGCTATTAAGTAGCAGAAATTTCTAGTTTTCAAGACATAAATCAAACTTACCATGCCTTAAACCTTCAGGATCTGCAAAGAAATGGTGCAAAAGACAGACATTTCTAGCTTAGAAGGCTCAAACCAGGGTTGGTTGATGGAAACTAGGGTTTGTTCACGACGGTTTCCTCACAACAAAAGTTTGCAAAAGAAAATTAAATAAAGTAAAGTGAAGTCTTTCATTATTTTTAGGTTAAGAAACCCTAAAAAGTGTGTTGAAAGAAAGGCATTTTTTCCCTTAAGTTTTATTAAAAATTTGAGTTCACTCATGTGTGGCATATCTCTATGCCTTTTGATTTTGAATAAGTTTTAAAAATATCTCATAAAGATGATCTTTTTAAGTCTTTTATATTGGATTTCATAAAATGCCTTTGTTTTTGCATTTATAATTCAAATGTATAGCCTTATTTGAGTGATTAATTATAAAATCATTTCAAATAAAATTTATCTATGGAAATGCAAAGTAGGGAATAAACATTATTTATTTGTGCATTTAATTAAAATGTAAATCTTTATTTTAAATGATAGTTATAAATCATTTAAAATAAATGATATGTTGAAATGCAAATAAATGAAATCTTTTGAATGCAAATTAAAATGATGAGATAAAGATTGTCAAAGGGAGTTCAAATGAAACATTCAAAGCCTTGCACGAATCATGGAGATAGTCGAGAAAGTTATGCCAACATGTTGAGGGAAATCAGGGATTTTGAAGCACCTAATGATGAGTTTACCTTCAGTTTTGGGTTTCATTTGATTGGGGTTCAATCAAGGAGTGATTTGAGGAAAAAAACTGGAGTTCACTTTCAGTTATGACCCTCTTTTGGATGGGTTTTCATTTGTATAAGACCCATGAGGTTGTTGAAAATTTCACAACTATTGGTGGATTTTATTTACAGTTTCATGCCTTGTTTGGAGGAGGAGGACAGCACATCATTTTTTGGAGCCAAGATTCAAATTCAATTTTTTGGAGGCTTTTCTATAACTCCATCTTCTCTTTCATTTCTTGGGGCTAGTTATGAGTTTTGCAAATGCTCAGGAAAATTATCCTTGCTTTGTAGCTCATTTTCTTGTGAGTTCTTGATATTTTAATGCAAATATCCCTTATTTCTCAATAAAGAAGCTTATTTCCTTCTCTATTTTTTGTGTTTGCTATTAGTTGTGAGTTACATGATAGAATATTGTATTTTCATTATTTTATCAAATTCCTCCAATGCCGAGTGTAGAAAATGTCATTTTATAGTGCAAGTCTTAGTTTGTGTTTTCATCCTCATGCATAAGGATTTGTGAAAACATCATTGTTTTCTTTTTCTAAGCATAAATCCAAGCCTTATATTAGAATTATTTTTGCAGGAATATTTCTGAGTTGTGAGATTATTTAGATTTGTTCATTTATTTTGTTGTGAGTTTCTTACTAGCATTCAAATCACTTTTCAACTGGTGAATCACCTTGTTTTCAACTTTTAGTTTATACATTATCTTTCATACCCTTTCCCTTTGTTAAAAATTAGTATTTGCAAGAAAATCCAAAGGGATCCAACCCATAACCTGGAGGTCTATTCTCACTATAGGATACCCACAACTTGAGGATAGTCCCATGTTGCATGGGATTTGTGAGTTTTTCAACTTGTCTTCGGGTGCAAATCCCTGTGTCAACACAACTAAATACTGAAAAACATCAAAATTCGATTATGGCAAAGATCCAAATTCCTTTGTCTATTGACATCAATGAAAACCTCTCAATTTCCAACAATCTCCCCCTTTGTCATTGATAGCAACACATGATGTGAAAACCATCAAAAACCATCAAAATACCTCTTCCCAATTTGACAATTTTTTTCAATTTTCACACACCTTTTCTCTATTTCCACATGATACCTCTCTTTTTCACATCTTTCTCTCCCCCTTTGATATCAATGGAAAATGAAAAGAAAAGAAATTCTTTAACAATACCTTTTACATACCTGAATACTCCCCCTAAGGATTAAATCCATCTGTGAGAGATCAACCTAAGGTTGTAGTTCCTTGAAGTTTGCTGAGAATATCTATCCATGAGGATCTCCCTTCATCCTAAAGCCTTTTTGCCTCTGACAATGCTCTACATAGATAGTTGAGATCAATTAAGATGTCTTTTCCTTCAACCACAGTTCTAGGAGTAATATTATATTTCAGAGTTTTGTCAACCAAAGAAAGAGCATAATATATAGGTGAACACTTAATCTTGATTATGTCTCTAAAATTCCCATACTGTTTAATCATCTTTCCTTTCTCTTTATGTGAAGCAAGGTATTCTTCATGCAATTTTTTTAAACTGTACCAAGTCTGATCATCCAAATCAAGAGAAGGATCATAGGTGTTAGATGAAAATTTGATTTGGGTTTCAATTGTGTTCTCAATATTATTGAGTCTTTGAATTTCATCGGGCCAAGTCCAACAGAATGTGAATACACTCTTGACATATTCCTCACACTCTTGAACTTCCTCGAGTCTTTCAAGTACCATGCTATGAGTAGACTTGCACTTCTCTACAATTCCCAACAATCCTTTGTCTTGAACCCAAGAGACCATATCACTTACTACTTTACTCTTTAATTCATTGAATATATCAATTAATGAACTTGTTCTTTCCTTAGTAGACTATGAAGAACTAGTGACCACACTAGGAGCTACCTGAAAATGTGTCCTTCTTATGGCTAGCTTCTAAAGTCTTCTTGGAGCAGGTTCAACTTGAGAAACCAATACATGAACCTCAATGACTTTCCTCTTTTCTCTGGTGGTAGACATTGATTTACTGGAGACTAACTCAAAATCTTCAAGAGCTTTAGCTACTTCAGTGTAGGTTCCAAACCTAGGTCTTTTGGGATCCTAGGGACTATTAATCAACATTTCAATGCAACCAACAAAATATTCCTTCTCAATCTCGTATCCTAATTCAAGAATCCATGAGTTTCTTGGTTCAACTGCCTTGATAATGTAGTTATCATTGTACCAAAAATGTTATATCATTCTTATATTTGGTAACCAATTCTGTTGGAACTCTCCCCTTTTTTTTTCCTCTGGAACTTTCTAAATAATGCAACAAGGGAATCTCCTTGTGCATCCAAATCCCCAATGTTTCTCATAAGTTCCTTGATCTAATGAGTGACTGGTATGGTATTTACACCACTAATTTCACCTATTCTAGGAATCTCTTTCATAAAATAGAAGATTAGACATAAAATCAGTGTGCCATATCTGAATGTACACTTCTGTTGGAAACAAAGGTAATATTGTAGCTTAAAACTTATAAAACTATGATACTGTAGACCTAATTAAGTGTTATTTGTCACAATTCTCTGTGTATGATTAATCTGTTTAGATCAATTTTACCAATTGTAGAAAGAGACAAAAGATTGTAGAAGAGTGAGACAAGAAGATAGAAGTGGCACAACATATATGTGGAGAAACCCTTTCGGGAAAAAACTCTACCAAAATCAATAGTGCTTGTATTATTTAACCTTAGAACAAGATTATAATAATACTATATGAATCCTTGATTGATATGCTTCCTTGCCTTCAACAATCCTTCTTCACAACCTGCAATAAACTCTCATAGAACTCTCATACACTTGCTGTAATAAATAGACAATTATGAGAATGTAAACTCACAAGAGTTGTACAAATACAAGAGTTTAAAGCTCCTCACAAAAAACAATTCCTAGATTGGCCAAGTAGAGTTCCACAATGTAATTTGAAGTCAAACCAAAGTCTTCCTTAATTTAGGGGCCCCAAACTAAACACTTAACTGAACTTTGGTGAAGAAGATATATTGGAAAATTCACCTCAAAGTTGGCACCCAAGAATGGGCACACTTGACTGAGCCTTGTAAATATCTTCTCATCCAAAAGGTGTTAACTGAAAGATGCCAACTTGGGTGCCCAAGGTGGACCCAATTCAATCTTAGTTAACTGAAACATATATCTCCACCAATTCATGCAAACATCATGCATGATTGATCATGCTCACTTAACTGAAAGTATCCACCTATTATCTGTCATGCAATTGAAGTCATTAGTCATGCAACTAAAGTCAGCTAGCATGCAACTCAACATAACTACATACAACTCAAGTCAACTGGCATGCAACTCAAAATAACTACATGAAACTGAAGATAATTGAACCATAACTGAACTGAACTGAATTGAATTGAACTGAACTAAACTGAACTGATAATGAACTGATAATGAACTAATACTAAACTGATACTGAATTGATATTGAACTGATAGTGCCACTCCACTCATGTAAATATCAATCCCTATTTTGTAGGATCTAAACATGTATTACTGAAGTGTTATCAATCCTCCAAATAGTTAATTGAAGCAAGGTGGGTTTCACCTTCCATGTGGGCACCCCATGTGCTCCTATCTTGTAGGATCTCTTCCTAGAAATCCCCACATGTTCCTATTATTTAGGAATAATCACAAATATCAATATACATGTTCATTTTATTCGAATTTAATCTCTTTCTAATCCTAGTGTTGGGGAACACTTTCCAAGGACTTAGGAGATACATGAAATATATTTAGGATTGCAATTAAATGGCATCCTATTCCCAAAATTCTCCCACTTGACATCATACATTGTAATTATTCTAAATAAGGAATCATTATTATAAATCAAGTACAAGACTCAAGGCCAATGGCCTTCCCATACCAAGAGACAAGAGTAACCATCTCAACACATGTCTCTAACCATAAGAGAACTCAAGCCTCACCTATGTCTCCAAGTATCCATGAGTACCTATAACCAACCAATCCATGACAAACTCCAAATGCAACATAGCACCATCATGAAGTAACCAAGAAAATGATCAATGTACCCAATACAAAGAGAACTACTATGATCCATATCAAAGCTCCAATCATAAATCAGGAACATAAACATGACATCCATGATCTAATAAATGTGAATATAACCATCATATCAAAAATAAAGCAGGATAACTCAACCATAGATTAAAGAAGTCCTGCATGGCAACCAAAGATGTGAACATATCCAAAACACATGAATATAACCATCCTCTATCAATGAAAACAAAAATGCCAATGAACCCTCACTGCATAGAAGTAGAAACCAAGAGTCCATCCATGACACCAACAATCACTGTAGAATATCATTCACCATCAAATGGTGAATCCACATCACTGCTAACAACTCCCATTGAACTATGATGCCGAGTCACACATGGCATCATGAATACCATCCTCTCCATGAAGATCATCCAGGTCTACACACAACTGCAATGTTAGTAACATAAAAAATAGAACCAAAATCTCCAAGCCAAGAAGATACCTACAACTGCGAAACCATCATAAACAAAAATGGATCCACATCATTTCCAAATTCTCCCACTGAATTGTGATACAGAGTAATCCCATGGCATCATGATGCACACAACCAACACCACATCACTGTCATAAGATCACACCATACCTATGAATCCAAGCTCTCAATGACAACATGATAACATAATAATACAATAGTAAAAGCTTCCACTACAACCAAAAACCTTCAAAATTTTAAGAGAAAGGCATCCCAAACCCTAACCAACCATTAGCTCTGATACCAAATATTGGAAATGAAGGTACAACACACCTTTTCCTAACAATTTCTTCTTCTTGATATCTCTCAGATTCTCCAATAGCTATTTCCAGAGTAATTCACAAAGGTAATAATCTGTTTTGTTCTCAGCCATATCCAATGCAAGGTCAATTGTAGTGGTGGAGACATCGTTGTCACCAAAAATCAGTTGTGAAATAACTAGACTTGCATATTGAACTAATGGGTTAGTGATTCCAACACGTGTGTTCCTTATTAAACCTTTTCCTTTGACAAAATTATATTTAGGAGTCGGTGCAAAGGATGATAAGCCAGTAACATCCTTGATTACTTCTCTAGATATTGCATATGAGTTGTTAAGCCTCACACATTCACCATAAAATCTACTGAGAGATAGTCTAATACACCTTTCTTCATTACTAAAGTTTGAAAAATTGTTCCATACATCCTATTTCATTATTGTGAGTATGTTGTATTTCGGTTTCAAGTTAAAATCATTTCCAGCTAATTATTCAATCCATAACATGAGAGATTTTCCATAGGTAGATTCTTCCAATTTTCCATGAATGTATACCCCAACATCTTCAATTGGTATAACACCAAGAGGGATATTCAAAAAAGAACCCAAAGGATCAAGTTCTAAAGTTTTAACCAGGAACATTTTAAATTCTAGTTCCAATTTCACTGAACTATCTATGAATCAAGGTATATCCATAGTATTCAATAGAATTCGTCAAGTAATTCAGATGAAATAATGTATAGCAATAGAGACTTACCTCTTTCTTTCCCACCAAATTTTGAATTTTTGCTGCATGGAATTGTTCTAGTTTCTTCAGGCTTCCTTTGCACGCTTCTCTTCTTTCACAATTGCTTTTTATCGAATGCATCTTCCTTAACATATTTATATTTATTTCTTTCATCCCAAATTCTTCTGCAATAAATGCTTTAGATTACAAGTTTATGATCTCAAAATTAGTGTATGCTTCCATCCTTTCAAACTCTACAGAATTCTTTCTTCACACATGTGTGTCTGAAAATTCATTTCGCATGAAATCTTGAATTCGTAACCTTACTAAATGCACTTTTTTCATGATATTACATCATATATTGAAAGAGGGGTTATTCAATTTTTTGATTACTGCCCCCACTTAGCCACTACCTAGATCAATTTTTGATGGGAGTATTTGAACGGAAGGACTAAATAGATGAAATCAATACTTCTAATTCTGCTTGTTTTTAGATTCTCCTTCCTTTCTCCAGATCCTTCCCATTTACTTCTTAATTTATATTGGATCAATCTTAATGACTAGTTCATTTCTCTTTACCAAATTGTTACTTATCATATTTCTACTTCTATAGTCTCTAAAAAATGTCTCGGATTGCTACAATTATAATAAACAACATTCTTCCATCCAACTTGTCTTTTATCCAATCTATATTTGCACTAGTTAGCTTTATGTCTGAATGAATTACAGTGATAATAGTACCCATTGAATGAATACATTATCTTATTCAACTTCTGATTTCTACATCCTTTAGCTTTATGTTCAATCCTCTTGCATTTAAAACATTGCATGGAGAATGATAAAGTATTTTCATTCATTCCATCATTATGTTTTTCTTTCTTTTCACAATCTTTCTCCCTATGTCCAAAATTATTGCAAAAATAACAAATACCATTAAAAGATAAGTACCTTTGAGCATTAGATTGTCTAATAGGAATCCTTCCGATATTTGTCCTTAAATTCTTGAATTTTCCACCATTGCTTTGAGTCTTCATGTCAGGAAATTGATTCACATTTGAACTTTGTCCTTCATTAAATCCCAAACCACTTTTGTCCATAGAGGGTCTCTGTCCTGCAATCAGTTCATCCAACATTGTAGAAATTGTAACAAATTTATCCTCAAGTCTTTTTGCCTTTTTTAGATCCAATTTCAGAATCACCACTTATTTCTCAATCTTTGCACATTCATCCATTTTCCTTTGAATTTCAACTTTCTAATAGTCTTCAATTTTTCCCTTTTCTTCTAGCTGTTCTTTTAGTCTAGTGATGTCCTCATCTACTTTCTTTAATTGATCACTAAATTCTCCATATATTCTCTTTAGATTCTTAATGTATTCATTTGCTTCATTCAACCTATCCTTCAAATCTTCATTTTCTTTTGTATGTTTAGTAGAGATCACTTCCAGAGGAATAAGAATTTTTTGTCTTCCATATATTCAAATTTTAGGACCTTTCCCAAGCTATTAGACTTATTTACAGGAACCAATCTCTAATACCAATTGTTGAACACATGGAATACTGAGAGGGGGTGGTGAATCAATATTCCATAAAACCATTCACATAAAATCTATCTAAACAATATCATAGTCCTGACTGAAAAAATAGGAGAAAACATGGAATCAAGACAATGTATCAACACACATGAACACCAATATTTTTATGTGGAAAACCCAAAATGGGAAAAACCACAGTGAGGGTTAGCTCACAATATAATATATCCAGATATAGAATATTATAGTGGCTCACAACCAAGACACACCATTCTTAAAGGCTCACAGCCTGAAGTGAATTACAAAATAGAGAATGGCTCATTGCCAAGTGAGGAACTAAAATAGAATGTACCTTCCTTGTGTAAGGGTTCAATTTCGATGAAGCACATTAAATAAATAAATTTTCTATATACAACACATATGTCTACTCATTCATACAATTTTTCGCATATGCAACACACTCTCTCTTCTTTGTCTTACATCTCATTCCCTTCTTCACTCTACACACACACTCACACACTATCAACCTCAAAAGAGTATTACATACATACATGCACATTCATACTCATTCATGTTCACTAATTAGGTCGATACAATTAGAGAAACCCTATTTCAAATAAAAAATAAACTCTATTAGAATTTCCTTGAAAACACATTCATCTTTGCATATAAATAGTCGGTGTGGACCTAAAATAGATCCCTTTATCATTTGTAGCACATACTAAAACTTCTCAACATTAATACATAATTAGGTCAGCTAGAGCTAGATCCACACTCCAAAATATATATGCAATCCATCAAATATGCAACACAAAATTTTTTTAACACATCAAATTCTCCTTTAGACGACATCAAACTACTTATCTTTAACACCACATGGCATGATAAATAGTTATGAGAAAATGAAGAATCTCCCACATCAGTGTACTGTATAGAAACTCAATGTAGTCTTCAAAGAAGAATACTGTAATTGATATCTTCCAAATTCCTTCATATATCATTATGTAACTCTAATGTAGAATGCATCTTGTAGTCTCAAATCTATGTATAAAGTCTTGTAGTGATATATTTTTCTGAGATAGAATCCAAACCCAAAAATGAATGTACATAGCCAATGTATAAGCATGAAACTGTTACCCAAGCTACTGGTAACTATACATTTCCAACCAACCTTGTCAACTGAAACCTTGTAAGTGGATGCAACTGATGTCAAGATAGAACATATTATCAACTTCTGAGTAAATCTTACAGAATAAGATAATCCAGATCAAAATACGAGATCAACATATTTCCATTATTGAAGCAGCTAAATAATGACAAACATCAAAATTCCATTGTGGATGTTGAGTTACAGTTTTTGAGTCAAGACAGAACAAAACAGAATATGGACTCCATGCCCAATGGATATGCTAGTCTATGGTGTTTAACAAGCAAACACTTCGCAGAGGTCGCCAATTTGTTACTTATTTTTCACTCCGAGCTCAAACAGGTAGAGCTGGATGAAATTCATCAATTATAGGTACATAAATTTTCATGTTTTGCTTATTAAGTGATCATTGACCATCATTGGGATCATCCTACATATGAATCATAGTTTTATTGTGCAAACATTTAAAACAGAAAATTGAAAAAATTTGCATAGTGATGCTTTTATTCATTTTTGTAAAAGATGTTGAATTCCACACAAGCCGTGGAAGTAACTTTTAGATTTTTACAATCAAATAAAGAATGCATAAACAATAGTATGCTATAAAACTGAAAATAACGAAAGCATAGGGTAAAAGATGATCCATCATTGCCTGGAATGATGAATCGTTGACGGTTGAGGTTTAGTTGTGACGTCAGTTTTAGCTCCGTTTTCAGCTTCAGCTCCGGTTTCCAGCTTCAAAGGCATCTGCAGGAAAAGATTTAAATGATGTTAGAGATGGTCTCTAAGCAATAACGAATCAAATCCTATCGTATGTCTACACTACTGACAGGAATATAAGATATAGTCGATCAGGCATCCATTTAGATAATTGAAAAAATCAAGAAGAAAGAACGTAATTCAGCATAAAGGGAAAAGATAAAATTCAGCTTCTTTCATTTTTGCTAACATGTTTGTTCATTGTGCAAGAACAGGTGCATTATGTACGAGAGCATCTTATCGGATATGTGGAGTAAAACAGGCTCCCACAAGGGTTGAGCCCGGCATATCAAAAGGATACACTCTCAAGTGATATACGAGAGTTCATAGATACGTAGCAGTCATTAAGAGTTGCTGAAACCAAGAATATAATATAAGCAACTTTATTTCAAATAGATTCAGCAAGCAGTTTGAGCATACAGTATGACTTTGTCCTTCATTTCAAGAAAGGATCAATCAATGTTGCACTCATCAGTTTCATTTTCTGGTTATGCTCTACTTTATATTTTTCACATTACATCTAAATAAAGTGTTGAGCCTCCTTATAGTTGTTTGTATACTCAAAGGAATAATGGAGAAAATAATTCTTCTTACAATTGCTATGGAGTAAGATCAAGCAATCCAAGTATTCAAGACTACATACACTATGGAATATCATCTCAGCAAAGTGGACCTCTAGTTGGGATGGCTCCTACTCTTTTGACAAGCTCTAATTTTTCCTGTTTATTTGATATATGTCAAGATGGAAAACCTAAATTGACTACTTTAGTTACTGGAAGTCGAGGGTTGTACGGTGGTTCATTGGATCCAGTGGTATCATCAACATTGCTAACAGGAATTAATCAGAGATCTATAGTCCACAGTGATATGAATCTAAATTGTCTTATAAGAAATAACTTGATTGGAACACAAAATAATGACAGTTTAGTACTATTAGAGGATGCCTTTGCTGAGAAAGAAGGTTCCAAGATGGAGGAAACTGATAAGGAAGATAGTCTGTCACGATTAGATGAAGAAAGTTCAAGGACACAGAAAACAGATAAGGAAGACTTGAGCTGGAAGTGACCAAGGAAGGAAGTAACAGAGATACAGGAAGTATAAAAGCAGCACCCACTGAAGAGTAACAGTGCTGGATAAAACAGGTAAACCAAATATAAAGAAGAAAAGAACTGGATATTTCAAAGGCTTGAGCTACAGCAGCAACAAGGTGTCATGTTTCTTCATAGGAGTTGAAGTCCAGAGAAAACCAAAGTAAACTCATTACTAGAAGAGTTTAAAAGAGCAGTTCAAAAATGACAGTCTTAAGGGCATATCTTATCATAAAAGAGCCAAGCATGTTCACATGTTAATAAAAACAGTCACTACAACAATTACAAGTGTTCTAGATGCAACAGATTTTTCAAAGCAGCTCTACAATGGTAAATGACACCAGTTTTTATTAAGTGCTGAATAATACCATAAAAATACAGAAATGATATCATAACAAGAGCAGCAATTATGACACTGGAAGGTCGCCATCCCCAGAAAAGCAGATACAAATTTACGAGATCTCAAGGAGGCAGTCAATACGGTTGTAAAAGGAAACATTCAAGCAAACATGTGCAACAACAATAATCATGAAAATTCCAAAAGGGGAATGGTCTCATAGCTGAAGAACAGTCAAGTCGTGCCATTATGAATGTTCTGTCCAACAATATTTCAAAGACAATTTTTAGAAAACCCAAATCTTTTAATGGCGGCCCAGTGGAGAATAGAGTATGAAGCACAGGTGCAACGTGAAAATCAGAGAGAAGACATATGTAACCCGCGACCATCAAATACAAACCGGGCTTTTTACTACAGGAAAATTGCAGAAAAGCAGCAAAGAATGGCGGAATTCGAGCCCAAGAATCTTCAATGGCGACATCATTCAACCACAAAATAAAGAAACATTTACTGTTCCAGTTTTAAGCATCTTTGCACTTATAAATGGCAGAAGAGATGATATGTATTTTCCACGAATTTCTATATTGGAGAATATTAACAGAAAAGATATGAAAGTCTGGTTTACCTTTGTCATTTCGAGGGCAACCAAGATTGAAGTAGAGGATCTGAAAAAACACAGTGATATCTAGTTCTATTTCCAGCTCTCATAGCGACCACGAACAGCAGGTATAAATGGCGGCCAAAACAAGCAAGACACAGAGTATATCAAAATACAGCAAAGCATGATGAATTTCGCCCAACAGCAAAAGCTTCAGAAAACCCTACTCAAGGCAGTCGACTTCTTCTAGAAGTTTCCAAGTCAAATGCGCAAAGAGTGATAATGTTCTTTTAGGGTTTGATGGTGCTTTTCTCGTTCGCCCTAATTACTCTTTGTGCATTTTGGTAATGATTTTGAATAAATGATTTTGTTTTTAATTTTCTCCATGGTCACGTTTTGAAATCAATAAGTCAAGAAATGGTCGGCCTTATCAAATGGTGGTGAAGATTGATGCTAGGGTGTTGTGGCAGGACCTTTTAATTATTGATAAATTTCTGCCTAAGTATTGTCAAATGGTGGTCGACATCATTAGTGGGTGAATTATGCCAAGTATTGTGGCAATAATAAAGTGCCAAAAATGCTAAAATGGTTGAGATATTGTTAAGGCAAGTAGAGTAATTTATCATGCGGTTTTGTGATATACTTATTCTATGCTTGTATCGATTAAATGCAATCAATTTAATGTTATTTCTTGCTTACCTATGTAAAGTAATGTAAAGTAATATTAATTAAATGATAAAACTATAGATCATTTGATTAATATTACTATTTTTAGGCAAAATAACATTAAATTAAATAAATGCAAGCATAGAATAAAGCAAAGTTGGAGTTTCTTTTTGCATGGGCGGATTGACACAAACGAGGTAGCTCTTGCATGCTTTGGCCCACTTTTCAGGGTTTTGCAGTTCAGTTCAAGACTCCGCATGCATCAGTTATGACTTGGCAGTGAATTCGAGCTTAACTGAACTTGTTTTGCATGGGTTTGGGTCTCTTTTTTAGAGATTTTTTCTTTTGCTCGATTTTGGCTTTGGAGTTATCACCTTTTCTTCTAGTTGGACTTTCAGTTCATTTTGACATGCCTTTTGGAAAGGCTTTTGTATATATTGAAAAACTTATCTGTTTTTCAATCAGTTCTTGTTTTTCAGCCTTTGCAATCTGCAAAGGGAATCATCTTGTAACTCAGCATTTTTATATAGAGTAATATAGCAGTGTTTTTATAGGTTCAGATCGTGTTATTGCAGAGAATTCCTTCAAATTTCAGTATTTTAGAATTTTCCTTCAAAGTTTCAAGCATCTTTGTCATGTGGGATTGATCGAAGTAATTATTGTGTTGTAGTTTATGAAACCTTTAAATATTTCTGTCTCCTTAGTGAATTTTGTATGCATCCAAGTTTAAAACCACTGGTTAAATATTGTGCTAATTGATAATCAAACAGTCTAGTTTTGAAGATCATATTTTCCTTCTGAGATTGTTTCCTTATTAAGCCTTTGTTTAAAATATTCAAGTGTTTAAGCTTCCAGATCTAGTTGTGCGAATAAAAATAGTGAATAATTATTTTTGTGAGTTAAATCTGCATGTTGAAATCTTCGATGCATCGCCATAGTTAAAGTTTCATAATTTAGAATTCAGCTTAGTCCTTCTACCTCTTTCCCAGCAAAATCAGTTAGTTTTAGGAGTTTTACAATAGGGAACCAGCCCTCTCTAGAGATTGATTCTCGAAGTCAGGCAACCCACAGGCCTGAGAATCATTCCATGTTTCAACAGATTGCTAAGAATTTAATTATTCATGCATACGGGTGCAATTTGAATTGACAACAATAACTTTTCTTAATACAATCACTTCGTGACTTCAATCAAGTCACCTAAGGGGGAGGAGGGGATAAGGTGGTCTCAAACCTCATAGAGCTCATGAATAAATCATAGTATAACAATAACATGTCTCACACAACAAGAGACAATCATATAATAATCACCATGCCACGTGTTCCACATAACCCAGGACAATCATATAATAATCAACATGCAACATGTCCCACACAACTCAATAAAATCATATAGTAATTGAATCATCAATGATAGATCTGCTCTAGAAACAAGGGTACACTTAGATCCATCATCAACCCTTTTGGTTTACAATAATCGATGGTAGCAAGAGAGACAAGGGAATATGAAATAGGTAATGGCATCACATATGAATCACTAACATATCCATAAAGAGGGGGAGATTGGGGAAAAAACTCCAAAATGATAATGAGGGCCATATAGTAGCTCTCCTCACCCCTAGATAGATAAGGGTACCATGGTAGCTCATCTTACTCTAGTAATTGAGGTCCACATCATTGCTCACCTCACCCTAAATAGGCTAGGTCATAATGAAGGTCTTCTCCTACCCACTCAACCCCTAATTTACGCTAGCAAAATCTTCTCCCTTAGGAGTGATCGGCACTAGGGGATACACCAACATATCCAAACATGATCACAATAGACATCCATCTCTATAACTAAATGTCCACTTCGCATAGTTTTCACAAGGGGTACACATAGGTAATTACTTCTATATTTTCATCATGCCCCTAATCTAATGCTTAACACATAACAAAAAAACATATATTCAACACTCGACAAGGAGGTCACCATAATGTACAACACCTAAGGTTCATAATAGCACATGATTATCAAATACGAGTATGCATCACAAAAAATTGTATACACTGTACATAAACCCTTTTCTCAAGTTGAATGCCCAACATCACAACCAATTGTGCAAACATTCAAATTCATTAATTTCTTCACAAGGCAAGACTAAGTCTCTCAAACAAGATAAGGATCATCATAAATTTAATTAATTCACTTGAAACAAATCATTCATTTAATAAGATTAATAATCTTTAATATCTTAAATTAAATGCATAGAAAGGCATTATTTCCATTATTTATTCAAGACCTTCCAATTCTTTCCTAACCTTCTTGTAGTGACTAGCATAACGCATAACACTAACTAATTAGGACCAAAATGTTTCCCAGAGTTCCCAATGTGCAAACCTAGGCTTTGATACCAAATGTCATGCCCACTTTTTGTATAAATAATGGACACAGAGCAACCTAAGTAATCTACAACAACTTTACTAATTTGTAAATATTTTTTAAAAAATAATAACATAATACACTACTTAAAGGAAACAGTCAATGATGTCGTTTAGTTAAGAGTCGAGACAACAATAATCAATTTTTAAAACAATAAATGACTACTTCTTTTTAATGAAAAACACGGTGTACCTCCTACTTGCTCAAGTTTCTCTTCTATTCCATTGTGTCATAATTTCCTTGCTCCCAATACATGTACCTACAAGGTGTCTACACGACTAGATGCACATCTAACACAATGGATTATTAGTTACATGATTGTCAAGATAAGCCATGCCATTATTTTAACTAGATAATCAGATGGTATTTTATGATTGTTACCTATTTTTCACTACCAGCTAAAACAAGTAGAGCTTAATTGTAAAAATTCAAGCCAAAAGGTACACAAGATGTTCAAAAAAATTCCGCTAAGTGCTCATTATTGTGCAAAGTTTCAATACAAAGTGAATTTAAGTGATATCATGCAAAAACATTTCAAAATAATATCATAAGATTTCATAATGTTTGTTGCTTTATTCATAATGTATAAACCAAAGTCCCACACAAGTCATGGGAGTAACTTCATTTGATCTTCATAAATCAAATAAGGGGTGCATGAAGTAAAATAAACTATACAACTGAAAATAAAGAAGGTATAAGGTAAAAAGTGATTATTCATTGCTTGAAATGACAAATCGTAGACAGGTTGAAGCCTTCAGTTGTGACTCAGAATCGATCCAGCTCCAAGCTCTGAATGCACCTACAAGTATGATAGAAGTGTGGTTAGAGAAATGTGAATCAAATCCTACCATATGCCGACGTTATCAGCAGAAATATAGCATACAATTGATCAAGCATCCATCAGATGATTTCATTGTTCAAAGGCATAAAACTCAAGAGGAAGCTTTCAGCTTCTTTTATTTTGCTAACATGTTTGTTCACTGTGCAGGAACAGGTTCATTATATTCATGATCATTTTATCAGATATGTGGGGTAAAACGGGCTCCCACAAGGGTTGAACCCGGCATATCAAGAAGGACACACTCTCAAGTTACATATGAGAGTTCTTTAATATTGTCAGAACAATCATCAAGAGAGCTACTGAAACTAAGAATATAATAGTATAAGCAGCCTTATTTCAAAGAGATTTAGAAAAATAGTGTGAGGAACTCATCAATTTTGTTAATACTCTGTTTCGGCTCTGCTTTACATTTTTCACATTACATCTAGATGAAGTATAGAGCCTCTTTACATTGAAGAGAAACAGTGTACTCAAGCATTGAAATGTTTTTTATAACCTCAAAATCATATAACAGTCTACAAAAAGGACAGGAAGAGCAGTGATGAATGAATAGGTACAGTTGCTCATCAGTTATAATAGCCAAGAATCATATAATGATGAAGTAACAGCCATGATTAACATAAATGGGTAGATACAGTTATATTACAGCCGTGTTTGGTTCAGCAAGATCTATGCTCTGTTCCATTTATCAAAGGAATTCAAGTCCATAGAAAGTTGTAGGAAGACTCAGGGGATTGAAAAGACATTCACAACTGTCAATACTAATGACATTACACTCCATAAGTGGAAGGCAGTAATTTTAAATAAGCAGCTAAAGGATATTTTAGAGAAAACAGGGCTCTCAAAGTCACATAGTCAAGTGGACAGCTTTTGCAAGGCATTCCAACCATAAAGAAACAATGATATCTGTGTGTTCGCAAAATGGACTGTCAACAACAAAGATGTTTTCAAAAGAAAAAGAAAAAAATGTTTTAGTTCATCAACAAAAATCTTTCATCAAGTCAAGGAAAGAAAAAACATTAGCACTATCAAGTACACCAAAGTTTGATAAGAACAGGTATGATCTGCATGTACAATCACAATATTCATGATAGCAACAATCACTGTAATGGTCTCGGTTCAACTTCATTTCTCAAAGGTACTATCTTATATGGTTTTATATTATGATAAAAAATAGTCATTGCATATGACAGAGTCATAACAACCTTTAGCATGACCATTGAAATCATACCAAGTTCAGGTAAACATTTCAAACAGTGATAAGACACCCATTAGCATGATAATAATAGTTTTTCATCACATGAGAGAATCACTTTTCAAGACACAATCATACTCAATAGAATAATGACAATGCTAAATAGAGCTATCAATTGGCAGTTGTTTTCAGATGTAGGAAGGTCAGCCAGGATGAATATTTGTAATAGCACCATGAAGTCTGCTCGTGTGTTTTCATTTTTAGTTTTTGGAGGAGTCTCCGCCTGTTTTCGAGTTTGCCAATAAATTGTTGTCAAAACTCGTATGCTTTCATAAATCCTTCATGGCAGTTTCAAAACAGGAAAATATCAATAGAAGATAAAAAGGGACATGAAGATATTAAGGATAATATGGATGTCGCGGCTGTGAAGCCTGTAAAATCCCTTAAACACAGCAAAATATCCAAACTTGTGAGGAGGATAACTTATTAAGCTTCTCATCTGGGGAGTCTCAGAGGAAATCACCAAAAAATAACAGAAAGGTGAGGATCTTCAAGCTAAAGATTCGAAAACCTTCTCCATGGCATCGCTCACGAGTTTTATTTATTTATTTATTTCAAAATCCATAGATCTAGGAATGTTCATTCACAGTAACAAGATACATGAAATAGAGGGCAAGCCCATTCCAGGAAAGGAGTAAAAATAAAATGCTGAGTATAGAAATGACCAGGTGAAGTTCGCATAGAAGACAAATCATTCATGTTGTTGTAAAGCAAAGGAAAAACCATGGTGGCCTCCAAGTCACAGCTAGTAATGGCTAGAAAAGTAGAGAATAAAAGCAACTTTCAGAATATCATGTTCCAAGCAACTTACCTTTAGTCCGATCACCATGCAGTTAGGTTTATGCAAGTATAAAATTTCAATCTCGCCTAGAAAGCTCCAGTTCGAAATCATACTAGCAGCATGGCAGCGCAAGTCTCTCCAGTATATGCTAAGTCAAGAATGACAAACACTTAGGGTTCGATGGCTTTTACCCAGAAGCCCTAATTTTAATCATGAGCATTTTTACTTAGGTTTTTTAACAAAATCATTTTTATGCCTTGTTCTTGTCTTTTAGACAATTGATATGATCAATAAGCCGTGGGTTTATGCTAATGGGGAGTCATAAGGAGTGACTTTGTTTTTATAAACATTTTATTTTCTCCCCTTCATATATATATTTGTGAAGTTTTTTTTGAGTGTTATTAAAACAATATTAATAATTGTTTTAATGATATTTTTTTTGAAAATAACTATTATGAGAATGAAGAGGATGCATGAGTGGTGCATGAGTGCTATTTTTAGACTATGCATGGAGAATGGAATGTCGAAAATACTAAAAAAAACTTGTTCATGCGCAAGTGGAGTTCAGGTTCAGTTGTCTAAATCATGCAATTATTGAGCCTTCTTCTTCAATTCCACATCAGTTGACAAGTTATTTTGGTCATGCGCATGGAGAGGTGGAGTTTTCTAAGTAGAGAGTGTAGTTTGCTTCATTTTGGAGCTATTTTTATCAAGGTTTCCTCTTCTGCTTGGATTTCAACCTTGGAGTCATCATTTTTACTTCAATTAGCTTTCACTTCTATAATTGGCTACTTTGTGCATGCCTTTTGTATATATTGAGGAAACTTCGTTATTTTTCCTCTAGTTATTGTTTTTCATCCTTTGCATTTTGCAAAGTGAACTATCATGTAACTCAACTTTTTTCAGATTAATACAGTAGTAGGTTTACAGGTTACCTATGTTATTTCATGGATTTTTTCCTTTCATCTTTTCAATAGTATCAAGTTTTGCCTTCAGGATTTCAGGCATCGTTCTTATATTTGATTTTTGATCGAATTTTATTGTATTTCAACATTGAAACCTTTATCTTTCTATCTCAATCATAAGTATATGTATGCATTAAAGTTTAATTCATAGGTTATACACTGAGCACATGATTTAAGAGTATCTTCTTAATTGTGAGAACACTGTCCTTTTCCTCTGAAAGAAGATAGTTTTATAAGAGCCTTTGTATGAAACATTTATATGAGTTCGAACTATTCAGATTTTGTTGTGCAATTAGATATATTGAGAGTTAATTGTGAATCAATCTGCCTTTTAAATCATCATTTTTAGGTGCAAACATCACCATAGTTCAGTTTCTTTTTTCAGTTTTTACATACATTTATTACAAATCTTTTTATCCTTTTCCCAACAAGTTACTCAATTATTAATCAAAAAATAATACAAAAACTAGTCTAGAATTTGGAGGTCTACCTTCACCATAGGAATACCCACAGCCTAAAGATAGTCCCCTGTTTCAACACATTGGTGAATTTCATCATTCTAGCTTTCGGGTGCAATTTGTTTGACAACAGTTTTTGGCACGCCTGGTGGGACTCTGAAGCACACTTCAGAGAAAGAATTCAATATTTCAAGCTTTTATCTTGGTATACTCAGGAGTATTTCTACCTTTCAGAGGTTACTATGCCTGGCAACTCCGAGCAAATTTACTAGTTTCAAATAATCAAGTGCTGGTATGTTTCGAATATCAAGCTTCTTATTCTGATTTCCAGCCCATTAGATAAGTAGAAATGTCATGTTTTCATAGTCAGCATGTATAGCCACCTCCATACTATGAAAATGTCATCAACCAATCACCCTATTAGCCATATCAGGCCAATCATGTTGTTGGTTTTATTCAAAACAGCCATGCAACAATAGCATGTCAGCATGCTCAACATGCTTACCTCCCACCCACCCCTGCTCAACCTTCATGTCAAAGTTTATACGTCCAAAATTAGCTCCAAGAAGTCGAGGATATGAAGAGTAGCATGAACGCAACCAAGGATATATTGTTAGAAATCACTAAATAGATAGAAGACTATAAAAGGCAGCAAGAGTTTGATATGCAGCAACAGGAGTTACACTATCAGGCCTTCCTTCATGAGCAAGAAATGGAAACACAAAGGAGACAGTTTGAAGAAAATATCAGAAGGGATTTAGCTATACAGGAGGAGTAGATCAAGTCTCTGCTTGCTCAAAAGCATAATATCTAAAAAACTTCTTGCATTTCAGATCAGTTTCAAGAGGAAGAACTTCCAAGGTATGAAACCCCAAATTTTACAACCATTCATCCTTCGCAAGTAGAGAGTAGAGGAAAGTAATCTAATACTTCCAAGTGTAGTTACAGAGCAACCCATTGATCAGGAAACTTTACTCCTCATGGAGCAAATCAGAAGCGTAAACCCATTGCGTTCAGCTTTGGAGGCTTACATATTAGAGCAGCAAAAGAAAGAACAGGAGGAGCAGAAAGTTATTGCTGCTTGTAAAGTGTCCCCCAGCTCAAAATTATTGTATCACAGATGAAGAGGATATTGGTTCAAACTTACTGCTAAACCCCTTGGATTTTGTTTCATTTGAAGAAATTTCTAATGTTGTTTATGACAAGTATTAAAACAGAATGCAGGAATTTCCAGTCAAAAATATCCACTTGCAGAGACAAAATTCCCAAACTTCATTTGAGAAGGCACCATACGAGGAGGAAAAATTGGTTTATTTGTTTGATCAATTACTTGGTTTTATTGATCAAGCTGAAGAGAGCACACAGGAGCCTGATTTACCAGTTAATTTGGAACACTCAGAAGATGTTGCAAAACATGATGTACCACTGGTTCAAGATGAGATTGAAGTCTCAATGCATCTGAGACAGCAAGAAGACAACTCTTTTTTAAAGGTTAATGGAAATGATTTGCATAATGTTGTCCAATTTGAAGAAGCAAGCAAATCAGAACTTCTATTTCAGAAGGATCATCTTAAATCCGAGGTAAGCCCTCTCATGCCACAAAGTAACGAAGACTATGAAGAAGCCCTGTTTTGGAATGACCTTGAATCTTTTATTTCAAGCCTAGATGACAAACGAGAGCAAATTGAACATGTTCATACAAAAAAAATTGAAAGTGAATCTCAAATTTTTTCTGATTTGTTTAATGAAATTCCTCAATTTGTTGATGAAAATGAGGATATCACATGCATAACAACATCTATGCCTGGTATGTAACAAATAAATGATGAAACTCATCTGGAATTAATGCACAATCATAATTTAGATGAGAACATGTTTTCAAGCATTATAGAGGTTTTTTGTTCTAACATAGATGATAAGCTACGATCATATGAGCCGGCAGTATGTAATCATCCTGTTCAAGCCAAAGATGCAAACATTCTTTCATTTTGTTCATATGAACCAACTCTTTCAGATCAATTTATAAGTGAAGCAACATCTTTGGAGGAGGAAAATCTTACACTGCAAATGGAGTAGCCCAATCAGCAAGATGGGGAAACAGTGGTGTATAAGCATAAAGACAACAGTGAGAGGCCAAGTTTTATCATCTCAAAAGGATGCCCAATCAGGCATCTTTCCAGGATAGAGATTCCAAGCATACCCAATAACGTTTCAATAAAAAGACAACAGTTTCAACCTGTCCAATCATTCCAAACCAGCGGCATGGTTGATCAAGATTAGAGGGTGAGTAAGTTAGTTTACGTTCTTCATGAATAATTGCAGCAATTTATCGAAAATCTTTTTGTGTTGCATATAGTATCAGTTGTTCGTGAACATGTAAATCAGTATTTTTTACTAAGGAAGGGCAGTTATTTCTCACAACCAGTGAATGGTCATGTTTGAGCACTACCACTACTGGGTAGTGTAGGGTAGGATAGATGGTATGCTTTCAATAGGTGTCCCATGGCATGCTAGTTTTCATTCAGTATTGTTTTGCTTTCAATAAAGTGCAGTCACTGCATGAGGTTTTTCAAATTTTGTCATAAACAGAATTGCAGTAGTTTCTTCTAGTTTGTTTGTTTTGAAGCTGAGTTATAGAGGTTTTCAGAAGTTAAGGAGCATAGAACGGAATCCATGTTGAATGAATAAGCTAAATTACTGGTCTATAGTGTTTAGCAGGAAAACACTCCGCAGAGGTCGCCAATTTGTTACCTATTTTTCACTACCAGCTCAAACAGGTAGAGCTGAATTGAAAATTCAAGCCAAAAGGTATACAAGATGTTCAAAAAAAATTATGCTAAGTGCTCATTATTGTGCAAAGTTTCATTACAAAGTGAATTTTAGTGATATCATGCAAAAACATTTCAAAATAATATCATAAGATTGCATAATGTTTGTTGCTTTATTCATAATGTATAAACCAAAGTCCCACATAAGCCATGGGAGTAAATTCATTTTATCTTCATAAATCAAATAAGGGGTGCATGAAGTAAAATAAACTATAAAACTAAAAATAAAGAAGGTATAATGTAGAAAGTGATTTGTCATTTCCTGGAATGACGAATCGTAGATAGGTTGAAGCCTTTAGTTGTGACTCAGAATCAATCCAGCTCCAAGCTTCGAATGCACCTACAAGTATGATAGAAGTGTGGTTAGAGAAATGCGCATCAAATCATACCATATGCCTACGTTATCAACAAAAATATATCGTACAATTGATCAGGAATCCATCAGATGATTTCATTGTTCAAAGGTATAAAACTCAAGAGGAAGCTTTCAGCTTTCTTTTATTTTGCTAACATGTTTGTTCACTATGCAGGAACAGGTTCAGTATATTCATGATCATTTTATCAGATATGTGGGGTAAAACGAGCTCCCACAAGGGTTGAGCCCGACATGTCAAGAAGGACACACTCTCAAGTTACATATGAGAGTTCTTTAATATTGTCAGAACAATCATCCAGAGAGCTGTTGAAACTAAGAATATAATAATATAAGTGTTGTCAAACAGATTGCACCCAAATGCTTGAATGGTGAAATTCAGCAATCTGTTGAAACATGGGAACTAATTCCAAGTTGTGGGTACCCTATAAGGAATTAGACCTCCAAATTCTAGGTTGGTTCCTATATAATTTTCTAGTTAATAATTGAGTAACTTGCTGGAAAAGGGAGAAAGACTGAATCTAAATGCAAAAAACTGTGAAAAACATAACTGTGGTGATGCACCTAATTGGAAACTTAAGACAACAGATTAATTCACAACTGATTCTTCATGAGCCTATTTTCACAACTCAGATCGAACAACTCAACTGCATAAATGATTCACAGAAAGGCTAGATAAATCATTCTTTATGAAGGAAAAATACTTTCACAACTTACAGAAATGAATATATTATGAGCACAATTTATGACCTACAACTAAGAACGTCTTTTATGTGCACATGCGTTCATGAATGTGACAAATTTAAAGGTTTCGATGTGAAACACGTTAAATTTGCATCCAAAACACTCATAAAACAAAACACCTGAATCTAAGAAGGATAATACCTAACCCACAATGATAATAGAAGGAAAACTCTACAAATTATATGCTAACATAACCTGTAAACCTGCTACTGTATTAATCTGAAAAAAGCTGAGTTACAAATAATTCACTTTGCAGAATGCAAAGGATGAAAAATAAGAACTAGAGGAAAAAGACTAAGTTTCCTCAATATATAAAAAAAAGCCTTCAAAAAGGCATGGAGGTGGAACTGAAAGTCGATTTCAGTGAGAAAATGATAACTCCAAAGTAATCCATGAGCAGAAGAAAATATCTCCAAAAAGGTGGTCCAAACTCATGCAAAAATGAGTTCACTCAAGTTAAAACTAGCTGTCAACTCATAACTGATCCATGGATTACTCAAACTGAACTAAAAAACCCTCAAAAGGTGGGCCCAAGCATGTGAAAGCCACCTTGTTTGTGTCAATCTTCCCATGTCAAGTAGAACTCCATCTTTGCTTAATGTTTTATGCTTGCATGATTAAGAAAGTAACTCAATGTTATGTTTGCTCTAAAAATAGTTAAAATTAATTAAATGATACAATTTATCAATTAATTAACTTAACTTTACATGTATAAGCAAAGGTCACATTGAGATTATTACAAAATTTGAAGTATGACTTACAAAAGCCACCACCACACTTAGCATAATTTTTTTCAAAGTCTACCACCAACCACCATTGAGCATTATCTAGCATACTTTGACCACATGATTATTAGGTTTGTTGACCTATACCATGGTAAAGATTCGAATGAAGTGATAATGATAAAAAAGAAATAAAAAAAACACTATCATTCAAAATAGGGTAACAAAAAAAAAACATTGAAACCCTAAACTCTTCTTTACTTTCACTTTGTGTATTGTTGGAGAAGCTTCATGAAGAAGCTCTCTCAACTGGCCGCCAACCTGGTTAGGGTTTGATGCTGGAATCTGTAAATACCCTGTTGTTTGTAAGAGATTTTTGACCACACACCAACAGGAGAACAAGGTAAGCTCCATTCTGTGATGATGGCATTATTACCTCTCCATTTTTTGGAAGCATAATCAATTTCAAAGCCACGACTATGACAGTTTTTATGATGAATTTCTCATTTTCCCCTGTGTACCCTTCTTTCTATGTTCATGAGACTGCCATGACTCTTTGAAGCTGAGATTAAAGCTTTGTTGGCATTTTTTTGTCAAGTTTTCTTGAAGATTTTTGAACCGGGAAGAATAGGTAAGCTTTCACAATCAAGAATCCTGAGCTCTACTCTCTATTTTTTGAAGGAATCTATGAATTTTCTGTAGATGTAATATATTATTGTGGCCAACATCTAAAGATTTGCATACATTTATACTTCCATTTAATGTAAAATACCCAACTCTTGGCTCGACCCTACTATTTGTGAGAGATTTTCGGTTTATATGCTGAAACCCCAAGTGGGTACGTGAAAAACTTAACTGAAAATGATCTTTAGACTGTCCCAGGCCGTGCTCTCCATGATTTTCTGATCCAAACTGTAATTTCTGACAAAACCCCACATGGGTATCATGGGAAAACAAAGAAATTTTGTATTAAATTTATTACTTGCTCTGCCTTGACTTGTTTTGATAATAACCTTCATTCATGCAAGTATTTTCATGAGTGTTTGTGAAAAAAACTCTCCTCCAGGCCACAACCTCCATGATTTTCTGATCCAAACTGTAATTTCTGACAAAACCCCACATGGGTATGAGTCGCGAGCTTTGTATTCCTCTTTGTGTTTTGGTTGAAAATGCAAACTCTGTGGATTTCCTCTTGTTTCTGCAAAGATATAATATTATGTACTCTGAACTCCATCCCTATAACTGTTTACACAAACCCCTAGATGGGAAAAAATGCTAGATGTTGCCTCCAGGCCATGAGCTTTGTATTATTTATGAAGAAAAAATCTCATTTACATTCCTTTATCTCTGTTCATTAGCTTACTGCTTGAGCAAAGAAAGATCTCTACTTTTGTTTCCCCCAGGTCGTGGGTAAGATCGGGGTTTTTACTGTACTCACATCTTGAAACTGAACTAAACCTCACTTCACATTCCAAAAAAAACTGTGACAAGCACACAAATGATTTGTCCTTTGACTTGAAATGGTGTACTATTGCAGCATACAAATGGTCCCTGAACAACAAAATAAAATAAAAATGGTTCCATTTGAATTTGCTCCACCCGTCAAAACATTGTTTCCTTTCTCTTGATTTGGTTTTAAAAGTATGATGCTTGGCCTGTAGTCTCCTAAGTTTCTGAATACACACTAATTGTTGTACTCTACTATCACACATGCAAGAGGATAATATTGTTTTTTGTGCTTCTCTATTATAATATTGTGGCTCAAAATGGTGGTGCTATTCTGAAAAATGAAATCTCTTTTCTCTTGTCACCGACCTTTTTAAAAAAAAATCCAGTAGCTTTCTCTATGAAAGGTATATGCTGATTTTCACTATTAGTAAATGTTGTTCAAATTCTAGCATCTTTGTTGTGATAAGGTATGTTGTAATTTGATTATTGTTCAAATCATGGTGACTGTCATTCGTGGTAATTTATGATTGTGATTATAAGCTGGACCGTCATCATTTCAAAAGCTCTTATGAGATTAGCATGATCTTTGATTTCTTGCACATTTCTGCTAATAAGCTCGAACAGAGCTTATAACTATTAGACATTGTGCCTTTCTCATACTGTATGTGTCTCACAGGATTCTACGATGTCTTCCTTTTAAACTGTTATATGCTTTTGAAGTATGAAAACACTCCAATGCTTGAATACTCTGTTTCTCTTCAATGTAAAGAGGCTCTATACTTCATTTAGATGTAATGTGAAAATGTAAAGAAAAGTCGAACAGAATATCAATGAAAATGATGAGTTCTTCACACTATTTTTCTGAATCTCTTTTAAATAAGGTTGCTTGTATGATTATATCCTTTAGTTTCAACAGCTCTCTTAATGACTATTATCAATATTAATGAACTCTCGTATGTAACTTGAGAGTGTGTCCTCATTGATATGTCGAGCTCAACCCTTGTGGGACCCCGTTTTACTCCACATATCTGATAAAATGATCATGAACATAATGAACCTATTCCTGCAGAGTGAACAAACATGTTAGAAAAATAAAAGAAGCTGAAAGCTTCCTCTCGAGTTTTATGCCTTTGAATTTTGAAATCATCTGATGGATGCCCGATCGATTGTATTCTATATTTTTGTTGATAGAGTAGGCATATGATAGGATTTGATTCGCATTGTTCTAACCACACTTCTATCATACTTGCAGGTACTCTGGAGGTTGGAGCTGGAGCTAGATCGATTCAGAGTCACAACTGAAGACCTCAACTTGTCAACGATTCATCATTCCAGGCAATGATGAATCACTTGCTACCCTATGCTTTCTTTACTCTCAGTTGTATAGTTTACTTTACTTCATTCACCCCTTATTTGATTATGAAAATCAAATTGAGTTACTCCCACGGCTTGTGTGGGATTTTGGTTTGTACATTATGAATAAAACAACAAATGTTATGCAATCTTGTGATGTCATTTTGAAATTTTCTTGCATAATATCACTTAAATTCACATTGTAATGAAAATTTGCACAATAATGAGTACTTAGCAGAAATTTTTGAACAACTCATGTACCTTTTGGCTTTGAATGTACAATTTAGCTCCACCTGTTTGAGCTGGTAGTGAAAAATAGGTAACAAATTGGCGACCTCTGCGGAGTGTTTGACTGCTAAACACCATACACCAGTTATATAGCTTATCCATTAAGCATGGAGTCTATTATTGCTCTTAACTTCTAGAAACTTTTGTAACTCAGCTTCAAAACAAAACAAACTGAAATTAACTACTGCAACTCTGTTTATAATAGAATCTAAAAAACCCCGTGCAGTAACTGCACTTTATTAAAAGCAAAACAATACTGAATAAAACTAATGTGCAATGAGAACTTATTGAAAACATACTAAAACTTATACTTATACTACTATGTACAGCAGCGACTAAACTGCTTAATAGCACTGCTTGAGATGGATCCCGTTAATGGGAATTGGCAATACTTCTCCATCTAGCCTTGAGAGCTGAAAAGCGTTATGTTCCTTCTTTGCTATAATAATGTATGGGCCATCCCACATGGCATCAAACTTGGAATGTTTGCCAGGCCTGCTCTTTAATTTATCCCATTTGAAAACTAAGTTACCCTCATTGAAGAATCTTGCTATTACTTTCCTGTCAAATGTCTTCTTCATCTAAGAATGATGAATTTGAAGCTTCTTGAAAGCTTCCTTCCTGGTTTCTTCCAACTCTATTAATTCAGCAAGTCTAACTTGCATTGGTTGCTCCTCAAGTAACTCCAGCTCCTTTATGTAGCTCAGAGTTGGGAACTCTATTGAAATAGGCAGCTTGGCATCCTTACCATAAACCAAAACATATGGTGAAAACTTGTTGATCATTTTGGTGTAACTCTATCAGCCCAAAGGGCTAATTTAAGCTTCTCATGCCATGACCTCTGATTGTCTTCAATTCTCCTTTAAATGATCTTAATCAGATTCTTATTTGTCGATTATGCTTGTCCATTACCCTGGGGGTAATAATTGGATGAAGTATTCAAAGAAATTTTATTCTTCACTGACCAATTTGAAAGTTTTAAGCCAATAAAGGCTAAAGCATTATCAGAAATGATAGACTCAGGTGTACCAAACCTAGAAACTATGTCTTGATAGAAGTATAAAAATGATGTTTCATTCGCATCTCTCAGAGCAACTGCTTTTATCCATTTCGTGAAATAATTTGTTGCTATGAAGATCCACTTGTGCCCTGCACTTGATGGTGGGTTAATAGGACCGATGAAATCAAGTCCCCGCTTTCTGAATGGTTGCTCAACCTGAATTGGATTCAGGGGCAGGGCTGCTAACTTTTGTTTTCCTGCAAACAGTGAACATTTAGCACATTTTCTGACATAAGCATAAGCATCCTTGAAAAGATCTGGCCAATAGTACCCTGCTTTCATGATCTTCAGGGTTGTAGTACATAGTGCAAATTGACCTCTAGTAGGTCCATCATGGAATTCCTCCAGAATTCTTTCAATCTGATCGGAATTAATATATCTAAGGAATACTCCATTAAAATCCTTTTTATACAAAACATCATCTATTACTGCATATGGAATTTCTTGTAACTTGTAATACCTTTGTTTAGATTTATCGATACCTTCTAGGCAGTCTCCAGTATGCAAGTAATGGATCATCTGATGGATCCAATCAGCGAGAACAGCTGAAACAACAGGTTCTTCTTCATTATTTAGAAATGTAGTGACTTATTCATTGTTGTTTTATTCCTTTTTTGCAATCTGTTCGCACAGACCCTTACCTTGAACAAGCTTGTTAACTTTTATGCTAATATTGTATTCCATGACTCTGGTTATCTAGCCTGCTCGCTTGTAATTAATGTCTTTATTCAACAAAAACTCTTTAACTGTTGGGTGAGCTACCAACAGATGTATTTTATTATTAGACAACATATGTCTAAACTTTTTAAGACTCCTTACTACAGCAAGCACGTGCTTTTCAACAAAAGAATATCTTGTTTCATAATCATGCAAAATTTGACTAAAAAATGCAATGGGATGTTCAAGTCCTTGATCATTCTGTTGACAAAGCATGGCAGAAATTGTATCAACACTACCAAACGCATAGAGTATAAAATTTTTATCAAAGTTTGGATTTATTAGTGTCGAGGCTGCTGCAAGTGCCTCTTTAATCTGTTCAAAACTGTTCTTACCCTCCTTTGTCCAACTGAACTGCATGTTCTTCTTCAGAATGGTTGTAAGAGGTTGCAGCAACACTGTAATGTTGGGAATAAATCTCCTAATGAATTTTATTCTACCTAGAAATCTCTAAAAAACTTTTTTGTGAGCAGGAAGTAGTAAAGCCAGAATGGCTGCAATGCGTTCTGGGTCAATAGAAATACCATCTTTTGAAACAATGTAACCCAGAAGCTTACCTTTGTGAACAGTAAAAATGCTTTTCTTTGGATTCAAAGAAATTCCATATTCTCTGCATCTCTCGAATATCTGTCTAAGATGACCAAAATGTTCATTTGCATTTCGTGAGAAAACAGTGATATCATCTAAGTAAACAAGAAAAAATTTGTTTATCCAACCTTGGAGAGCCATATTCATTGCTCTCTAAAAGTTTTCTCCTGTGTTTGACAATCCAAACAACATCTTTCTATAAGCCATAGTACCCACTTGGTGGTAAAGGTTGTCTTGTACTAGTCTTCTTCCTTAACCAATATCCGGTTACAACCTGATTATCCATCCAGCAATGAAAACCTTTCTGATCCTAAAACAACCTGCAGTATCTACTTCATTGAAGGCAGCGGATAGTGATCTTTAAGTGAAGCTCTGTTAAGATCAGGAAAATCAACACACAATCTTATCTCTTTGTTTTTCTTTTTGACGGGCACCACGTTAGATACCCAAGAAGTGTGCTTGATTGGAAATATAATACTACCTTTAATCATCTTGTTCAATTATGTTTTCATTAAATGTTCTAGTTTCGGATTCAAGGGCCTTTGCTTCTGTCTGACTGGTTTTGCGGTGGGTTCCAGCTCAATGGTGTGCTGAGTAGGTTTAAAACCCTTCAGATCTCCATATTCCCAAGTGAAAATGTCATTGAATTCTTGACAAAGCAAGATAAAATCTTATTTTTTCTCCTTTGTACAGACTTTACCAAGCTTGAGAAGCTTGTCTATGAATATTTTGTAAGGAAACTCAGGTGCGGAAATAGCTTCCTACACTAATCTCTAAAGGAAAGTATTGTGCAAATTCTTTTAAATCCTTACAATTTCAGATTTGTTAACTACTTTAACAATGATATTGCAATCATATACCAGCATACAGAAAATAGAGAATGACACAATGATTTACCCTAGGGAAAACCTTTCGGTAAAAAACCCCAGCACTCCAAAACCTACACAATGTATTATCTTCAACACAACGGTTACAACACACTTGCAATGCAAGTTCTTTTAGGAGACAATCAACACTCAAAGACAAATCCAGTAGCATGAAATCATACCAACAATACACTCTTTTCCTATCACAGTCTATAACCCTAAAACAATGCTTATATCATGCGCTTTCCTTTTTAGGGCAACTTCCAAAGATAGCCGTATTAGGGTTTTACCATTCGTGGAAGAGTGTACAGTACTCAACTTTATCAGTTGCCACATGTCTTGCATGTCTTCACCCATCATTGAAACTTCTAGAAATAGCTCTTACGTGTCATAGGAATTCGTCATAACCGTTTCAGCTATGATCTCCTTACACACAATTCAAGATGCCGACACATCAAGTGGAGTGACACATCAACATACCAACTAGACATGTACACTCACACTTAATTACATTATTTGCAAGAAATACATTTTACAAAACAAATAATAAGAATAGGAATTATCCAAGGTTGAGACACCTTATTCCTAACATATTTCTATCGGTTCATAATGTTCCTGCTTCACTATGATGCTGGATTTATATCTTCTAACCTGGTCATCAGTGTTGAAGATGGATTCAAGAGTCACCAAACCTTTTTGCAGCTTGTTAGATTTCAGTTTCATGATTTGATCACCATATTGTTGATCAAATTTGCGCTAGTTTCCAACAGAAAATTTTGCTTCTTCCATCAAAAAATGAACTATTTGTTCATCACTGTCAAAAATCTACCAGCTTACATTATTATCAGGTACTGAAGGTCTAACAACTACCTTCACATATTGTTGCACTTGCACGTTATGAACTTTAGTTGGGATGTCAAGCTGTGATCCCATGGCAGTAAGTTTATCAGCTTGCTTATTCTAATTTCTTGGTACTAATTGCAAATTAAATGCATCAAATTCTTCAATTAAGTCCCAAACACGATGTTTATACAATTTTAGCAAATCATTCTTTGTTAAATTCATATTTTTAACCTGATTTTCTATTAATTCAGAATCACCAAACACCTGTAAAGACTTAATTTTCCTTTTTCTAGCCCACTCTAAACCGTGTATCAATGCTTCGTACTCAGCAACATTGTTAGAACAACTGAAAGCAAATCTAAAAAGTTGAATAATACATGTTTCCTTTAGGTGATATGAGCACTGCTCCTCCACCAACACCTATCTTACTCCTTGATCCATCAAAGTACAACTTCCAAACCTGATCAGTTTGTTGTTCTGCCCCTTCTTCCTCCTTGACCAGATTTGGGATAGTGATATCGGGCTCCTGAATCATATAAATGCCCAAACCTACTTCATCCATGAGACTGAAAGGTTCAACCTCATGATTCTTGGTTTCCCACTCGTCTAAATTAATATCAGGTATGCCTTCTATAGTTATAGTGGGGTTGAGGGTCATGGATTGATCCTCCTGATCATGGAAAGCTAGGTTTGCATTTATAGGATTTGGTACATAGGGCTCAATATGGTGTTTAGCCTGTGGTTCTGACTTAATGGTAACTCTAGTACCGTATCTAGTTCTGAAAAACATGTGAGACCTGTCTAATGATAGGTAACCACCTAACTTTGCAGTGAAATCTCTAGACAGACAAACAACAAAATACGGTGGGAGATCAATGACATAAATGTCCTGTGGTATTTGAAAATTCGGATAGGCGTGCAATGTAAGGGGTAGATTTTTAATAACTCCTATAGACTTAATGGTTGTGCCATCCAATTGGACTACCCCTTTTGACAATGGTTCATATTCAAGACCTAACTTGTCTACCAGTTATTTAGGCATAATTGAACAGCTTGCTCCTGAATCTATCATGCAGTTATGCATTATGTTATTAGCAATTATTAGACTAACATAAAAGGGTGGTGGATTTACCTCTTGATTTAACTACCCCTTTTTGTTGTCTGAACTATTAGCAAGAACTCTTGGTTGTTCTTTATTTGTTTCGTTAGAAATGGATATTTTAGCCAAAGCTTCCTGCAAACCTTCCTTTTTCCCAGGTAAGTGTAACGCATCCAACATGGTGATACTAATAGTTGCCTTCTTCATGTGATCTACAATATTAAAAGAAGGAGAACTAACCTTATGTTGGGTTTTAGGAACAACAGTCTCCTTCTGCACTGGATCTGGCTAAATTCTTAAATCTTTAACTGGTTCACCTTGTTTATGCTATTCTTTAGCAATCTCGGCTTGCTTCATTGGTAATATTTGGACGTTTTGTGAAGAAGAGAGCTATGATTGCTCCTTATCAGCTGTTGGAACTTGAATCTTCTGTTGAACATCCCGTTGTTTAACTTTATCAGCTTGTTGTTTGTTACTTTCAGGCTGTTGTTTGTCAGAAACAGCTTGCTGTCTCAAATCTGTTTCTCTTTTCTTGGATCTTGTATTCGCTGCAATAAATGTATTTGACTGGTTCTAACCTTGAATTTGATTTACTCCGCATAATTTTTTGCCTTACTAGTTCATCATGGCAACATCCATATCAATCTATTATGTTTGATCATTTTGATCATTGCTATCTTTTGTTGTATTTTTTGCTGCAGCATATGTACTTAGTACCATCAGGGCCTAATTGATCACTCCATTCATGCAATTAGCTTGATTGTGGGGTTGATTACATGGGTAACACCATACGTAATTGTAAAGTACAAAAGTCTTATTCCCAAGAATCGACAAAACTTTAAATAATTTCATTTATATTCAAAATAAAGTCAACACTTCATTCATTTAGACATCATAAAACCAGTTGATTCAAAAAATGACTTAAAGTCAATAAGATAGATTCAATAACAATACTAGTTTAAATACATAAACGTGTCTTAATACACTTCAATGATAATCATACATAAGAAGTTGTAATATAAGTTACAATTCGAGACTTAGGCATTCAGTCGCCTTAAGCTCTTTAATACATAATTCAAGATTACAAACAACATTAATGAAGATGACATCCTTTGATCTTCAATCCAATAGCATATCTTCATAAAGAAGACGAGAACAAGGATCAGGCGCTTTTTCCGCCCAACCTCGAAGCTTATGCTTCCCTAGAATTCCTTAGTCATTCAAGAAATACCTGACCTTGCACGAATCACTTAGCAAAAAGCAGTCTACAAGCAAGATGGAATCTAGTGTGTGCCTAGTATAGCTAGTAAAACCACAAGCATTCTCATTTTTCTAATTCATTTAATAAATAAGCAAGTTCGATACTAGGATATGGTAGAGAGTTCAATAATTCCATCTATTTCAATGGTCCTTAAGTTACTTGGCTAAGTAAAATGTCATGCATGACAAATAAAGCAGTTTTGGAAAAGTAAAACGACACTCTCTAATAACCCATATTCGGCACCCGTCCCGGAAGGTAACTTTCCAAAAACATGACATGCACATTCATTTATCAAACATGCATGGTTCTAAATAGTCAAATACAATCTTTCAAAAACAATAAAACTGAATCTTGTTTGAAGCGAAAACAATTTAAAAGTTGTTATTTTCATCATTTTAATCCATAAATGACATTAAATTAATATTTAAATCAAGTAAATTAAATAATCAAAAATAAATAAAGAAGGTGTATCTCTAGTGTGTAGATTAAATACATATAATAAAACAATCATAAAAGAGCACACGTTATTTTTTTCTTTTTACTCATCTATTTTGTTTCCTTTGTGAACTAATCTTAATTCATTTTGTTTCAAGTAAATCATATCTTTAAATTTAATTGCTTTACTTTCTGTTTTCCATACTTGCAGAAAATAATTAAATAAATTTATACTTTTCATGAATAGTTTAATATAACTCGTTTCAGTTTTTGTTTCAGAATGTTTTGAGTTTCAATTGCAAAATTTACTATTTTAAAACTTTTGTTTCGACATCATGTTAAAATTTAGGAGATATTCTATCAAATTGTTTTCAGTTTGAATTCTTTTCAAATCCAATTTCAAATAAATTTTTCTATCAAAACAAAAGTAAATAAATTTTTATGTTTAAAAAAAATAAAATTCTTTTCAAATCATTTGGAGTTCTTCCTAAGTTTGTAAGACAATTGTTTCTCATTATTTTCTCATTCAATTTTTCCTACAATCTTTTCTGTTTTGAACTTGTTCAATGGAGTTTTGTTTTCCTAGTAATTCATAGTTTACTGTTCAAGAATTTACATAGAAAACTGAAGTAACAAAATTACTTTTAAATAGTTTTAAAAATCTATACAATATATTAGCTATCTCATTCAAATCTACTCTATTCATGTTTTTTTTAATAAATTCAAGACCTTACCTAATAAATTTTAGAAATAGATTGTCAATTTCCTTTGTTCTTTTCGTATCTTTTTCCTCTGTTTGAATGTTGTTCAGTTTTTGTGATTTACCTTCTATCAAGCTGACTTTTATCTCCTTATCATATTCTTCCGACATGCTCTGTCATTCTTTCCTACTAGCTGGTTGGCTGGTGCGCACTTCCTAATCTTCCTGGCATGACTTACCTTCCTCCTAACTACCTACTCATCTGGGCGCACCCTATCTTGTCTCCCTGCGCATTATTTGTGCACCTTTCCTATTCTCTGTGGCTGCTCACCTCACTTTTTGGCCACGCATTAACTAGTCCTTGTGTGGAAGTTGGGGAGTCCTTGTGGTTGCGTAGGAATAAGGTTCCCTCACTGCCCGCACCTCCTCTTCCTTACTGGTGCGGGAGCACCTCAAGTCTCATTTTATTGTAATGTTTTAGAGTTAGCATTTCAGGGGACCATGTTAAATGGTTTAGTTAAATCTGCAATGTCAGATTCTTTTAAAAATTTAACAAGTTAAAGAAGTTGTAACCGATCGGGTAGAGGTAAGGTTTGTTAACTACCCTACCCTAGAATCTCTATTAAAAAAAAAACAAGAAGATGTAACGGAATCGAGAGAGAGGGAATAGGGAGAGAGAAAATAGAAGAGTGTGAATAGAAGAAAGGTGACAGGAGAGAGTAACGAGAGGAGGAAATCGGGCTCTCTGGCCTTCAGCCAGAGAGCCATTTAATGTACAACCGTTTGCAATGTGAATATATGTTTTTGTTTGAATTTCCTGTCGGGTTGCATTGTTCTATTTTCTTTCCTAGTTTATGTGTTTTGCATACTATGAGTGCATATTAGTTTTGGGGGGTTGCGCCATTGATTTGAATGACACAGAGGTATTGTTCAGGGGTCGGCCTCTTTGTGCCAGTACCGTGCTTTATGATAGTCAGCCTTTGCATTGAGCAATTTATGTGTGACTCGATGTGTGGTACATGAACCATTGGTGTTTATGGCACGGATTCTTCATGTCAGTCCTACAATCCTTACCATCTTCCCTGGAGCAACCCGCGAACCATGCCATGGGTGAGCTCGACCATCTTGTTGGGCAGTAGCCTTTATGTTTGCGCAGTGTGAGGCTCGGCCTTTGGGAGCATAGAGATGGCGGACAGTTTGGAGGATATGTCATTTCCTTCCCATGCCATGGAAGACCCGTGGTCATGTTAAATAGTGGATTGTGTTAAAGTAATCAAAATCGAGTATGGGTCGTGTGTCTTTGTGGACAGTCCTAAATGGTATTTTGTCTTTCCTGGAGTAGCCGCGACCCACATCATGGTGGGAGCTTGACCTTATTGTTTAAGGCGGTTTCTTTATGCCAGTGTTGGTATGGCAGGTTCATGATGACAGTCTCGAGGAGAAGGATGGTGGACATGCTATCCACGTTCTTGCTCACGTTCTTACTCGGGTTCTTGTCTTGTTTATGGAATGCAAACAATGGAGTATCGAGGACAAGCTGGAGGCTATGTGGGATGACTATGGACAAAAGTTAAGATGAGCAGACCCGCAAGGTGTAGGGGATTAGATGACATGGAGTGACTGCGGAGGAAGGATAGCGGTGACGTGCAGAATGAGAGAAGACTTGGTTAGGAGCGATCAGTAGCTGTCAGGAGCGATCCGTATGGTGGGAATAACCATGTATTTGTGAGGATCGTATGACATGCAGACAATGAAAATAACAACAGTAGTGTTAATAACTGAGAAGTGTGAAACAAATGTGTTGATGTTGCAGGAAGTTGAGTGTAGTAACAGTTATACCGCATCAGAATGGTATCAGAGCTCAAAAGGTTCTGAGTGTGTAGAAGGCAATCTACACCAGGCAGTAGCGTGGGTTCTTGGTTTCACATTGATCCCTCCAAGCTGTAGTAAGGACGTTGTGAAGATCTCGAACTGGGGTCTTCGTATTGTCTCCACCACGATACATCTGGGTAGAAGGTGCAATGAGAGCAACCACTCAGAGAAGGGTGGGAAGCATCTTCCAGAATCGTGTGTGGGTGAGATGGCAGTACAGTGGTGGTGTGAAGTAGCAGCATGAAGAGAGGAGGACAACAACCAGCGTAAACTCCATTGATGGGAGTCCTATACTGACAATAGAGAAAGCAGCAGACGCCTAGATTCAGTGATGAAGACACAGACGCAAAGATTTGAATTGCAGCAGTCTCACCTCGGCATTTCCATGGGACTTGGAAATATGTTCAGTCTGGGAGTATGGTGCGGGAGCACCTCAAGTCTCATTTTATTGTAACGTTTTAGAGTTAGCATTTCGAGGGACCATGTTAAATGGTTTAGTTAAATCTGCAATGTCAGATTCTTTTAAAAATTTAACAAGTTAAAGAAGTTGTAACCGATTGGGTAGAGGTACGGTTTGTTAACTACCCTACCCTAGAATCTCTATTAAAAAAAATAATAAGATGTAACTGAATCGAGAGAGAGGGAATAGGGAGAGAGAAAATAGAAGAGTGCGAATAGAAGAAAGGTGACAGGAGAGAGTAACGAGAGGAGGAAATTGGGCTCTCTGGCCTTCGGCTAGAGAGCCATTTAATGTACAATCGTTTGCAGTGTGAATATATGTTTTTGTTTGAATTTCCTGTCAGGTTGCATTGTTCTATTTTCTTTCCTAGTTTATGTGTTTTGCATACTGTGAGTGTAGATTAGTTTTGGGGGGTTGCGCCATTGATTTGAATGACACAGAGGTATTGTTCAGGGGTCGGCCTCTTTGTGCCAATCTCATGCTTTATGACAGTCGGCCTTTGCATTGAGCAATTTGTGTGTGACTCGGTGTGTGGTACATGAACCATTAGTGTTTATGGCGCGGATTCTTCATGTCAGTCCCGCAATCCTTACCATCTTCCCTGGAGCAACCCGCGAACCACACCATGGGTGAGCTCGACCATCTTGTTGGGCAATAGCCTTTATGTTTGCGCAGTGTGAGGCTCGGCCTTTGGGAGCATAGAGATGGCAAACAGTTTGGAGGATATGGCGTTTCCTTCCCATGCCATGGAAGACCCATGGTCATGTTAAATAGTGGACTGTGTTAAAGTAATTAGAATCGAGTATGGGTCGTGTGTCTTTGTGGACAGTCCCGAATGGTATTCTGTCTTTCCTGGAGCAGCCGCGACCCACATCATGGTGGGAGCTTGACCTTATTGTTTAAGGCGGTTTCTTTATGCCAGTGTTGGTATGGCAGGTTCGTGATGACAGTCTCGAGGAGAAGGACGGTGGACATGCTATCCATGTTCTTGCTCACGTTCTTGCTTGGGTTCTTGTCTTGTTTATAGAATGCGAACAATGGAGTTTCGAGGACAAGTTGGAGGCTATGTGGGATGACTATGGACAGAAGCTAAGATGAGTAGACCTGCAAGGTGTAGGGGATTAGATGACATGGAGCGACTGCGGAGGAAGGATAGCAGTGACATGCAGAATGAGAGAAGACTTGGTCAGGAGCGATCAGTAGCTGTCAGGAGCGGTCCGTATGGTAGGAATAACCATGTATCTATGAGGATCGTACGACATGCAGACAATGAAAATAACAGCAGTAGTGTTAATAACTGAGAAGTGTGAGACAAATGTGTTGATGCTACAGGAAGTTGAGTGTAGTAATAGTTATACCGCATCACCTACCTTCTCTCTTTGCTTTTCCTAAGCATGGGAGAGTGGGGACCCTTGGTGGCTACGTGGAAATGGGAGATTTCCCATTGTTCTCTCCCTGCGCGTCCCCTCAAGACTTCTCCCTTAGCTGGTTGTGTAGGTGAGTGGAGAAGACAGACTTCCCAGTTATCCCTGGCAGCACCTATACTTCCACACCAATCTGCAATGTGTGGGGGTGTGTAGGGAAGTAAATAATTTCCAAAACAACTCTGCCTCCTCTCTTCTCAGATAAAGCCAAAAGAAATATAAAAAATATATCCTCTTTTTTCTGTCTATGCTCAAAAACGGATTTTCTTGATTCCTTCTAATTTTCAATTTATTTTCCAAATACCCCTTTCCTTTAGATTCATTTCCTCTTTTTCATGCAAAAAGGTAGATGTTAACAAGAAATGAGATCCCCAATTTGAGGTTGATCTCCAGATCAATTCTCTAACTCCAAGTTTTGAAATTTGATTGCTTTTCCAATTAATTGAAGATATTTCTTCAATCTGTTCAACTGAAGTTTTAAAATGCCAATTTCAAATTGCACGTGAATTGTTTTCTAATTTGTTTTCAAAAACTCCATTTTAGATCTATGTTTAATTTCTAAATTTAAATCTTTCCCTCTTTCATAATTTTTCAAATAAAAACAAATAATTTTAAAACACAACTTTTATTACATTTTATTAAATTATGAAATTAAAAGTCTATTTTTATTAAATTTTGAAATACAAGCATCTTATTTTCAAACAATGATAAAATATTGACTTAAATAATTTGGTTATTTCAACAAGATCTATTTTCTGACAAATTAATAAAATTGTCATTTAAAGAACATATATTTTTCCACTTTTTGGAGAGATCAATAAAACTAGATTTAAAATTTGCAAACATAGAAATCACAAGAATGCATTAAAATATCAACTAAGTGAGTGTGTGTGATTCCACCATCCTCATAAATGTCTAATGGCTAAAACTACTCTACCTGATCGATGTTCTCACCTTCAATCACGTTCACCTGTTCCTGCATTCACTTGCACTCGAGTTTTCATCAGCAATGACAAACCCCAAATTAAATAAAAATACATTTCGAATCATTGTAAATGCATTTCAATTTCATTTCAATTTAACTTCAATTTGAATAATCATTTAACTTCCATTTAAATAATCATTTAACATAATATAATTAATCAATATCATGATTAAAAATTTGCATTTAAAATAATCAAGAAAATCTATACGTGACAGTAATCCTGTACTAAGTTGTTTTAAACAGGAACGAGCCCCTTAGATGAGCTGGCAACATTTTGATTTTGACTGTATGGTGATCTGGGATTGAAGTTCCTACGCTGTCCTGAATTATCTGCCTTATAGGGTGGTTTGTTAGGCTAAAAAGGTGCTTGGTAAGGCCTGTAATTTTGGTTTTGTTGCCTCTTTAGACTAACTAAATCATTGCTAACTATCTGCAATAACCTTTCCATCTCTTGTTGATTACCTTTTAGCTCTTGAAACTCTGATTGTGTTGGAAAAGCACCATTTTGAATAGCTGGCTGATAGCCTAAGGCTGGTTCAGCTGGAATTGAGGCAATAGGTGGAAAATTAATTGGCATCAAGGGATGGAATCTGGAAATATGGGCATAGGTGGCCTTGGTGCAATTTTACCAACCTGAATAAGGTTGTTTTCTGCTCTAATAGTGATATCATAGGTTGTTGGTAACGTTAATCCTCCCATCGATTGAACCATCAAAGCAATATCACTGTTTAAAGACCTAAGGTAATACAGGAAAGTGTGATCAAGAGTAGGTCTTACCGTTACTGGAATCCTAGTCCAGGTTCCTTGAAACTTGAACTTGAAGTCCATCATCTGTTCTTGTGGCGCTCTCTTTATAGTTGTCATCTACTTGACTAGAGATAGATGATCTGACTTGTTAGAAAACTGTTGGCTCAACTTGTCTCCTAAATCATCCCATGTCACAATAGTGTTAATTGGTAAACAACGAAACCACTGAAGTGCTTTTCCTTTGAATGATGCTACTAGCAGCCTCAACGTGACATTCTCTTAAGTCACGTGATGAACTCCACACAGTGAAGCCATATTTTTTATATGCTCTACTGGTGTAGTTTGCTCTTCGTCGGTGAAAAAAGGCAAACTCTTTAGTGCTGCAACTGGTATATCATCATGCTGAGCCAGATTCAATAGGCTCCCCCCACTGAATGGTACAAATGCATGTGCTTTGGCCATCAGAGCTACCGGTATTCTGAAACTTGCAGCTTATAAAATTGGTACAGGTGAAACAGACACTCAGTAGCTTGGTGAAGCTGAATATGCACTTGGTTGCCTTGTGAATGATCTACCTCTCCTTCTTGATGTGTAAACTAAAGGTTCTTTTCTGAAACTTGGAGAAACTGATAGATTTCTTGAAGGCCATTCAGGTATTCTTCTTGCTATCCTTCCTCTTCTTTTTGGCGAAGACAACTACATATATTCAAACAGAGAAGAACTTCTTCTCTTCTGAATATTTCTCATAGGTTGTTTGGTACTAATTTGCTTTGATTCTCGAGAATGGAGTCACCAGGTACTTGATATTTTTCTTCTGAAAAGTTGGTATACTATTGTACATACCAAAACAACAACTTGAATAGTTAAATTATGTCCCATCGGGTGTGCCAAAAACTGTTGTCAAATAGATTGCACCCGAACGCTTGAATGGTGAAATTCAAAAATTTGTTGAAACATGGGAACTAATTCCATGTTGTGCATATCCTATAAGGATTTAGACCTCTAGATTCTAGGCTGGTTCCTATGTAATTTTATGGTTAATAACTGAGTAACTTGCTGGAAAAGGGAGAAAGACTGAATCTAAATGCAACAAATTGTGAAAAACATAACTGTGGTGATGCACCTAATTGGAAACTTAAGACAACAGATTAATTCACAATTGATTCTTCATGAGCCTATTTTCACAACTCAGATCGAACAACTCAACTGCATAAATGATTCACAGAAAGGCTAGATAAATCATTCTTTATGAAGGAAAAATACTTTCACAACTTAAAGAAATGAATATATTATGAGCACAATTTATGAGTTGCAACTAAGAATGTCTTTTCTGTGGACATGCATTCATGAATGTGACAGATATTTAAAAGTTTAGATGTGAAACACATTAAATTTGCATCCAAAACACTCATAAAACACAACACCTGAATCTAAGAAGGCTAATACCTAACCCACAATGATATCAGAAGGAAAACTCTGCAAATTATATGCTAACATAACCTGTAAACTTGCTACTATACTAATCTGAAAAAAGTTGAGTTACAAATAATTTATTTTGCAGAATGCAAAGGATGAAGAACAAGAACCAGAGGAAAAAGACTAAGTTTCCTCAATATATACAAAAATCCTTCAAAAAGGCATGGAGGTGGAACTAAAAGTCAATTTCAGTGAGAAAATGATAACTCCAAAGTAATCCACGAGCAGAAGAAAATATCTCCAAAAAGAAGGTCCAAACTCATGCAAAACTGAGTTCACTTAGGTTCAAACTAGCTGTCAACTCATAACCGATCCATGGATTACTCAAACTGAACTAAAAAACCCTCAAAATGTGGGCCCAAGCATGCAAAAACCACCTTGTTTGTGTCAATCTACCCATGTGAACTAGAACTCCATCTTTGCTTAATGTTTTATGCTTGCATGATTAAGAAAGTAACTCAATGTTATGTTTGCTCTAAAAATAGTTAAAATTAATTAAATGATACAATTTATCATTTAATTAACTTAACTTTACATGTATAAGCAAAGGTCACATTGAGATTATTACAAAATTTGAAGTACGACTTACAAAAGCCGCCACCACACTTAGCATACTTTTTTTCAAAGTCTACCACTGACCACCATTGAGCATTATCTAGCATACTTTGACCACATTATTATTAGGTTTGTTGACCTATACCATGGTAAAGATTTGAATGAAGTGATAATGATAAAAAAGAAATAAAAAGAACACTATCATTCGAAATAGGGTAACAAAAAAAACATCGAAACCCTAAACTCTTTTTTACTTTCACTTTGTGTATTGTTGGAGAAGCTTCATGAAGAAGCTCTCTCAACTGGTCGTCGACCTGGTTAGGGTTTGATGCTAGAATCTGCAAATACCCTGTTGTTTGTAAGAGATTTTCGACCACACACCAACAAGAGAACAAGTTAAGCTCCATTTTGTGATGATGGCATTATTACCTCTCCATTTTTTGGAAGAATAATCAGTTTCAAAGCCGCGGCTATGACAATTTTTATGATGAATTTCTCATTTTCCCCTATGCACCCCTCTTTCTGTGTTCATGAGACCGCCATGACTCTTTGAAGCTGAGATTAAAGCTTTGCTCACATTTTTTTGTCAAGTTTTCCTGAAGATTTTTGAACCGGGAAGAATAGATAAGCTTTCACAATCAGGAATCCCGAGCTCTACTCTCTATTTTTTCAAGGAATCTACGAATTTTCTGTTGATGTAATATATTATTGTGGCCGACATCTAAAGATTTGCATACATTTATACTTCCATTTAATGTAAAATACCCAACTCTTGGCTCGACCCTGTTGTTTGTGAGAGATTTTTGGTTTATATGTTGAAACCCCAAGTGGGTACATGAAAAACTTAACTGAAAATGATCTCTAGACTGTCCCAAGCCACGCCCTCCATGATTTTTTGATCCAAACTATAATTTTTGACAAAACCCCACATGGGTATCATGGGAAAATGAAGAAATGTTGTATTAAATTTATTACTTGCTCTGCCTTGACTTGTTTTGATAATAACCTTCATTCATGCAAGTATTTAATGAGTGTGTGAAAAAAACTCTCCTCTAGGCTATGACCTCCATGATTTTCTGATCCAAACTGTAATTTTTGACAAAACCCCACATGGGTATGAGTCGCGGGCTTTGTATTCCTCTTTGTGTTTTGGTTGAAAATGAAAACTCTATGGATTTCCTCTTGCTTCTGCAAAGATATAATATTTTGTACTCTAAACTCCATCCCTATAACTGTTTACACAAACCCCTAGATGGGAAAAAATGCTAGATGTTGCCTCCAGGCCATGAGCTTTGTATTATTTATGAAGAAAAAATCTCATTTACATTCCTTTATCTCTGTTCATTAGCTTACTGCTTGAGCAAAGAAAGATCTCTACTTTTGTTTCCCCCAGGTCGTGGGTAAGATCAGGGTTTTTACTGTACTCGCATCTTGAAATTGAACTAAACCTCACTTCACATTCCAAAAAAAATTATGACAAGCACACAAATGATTTATCCTTTGACTTGAAATGGTGTACTCCTGCAACATACAAATGGTCCCTGAACAACAAAAAAAGAAAATAAAAATGGTTCCATTTGAATTTGCTGCACCCGTCAAAACATTGTTTCCTTTCTCTTGATTTTGTTTTAAAAGTATGATGCTCGACCTGTAGTCTCCTAATTTGTTGAATACACACTAATTTTTGTACTCTACTGTCGTAGATGCAAGAGGATAATATTGTTTTATGTGCTTCTCTATTATAATATTGTGGCTCAAAATGGTGGTGTTATTCTGAAAAATGAAATCTCTTTTCTCTTGTCACCGACCTTTTTAAAAAAAAATCCAGTAGCTTGCTCTATGAAAGGTATATGCTAATTTTCGCTATTACTAAATGATGTTCAAATTTTGGCATCTTTGCTGTGATAAGGTATGTTGTAATTTGATTTTTGTTCAAATCATGATGATGGTCATTCGTGGTAATTTATGACTGTGATTATGAGCTAAACTACCATCATTTCAAAAGCTCTTATGAGATTAGCATGATCTTTGATTTCTTGCACATTTCTACTAATAAGCTCGAATAGAGCTTACAACTGTTAGACATTGTGCCTTTCTCATACCGTATGTGTCTCACAGGATTCTACGATGTCTTCCTTTTAAACTATTATATGCTTTTGAAGTATGAAAACACTCCAATGCTTGAATACATTGTTTCTCTTCAATGTAAAGAGGCTCTATACTTCATTTAGATGTAATGTGAAAATGTAAATAAGAGCTGAACAAAATATCAATGAAAATGATGAGTTCTTCACACTATTTTTCTGAATCTCTTTGAAATAAGGCTTCTTCTATAATTATATCCTTTAGTTTCAGCAGCTCTCTTAATGACTATTATCAATATTAATGAACTCTCGTATGTAACTTGAGAGTGTGTCCTCCTTGATATGCCAAGCTCAACACTTGTGGGAGCCCGTTTTACTCCCCATATCTGATAAAATGATCACGAACATAATGAACCTGTTCTTGCACAGTGAACAAACATGTTAGCAAAATAAAAGAAGCCAAAATCTTCCTCTTGATTTTTATGCCTTTGAATTTTGAAATCATCTGATGGATGCCTGATCGATTGTATGCTATATTTTTGTTGATAGCGTAGGCATATGATAGGATTTGATTTGCATTTCTTTAACCACACTTCTATCATACTTGCAGGTACGCTAGAGCTTGGAGTTGGAGCTGGATCGATTCAGAGTCACAACTGAAGAGCTCAACTTGTCAACGATTCGTCATTCCAGGCAATGACGAATCACTTTCTACCCTATGCTTTCTTTATTCTCAGTTGTATAGTTTAATTTACTTCATGCACCCCTTATTTGATTATGAAAATCAAATTGAGTTACTCCCATGGCTTGTGTGGGATTTTGGTTTGTACATTATGAATAAAACAACAAACATTATGCAATATTGTGATATCATTTTGAAATGTTCTTGCATAATATCATTGAAATTCACAATGTAATGAAAAATTGCACAATAATGAGTACTTAGCAAAACTTTTTGAACAAATTGTGTACCTTTTGGCTTTGAATGTACAATTCAGTTCCACCTGTTTGAGTTGGTATTGAAAAATAAGTAACAATAAGCAGCCTTATTTCAAAGAGATTTAGAAAAATAGTGTGAGAAACTCATCAATTTTGTTAATACTCTATTTCGGCTCTGCTTTACATTTTTCACATTACATCTAGATGAAGTATAAACCCTCTTTACATTGAAGAGAAATAGAGTACTCAAGCATTGAAATGTTTTTTATAACCTCAAAAGCATATAACAGTCTACAAAAAGGACAGGAAGAGCAATGATGCATAAATAGGTACAGTTGCTCATTAGTTATAATAGCCAAGAATCATATAATGATGAAGTAACAACCATGGTTAACATAAATGGGTAGATATAGTTATATTACAACCATGTTTGGTTCAGCAAGATCTATGCTCTGTTCCATTTATCAAAGGAATTCAAGTCCAGAGAAAGCTATAGGAAGACTCAGGGGATTGAAAAGACATTCACAACTGTCAATACTAATGACATTACACTCCATAAGTGGAAGGTAGTAATTTTAAATAAGCAGCTACAGGATATTTTAGAGAAAATAGGGCTCTCAAAGTCACATAGTCAAGTGGACAGCTTTTGCAAGGCATTCCAACCATAAAGAAACAATGATATATGTGTGTTCGCAAAATGGACTGTCAACAACAAAGATGTTTTCAAAAAAAGAAAAAAATGTTTTAGTTCATCAACAAAAAACTTTCATCAAGTCAAGGAAAGAAAGAACATTAGCACTGTCAGGTACACCAAAGTTTGATAAGAATAGGTATAATCTGCATGTACAATCATAATATTCATGATAGCAACAATCATTGTAACGGTCTCGATTCAACTTCATTTCTCAAAGGTACTACCTTATATGGTTTTATATTATGATAAAAAATAGTCATTGCATATGACAGAGTCATAACAATCTTTAGCGTGACCATTAAAATCATACCAAGTTATAGGTGAACATTTCATACAATGATAAGACACCCATTAGCACGCTAATAATAGTTTTTCATCACATGAGAGGATCACTTTTCAAGACACAATCATACTCAATAGAATTATGACACTGCTAAATAGAGCTATCAAGTGGCAGCCATTTTCAGATGTAGGAAGGTCAGCTAGGATGAATATTTGTAATAGCACCATGAAGTCTTCTCATGGGTTTTCATTTTTAGTTTTTGGAGGAGTCTCTGCCTATTTTCGAGTTTGCTAATAAATTGCTGTCAAAAATCGTATGCTCTCATAAATCCTTCATGGGGGTTTCAGAACAGGAAAATATCAACAGAAGATAAAAAGGGACATGAAGATATTAAGGATAATATGGATGTCGCGGCTGTGAAGCCTATAAAAGCCCTTAAAACATAGCAAAATATCCAGACTTGTGAGGAGGATAACTTATCAAGCTTCTCATCTGCGGGGTCTCAGAGGAAATCACCAAAAAATAACAAAAAGGTGAGGAAAGCTAAAGATTCAAAAACCTTCTCCATGGCATCGCTCACAGGTTTTATTTATTTATTTATTTCAAAATCCATAGATCTAGGAATGCTCATTCATAGTAACAAGATACATGAAATAAAGGGAAAACTTGTGCCAGGAAAGGAGCAAAAATAAAATGCTGAAGTATAGAAATGACAAGATGAAGTTCACATAGAAGACAAAGAATTCATGTTGTCGTAAAGCAAAGGAAAAACCATGGTGGCCTCCAAGTCACAGCTAGTCACAGCTAGTCACGGCTAGAAAAGTAGAGAATAAAAGCAACTTTCAGAATATCATGTGCCAAGCGACTTACCTTTAGTTCGAGCACCATGTAGTTAGGTTTATGCAAGTATAAACTTTCAATCTCGACCAGAAAGCCCCAATTCGAAATCATACCAGTAGCATGGCAGTGCAAGTCTCTCCACTATATGCTAAGTCAAGAATGACAAACACTTAGGGTTCGATGGCTTTTACTCAAAAGCTCTAATTCTAATCATGAGCATTTTTACTTAGGTTTTTTAACAAAATCATTTTTATGCCTTGGTCTTGTCTTTTGGACAATTGATATGATCAATAAGTCATGGGTTTATGCTAATGGGGAGTCATAAGGAGTGACTTTGTTTTTATAAACATTTTATTTTCTCCCCTTCATATATATATTTGTGAAGTTTTTTTCGAATGTTATTAAAACAATATTAATAATTGTTTTAATGATATTTTTTTTCAAAAATAAATATTATTAGAATGAAGAGGATGCATGAGTGCTATTTTTAGACTGTGCATGGAGAATGGAATGTCAAAAATACTAAAAAAAAAATTGTTCATGCACAAGTGGAATTCAGGTTCAGTTGTTTGAATCATGCAATTATTGAGCCTTCTTCTTCAATTCCACATCAGTTGATAGGTTATTTTGGTCATGCGCATGGAGAGGTGGAGTTTTCTAAGTAGAGAGTGCATTTTGCTTCATTTTGGAGCTATTTTTATCAGGGTTTCCTCTTCTGCTCGGATTTCAGCCTTGGAGTCATCATTTTTACTTCAGTTAGCTTTCACTTCTATTATTGTCTACTTTGTGCATGCCTTTTGTATATATTGAGGAAACTTCATTATTTTTCCTCTAGTTATTATTTTTTCATCCTTTGCAAAGTGAACTATCATGTAACTCAGCTTTTTTCAGATTAATACAGTAGTAGGCTTACAGGTTACCTTTGTTATTTCATGGAGTTTTTCCTTTCATCTTTTCAATAGTATCAAGTTTTGCCTTCAGGATTTCAGGCATCGTTCTTATGTTTGATTTTTGATCGAATTTTATTGTGTTTCAACATTGAAACATTTATCTTTTTATCTCAATCATAAGTATATGTATGCATTCAAGTTTAATTCATAGGTTATACATTGAGTACGTGATTTAAGAGTATCTTCTTAATTGTGAGAACACTGTCCTTTTCCTCTGAAAGAAGATAGTTTTATAAGAGCCTTTGTATGAAATATTTCTATGAGTTCGAACTGTTTAGATTTTATTGTGCAATTAGATATATTGAGAGTTAATTGTGAATCAATCTTCCTTTTAGATCATCATTTTTAGGTGCAAACATCACCATAGTTCTATTTTTTTTTCCAGTTTTTAAGTGCATTTATTACAAATCTTTCTATCCTTTTCCCAGCAAGTTACTCAATTATTAATCAGAAAATTATATAGGAACCAGCCTAGAATCTGGAGGTCTATCTTTGCCATAGGAATACCCACAGCCTAAAGATAGTCCGATGTTTCAACAGATTGTTGAATTTCATCATTCTAGCATTTGGGTGCAATCTATTTGACAACAATGACAAGATTTGCAAAGATGGATAGGGTATGCATATCATTGAGAGAGGCTGGTGAGTTCAAGAAAACCTTAGAAAGATAGGACCTAAGGTTTAAACCTATGGGGGCTTATCTCTAATGGCCTTGCCTACGTACATGCAGAGGCTTCATAGTTCGACAACTTGAACTTTAACCAGCCCAAGCTTTGGTAGTAGGAGAGTACACCCTATAGGTTTAATTTACATTTGATATGTCTAAACCTTGATGAGCACATATAACAGGCCATTCTAAATTTAGTAAAAAGAAAACTATGATTAGGATTCAAACCAATCATCACTAGACACAATTGTAGGGTCTCTCAATAAATTATTGATAATGAATAGACACACTAACTCTCCTAGTAATTTCATTTGAGAACAATAATACAAGTGGACACAAATTGCGTAGAAGACATAGACAACACTCTAGCACACCCAACCTTTGTAATGCTATAAAGAATGTTATAAATAACAATAATATAAATGTGTTTTTTTACAATGTTAATAATTAAATGTTACTTGAATCATATGAATATTTAATGAAATTAAAATACAAATCAAATGCAACCAAGGTAAGTATTACTCAATAACTCTACTTTTCTCCTTAACTATCAAGTTGAAAAGAATAAACTATACACAAGATAACAACTACAATTGGCAACAAAATTTTCTTTATCCTTACTCCAAATTTTGCAAATAGATTAAATGAACCATTTAACTAAACAAATATTTATAAAATCTAATCTAACAATTATTTCTTATTCATAAATACATAGTACATGAGGATATATAAATGCGATAAGGATTAGATATTTACATGAAAAATGTTCACTATTCCTTCCTTGAGTTTCCTTAGGATCTATTCATTTACTACACATTGAATAGTTGAAGTGCATATGTTAAATCTACAATTACATAAATAAAATTTCAATCATAAGTGAACATATCATCTACTCTTGTATTTTGAGAACTACAAATTATATAGAAACTTAGTTCAACCCATAGATATGAGGTGATATAAAATAACTAGTTAAAACCTATGATATACTATATTGATCTATTTACATTTAGATATACATTCCATTAGTGTGAATCTTGCACTCAATATAGTTTTAAATGGTTAACAAGAATCCTACAAAAGAGTCATACTAAAAATAAGAGTTTTGGAAAAAGCATTCCCCTTGCAGGTTAGTCATAGATACAAGCTACAACACATGATACCCAGATCTATGATGCTCTATCACTTTGGCTTGTTCCCTGCCAAATGAACTACACAAAATTTCACTTAGCCTACCACTAAAGGTTTGGTCATCATACTAGGAATAAATTCAAAGTGGCACAAGAATAGGACTAAGAACGTGTTAAATGTGAATAGTCTAATTTAATTTCCATTTTTTTCTACTCTTTTCTATCTAATAGGTGAAAAAGATATATATAAATATAACAATAACCTATTGGTGAAAATCATAATTGCAATCGCACTTAGGTTATACCAACTAAATCATAAATCGATTTGATAATTTTATGATAAATAATATTAATGCAAGTATTATGCATGTTGGTCGATATTTATTCATCATGCAATAATGTCAAATAGTTTTAACTCTAAATTTATTTGACTGAACACAAAACCAATACTTTAAACTTGCACTGCTACTTGCTTGACTAGCTTCGCTCTACTCTTGTGCCAAAATGGGAACCTGGAAATGAGGTATGGACACCTGTCAAAGTGTAATGGATATAGCAATTTTATTTTTTTGTAAATGTTGTAGATGCAAACTGCCATGATAGACATGCATGAGAAAAGTGGAAGCAAATACAAGGCGTGTGGAACTAGCAAAATTATTTCTTAATTGGATATTCACCCAGACCTCTATGACAAACTTTTTTTTAGCTTTGGTAAACTTAAAACTATGTTCCATGGCTATCTCTCCATTACACCAGCAACACCTCTATTGAAACCTTTTTTTCTAAGGAAAAGGGATTGTATGAAATGTGCTCCACCACAAATCTCGATGAATTTCATTGCAGTTTATAGTAATAGCGAGCAAAACATAATTCTTATATTTATTTTCAAAAGGTTCTACATGGGAATACATGTGTAGGGCACTAAATGATAGATCACCCAAAACCCTAAATCCATCCAATGTCTCCCACAAATTCCTATTAAAAAACTTCCAGTATAACATACATTAAAAAATAGTATCATATTATCAAATAAGATAGTGATTACCTCTGATAATTCTAGATAAAAATGTTCTACTCACTAAGGAATTTTTAAGTAAAAATAGAATTTCCAAAACAAATTGTAAAAGATTGCAAACTGTCTAGAATCATCTCTTTGAGAAATGGAAAGAATTTTATCTATGCATGCAAAACTCATCATGCTTTAAAAAAACAAAAAAAAATCCCTTTTTTCACTTTGAGAGAACAAAGATTATAGAAATCAACTTCAAGGAACAATAATTAACTCAATATTGAAGTGCAAAAAGAACAATCTCATGAATGACCAAACTAAAGACATTTTTCCATACAGGAAAGTACTGTGAAAATTGACCTTAACTTCAACCGTTGATATTCTAAAATATATGTCCATGTTGAGCATACTCTTTCTTTTCATATCAAAATGTTTTACTCTTTAAATTTTGAACATAGTAGCAAAGCACTTGCATTTCCTTGAAAGCAAATGTAAATAATTTAGTAGCTGGTGGCTTTATGAATCTATGAAATGAAACATCCACATTTCACATTTACAACTGTTAAAGCATTTACATGAGAGAAATATCCTACCTAATGGTGAGAAACACAAAATGTTGATAGTAGAACTATGATAAGAAAGACTACTTTCACAACATGCTTTGGCAACCTCTTTCTTTCTTTTGGTTTGATGCATTGACCAATGCTTGATGTCGTGATTGGCACCTCCTATGTCATGAAAACCCGTGAGATGATGAAAGTTGAGAGTTAGAATGGGCTTTGAACTGTGTCATGTTATTTGCATCGTGCCAACCTATTAGATGCATAGGACAATTGAGAGGGGGGTAAATCATTTGTACATTAAAACCCTCATTGACATTTAGATATGTATTAGCCCTTAAACCCTTATCATGCATTAGCATAATATAAACACATGAAATAGTAGAGAAAACATAAAAAAACACATAAGAACACTAGATTTACATGGAAAACCCAAGAAGGGAAAAACCATGGTGAGGATTAGATCACAATGTAGAGTAATAGAAATATTGAATACAATAGGCTCATTGTAGGAGGACTCACTACCCAAAAGAAAGAAGGGCTCACTACCAAAGGACTCGTTGTCTAGAAGAAAGAAGATAGAAGAAGGGATGGCTCACTACCAATTTGAACTGCTAACAATAAATCTCTTTTTATACCAAATATATGGTTCGATTCAAGCACAAACAACTCATTCAATGGACTAAAATGTACACCTTCTACTCATTGCATTTGGGGGTCATAGGCATTAACGCTCGCACTCAAATCACCACACTTGATCACTTTCACATCACACCCCCTCTCTACCTGATCCACACAACCAATCACCTTGTATTTATACTATCTCTAACCTAAAACAATATCAATTAGGTTGACCTTAAGGAAACGTATGCACCTCAACCGTGCAACATCAAATAGGTCAACACCAAACACTTCCACGATGTAAATAAGTGAAAGCAAACCATGCCACAACTTAACTAGGACCCAAATCTACATAGACACACTTCTCAACACTTCCATAAACAACAATCATCCTTAGTAATTAGCACTAGCATGCTAGGTCGGCTAAACTTACACTAACACTAACAAGCGACCATAAACACACCTCTCCAAGTCCAAAAACATCTCACGGACCTGATAGCAACAATCCAAAACATCTTTGAATATTCCACATCATCAGAATATTCGCAACTACTACTACAACTACCTGAAACTTAAGAACATCTTTATTTTGTGCAACTAGACATACTAGCATAGACATCCAACACACCAAACAACTTTACAAAACATCACAACACCTAAAAATTCAAGGGAAAATAGATACACAATATATAAGCACGTTCCTAGATCCGTAATCCAAGAACCTTCACTGTGGAGAAATGTGGAGCAATCTCATTTCTCCCAGATACCTTATTTCACTAGATAAACATATGTCAAACACATCTTCCATTGTAGAATGATCCATAACCTAAAACTTTGGATATAGTACCTTTGAGTCCCTGTTATCATCATATCCAAACCATGCATGCATATCTTCAACCATGAATAAATATGGAGTAGAACATTGAACACCACTTTGTCACATTGAACTCTCTTTTATTCAAATTTTCTCAAAAGCACTTGGAAACCAAGTGAACCAATTGCATCAACAACACTACTAACATATCTACAACACATCTAAAAAGTCTCTCATCAACTATAGCACATCCAACTATCTCTCCAAACACAAATTTTACAACTATATCGAAGTAAGACATCAATGACAACACCAACAACATTATGTTGACATCAATACCAACAACTCAAACCTTCCAAAAACTCTAATGCTAGGGGTTTACATCATCAACACTAGCAACATTCCAACATTCTCTTCATGCAAGGGGTTGACATCAATGACAACACTAAAATAACTCACAAAAACCTCAAGCTTCCAACAATCCCTCCCCCCCTTTATCATTGATGGCAACATCGATTCTGAAAATCCATCAATAACAAAAGAAACCAATAGAAACTCTACAACAAGAAACACTCCCCTTGACCAAGACATATATCACACTTCATATTCTCTTATACACTATGCACTATGGTTTTTCAACCAAGACATCTAGAGGATGACATCAATGACAACACCGGTGACAACATAGTGCAATACAAATATCTTGGCACATTAAGCTTAAGAAAACCATTTGGGCTAATAGAGTACCCCTAAGAGAGAAATTGGAAATTCCCCCTTCATGTTAGTTTAAGGAAGGGAAGAAAGGATTTCATTATATCTATAATTACCATCTCTTGAGTTATCACAACAACTGGAATTGGTAGAACATGATGCCATGACAGTGAGGCCAACTTAGCTAGCAAAGTTAGAATAAATTTGGGATAAGTCCATGCAAACCCTTAAATCTCATCAATCACAGGTAAAGAGGACCTTTGACAAGAAGGCTACTAATAGGGTGTTCAAGGAGGGTTACTTGGTCCTAAAATGGGATGCAAACATAACTAAGGTTGGTAGGCATAAAAAAATTTATGCCATGTGGAGTGGCCATTATACCATCATCGGCTGCAAGAAGGCCAATTCATTTCATCTATCCAAGAAAAATTGTGAAGCTCTTCCAATCCTAGTCAATGGGATGTACCTCAAGTCTTGCTTCTGAGGTAAATTACAAAGTTTTCATGTATCATAATAGTTATGTTTTGTTGTTTTCTAAAAGTTTTGTTGCACACTCTACATTCTCCTTAAGGGAATGCATGATATGTGTTTCCTCTACTTTCCTCCAAGCTCTCTCTACACAAGATATCATTTTTTTTTGTGGTAAGCCTAGTTCAATTTTTCTATCCTTGTGATTTTTTTATCTAATAGATGCATTAAGGGTTTTGGCCCACATGTTTAATAGGAAAACATCTCATAAAAGTCACCAAAATTTAGTCACATTGTGCCTCCTCCCTTTAACTTTCATCAATGAAAATCAATATGAGAAATCCTCATGATTTTTTAGGTCTCTACAATTTTCTAAGGATTTGGTTTCTATCCTTAAGTTTTCTTAATTCCTTAAACCCTAAACTCTTCACCCCTATTTTTTGCTCGAGGTTCTAATTTTATGTTGACCAGCTTGACTTGCTACAAATAACATCATGACCTTATATCATAGGTTTTATTCCTTTTGTCCTAGTTTATCAATCAAGCCATCTAGACATGTGAGTTAAAAAAACACTTAAGTCTTCCTTCTGTGTGCTTGTTTGAAGTGGTGCCTACCTTCATCCCCATTGACACCACATGGTACTCCCTTATAGCATCACACAATCTCTTCACATTATAAATTTGAAACTTAAAATCCTTAAAAATTTATGCTCTTACGCCCTTGTGAAGTGTTTCTTCTATTGACCAACATGTTCCCCCACCTACGATTGGGCTTGCCTTATGCATGGTGATGCCTGGTTGTATCGTGTAGTTTCTTCACATAATAATTTTAAAGTCATCAGCTCCTCAAACTATGATCATGCACTTTGTCGACACTTGTCAATAACATCAACCTAGCTTCATCATATTTACAGGCCCAATAAATTATTTAAGGCCCACCTCCATCTCAAATTCACTTAAACAGTTGTTATATTTTGGTTGCCTAGTAGTTTCCTCCATAATGGCTTCACAATCAATGACTCAAGTTTAAACCTTTCAAATGTAGATCAATGACTGATATTTAAACTTGGTGAACGACTAGCTCCTATGTTAAATTTTGTGTGAATGCCATTTTTTTCTATAGTGCACATAATTGAATGCCCAATGACATTCCTACCTGCGTTTTTTGAGTTTTCAACCCCTACAAAGAATATTTAAGGTTATATCAAGTGATTTTAGATTAGATACATGGTGACATGTTGTGTTCATTATCACACAAAGGTCTTTCTATTAGAAATTCATCCATGGATTTCCTCAATATTGGATTCCATGTGAGTTTCTTGTACTCCACATAACTCATCAATGTTGAGACATTCACATGTTGTCAATAATGTTCTACCCATTCTTATAGATTGGATTGAGCTAGATAGGTGTATGCTCTCCATTGGTCCAATAATAAATTAGGGCTTTTAAGGTTTTTTCTATATCTTAAAATATAAGCCTAATTTAGGCTCTCTTTTTTCTTCTTGTTATCTATTGAAATTACACCTTATCTAAGTTGCAAAACTTAGCACTTCAGTGAAAAATATGGGAACACTCCTAGGCTGTGGGTCACCTAAAAATTGAAGTGAATCTCCAGATGAGGCTGGCTCTTAGCTAGTTATCACTTAAAACTACTAAAATTGCAGAGAAAAAGGGAAGAAGGAATGCTTAAAGTGAAAATTGAAAACTGAAAAATGAAGGGGTGATACACCAAACTAACAAAGATTATGAAAATCTAGACTTGCATACACTTGGCCACTAATGACAGAAAACTAAACTGCACAACTTGTTACTGTACGCTTATGCATAAATATTTCACAAGAAGGTTTGAATGCATTAACTTTTTTAAAAAGGAAAACAACTTTCACAATTTAAAAGACATATGCAACTTTTAAACACAACTTGCAACTTGCATAAACATACTTTTACAGAAAAGGCATAAAGACATGAGACAAAACTACAAGGAGACAAAATACCTCACAAGCAACTTGATCAATCACTTGGTAATGCACAATACTGCAAGAATAAGAAGACAAAACTAGTATCCAAGGTGTTATCTGTATTTCAAATTCCAAAAGAGTTACAAAGTATGCCCAAGTCTGAGAAAGGAATGCAAAAAATCTCTAACTCCAAAAAATTGCATAATAAGAACTTATTACAATGAGTCAACAAAAGTGACTATATCCCTCAACTCCCTCCAAAAACCCACTAAAAGAGGTTCTAGAAATAGTTAGGGTCAGATGTTCCCAAAAAGCCTAAAATCTAGCAACAAGATTTCCTCCAAATGAACTCCAAAAGGGTGAAAAAGTCAAATTTGACTATGTCCACCATAAAAGCACAAGGAAAAGTGCCTAAATTCACTCCAAATGTTCCAAAAAGAAAAAAGAAGCTCCCTATATGCTCTCCCTATGTTTGGAAACTACCTCTAACTTCTCCTATATGCTCTCAAAGTCATGAATATTTCAACTATAAACCTCCATATGTTATTTTGACAAGGCATGATTCCATCATTTTGCATTTAAAAATAGCAATTTGATTAAGTGCTTTATAATAATAACACTTAAGTCAAATGCTTTATAATTATAATTCAATACAAAAATAAATACAAGGACTTGACTCACAAAATCAAAACATAAGTCTTAAAAGACTTAGTCAATATACATAGGAGAACACATTAGAAAGCATAAGACTTAAAGTCTTAGCCCATTCCATACAATAGTTGTATGCATATTTTTAAAACAAAGTGATAAATCACCTTAAGTGATTGGCACAGTGATTAGAGCACAAAACCTAATACCAAAACAATACAAAAACAAAAGATTGCATTAATTTTTACATCTTTTAGAGCCTTCGACCACAGCCATAGGGTTTGATTGGAGTATTCGTGGAGGATCTTCCATGGAAAATTTTGACATTAAAGTAGCATTTCCTCTCACAAAATCTGACAAACAATGGCCCCTTATTCTTGGGTAAGCATTTTATGTTGCTTTGTTGCATTTTTTGAAGAAACAAATAGCTCGTGTTCGAGCATTCTTACAAAAAATTGTTTGCCATTTTGTATAAATCTAAAGATTTAATTAAAGCTCTAGGTCGCAGTCTTCATTGTTGCATTTTTTTAAAATTGCATTTCTAATATCAAGGGTTTGCAAATTTTAAATGTCAAGGTTCTTCCACCTTTTGTATTCTAGGTTTAGAAACAATTTATGGCCATGACCATCTGGGTTTTGTTTGTGCAAGAAATTAAGGGTTTGGCTTCTATAGGCCATTTGATCACTACCATTTGACAATTGTTTCCCATTTGAAAACCCTACACACCTTCAAATACATTATGTTGACATCATGTATATGTTGAGGAAATTGTCTTAGAGGATATGTTACAATGCACAATGTTATCTCCTCTCTGCCTTTGAAAGATTGGCTTCTTGATCTCCATGCTTCATTATTGACTGTCATGCTCATAAAGTGGATCTTAGGAACTCAAAAGAAAACATTGTCCTTTAGATTTTCCTCCATGACCTGCTCATGTAATACAAACTCTTATAAGAAGATGGCATATATGCAAGAAATAACATGAAGCTTATTGGATGACAAACTTTGGTGAGGGCCTAGTATATATTTCTTTACTGTTGTATGTAATGGTGATTGTCTTTTGGAGCTTTGATCATTGCTTCACTCTTTCCTTTCAACAGTCCTGTTACATATGCTCTTTCTCAAGGTGGATACCTGCAGCCACTGTCAATATTCACTATCACACATGATCTTGAATCTTAGTATGAAGTATTAAACATTCAACATGGCACTAGAAACTGGAAATGCTAACTAATCTCCATAGCATCAATTTATTTTAGATCCTACCAAAGAATCCAGGTTGTTCCTTCCAAAAGGTTCACTCATGAATACATCTTGTTGCTCAGTTATTTGCTTGTCTTTTTAAGATCACATTGTCATACTTGCTCAATGTCTCTGTAATGAATGTGAAAGTGTCCCATGATGACTTGAATGCCTCCATACTATCCCTAAAATGACAATATCATAGGATTGCACATGGTATTTGTAGAAATGGGCTATCACTATTGATTATCACCATTATTTATTTATTTTGCTCTATCTCTTATTATGGAACTGCCCCCTTAATAGCTCATTGCTCCTTCCTATTATGAACTATTAAAGAGCATTGATGGATATCTTTTGATCAACATGGTGGTAGCCTACTACTTAGTTACTTTGTGTTTGTGGAATCACCATTTCTTATGTTTTGAATCCTTGTGCCTTTTGTGACTATCATACCTTACTAGGAGTGTTGCTCCTTTTACTATGACTACCATCTTTGATTTGACTTGCAATTGTCCATTAGGCTAAGAATGTCACTCATTGCTATCTATATGAAAGGCTATGTCACCGTGCTTGCACACATATGACATCTTTTCTATGCTCTACAATAAGATTATATCTTTAAGATCCTCTCATAACTGTTCCAAGTGATTACAATATGATGTTCCTTAGTCTCTGTCATAGGAGAACATTTCATATTCTTGCCTACAACTACTAAGAGGTCTTATTTGTACCTGTTACTATCTTTTGATGACCGTGACAGTATTATTTTTCCTCTCTGATCATGTTCCAATTGAATAATTAAGTTGTTATTTAAGACAATGAGAAAACTCACTTTCATAAATAATGATATATTTGCTCCAAGTTGATAAATGTGATTCTTTTGCACTTTGATCCCTCTTAACAACTGAGGGCAGCATGTTGGGCTCAACCCTTGTGGGAGACACATTTTAATCTACATGCTAAAATTAGATGAAACAAAACAGTAACATAATTTTCCCTATATTTGCACAGGAAGCAAACATGTTAGAAAAATATGTGCCTATAATAGATGTGTTTGATAATCCTGTTGTTTTCTTGAACATCCATATGATGCTAACTATTTTAGTGCACATGAGGATCATGTTGTATGTTTATAGATGCATGTGCATGTATGGATTAGTGACCTTTCATTGCTCTAACAAAACCCTCTATCTCAAATGCAAGAAATTAGAAGCAACAAGGAAACAAAAGTTGGATGTAGGACAAACGAAGGACGGAAGATGACAGCAGGCAACTCAACCAAGATCAAGACTCATCATTCAAACAATGACGGGTCACCCTTCCTTATATGCGCATTCATTTTCTATAAGTGTATAATGTTTTCTTTCTTTTGCATTAAAGCAGTTAGTCTCATGGCTTGTGTGAGACCTTACACATCGATATTGTCAATAAATATTACCTTTTCTAAAAATATTTGTACAATCTTTCTTATATTGTATGCATAAGCATAAATGCAGTTCAATAATGTAATCTTCTAATTTTTTTGTTATACACATGAATGAAATATAGCAGCATTAAAATGAACCCTACTTTTCATTTGAAAACTTTAAGAGCTCTACCTGATTGAGCTAATAGTGAAATTGGGTAACACTTCCCTTAGTTTTCTATAGAGACATGAACTTTTCATCTCTACTAGTATAATTTTTCTATAAAGACATGAATTGTTCATCTCTACTAGTATAATTTTTCTATAGAGACATGAATTGTTCATCTCTGCTAGTATAATAGGTTTCAAGCCTCCAATTAATAAAAATTGTCATCTATTACCTCTCTTCAATTCTATTTTGTTGTGCAAAAACACTTACCTTCACATATAAATATATGTATTTGTTTTTGTGTGTTTGTATGTTGTGTTAAGACCTGTTTATAGGGCTTGCTATGGAATTATTCTTCCCTCTTAGTATTTTTCAAATCCTAACCCTCACATAAGCTCATAAGAGGAGCTAGAATAGGAGACTATGTGAGTTTTATTGACATTTCCATTGCTTATTTGTGTTGTAGTAAGCAGGAAGAAACACATTATGATCTTGGTGTATCACTAGCCCTTTTCATTTTTTGTATTCTATCTATTTCCTCTTACAAGCTAATAGAATAGAACTAGCTTAGGGTTGTTCAGTTTTGAGTTGGATCAACACTTATGCATCTAGCTTAGAGAGGAATTTTGGTCTTCTCTAGAGGTATGATCTCAATTTCAAGGGTCCCACACCTTGAGATCAATCCCATGTTTACCTAGAATTGCTAAACAATAGGCTTAGCAAGGGTGCAATTCTAAGTGACAACAATTACCTTTCAAGAGAGATGAAGTGAACCTAACATTTCACTTGAGTTGTTGAGTGTGTCAAAACACCCCTTAATAGATTGGCACTAGGAGGTTTTGAGCCTTGTCATTTAGTATATATTAGATTTGTGTAAAAATCCCATACAAAATGGAAATTAGAATGTTAATCACAAGGTCAAAATCTATTAAGGGAGACTTTAAACTATTTTTTCTCGATCAACATAGGAAGACTAGAGTTGACAAGAGAAAATCCTAATCTAAGTGTACTAAATCAACTTTGTCATCACCCAAGTTAGGGACACTTATTACTCTATTTTTTTTTCATCAAAACCATTTAAGAGACTTGTTAATACAGGTTGTATGACTCAATTGTACGGAAGACATTATAAAATATACTCCAAGGGGAAATTTAATATGGATTACTTATCAGTTCTACTTATAAAACTTAAATAATAAAGTAGTCATTGGAATGTATCCATGGATCAAAATAAAGGAATTAAACATTGAGTTCATCAACTAAGATGTCAACATAATGTATCAAAGTATATGCTTGTTATAAATTTAATGTATGTATATCCATCAAGTCAATGCACATGCTATGAATTATTTTGCATAAGTTCTCTTATTAAATGAGACATCTAAGGTCTTAAAGCTTAGATTTTTTTTATAATGACAAAATATAAATTTAATATAGACTTTTTATTTTTCAATTGATAAAAACTCTTATGTTAGGTTCTAATGTTATTTTACACTTATATGCCTTAATAACATGTGTTCTATAACCAATCTAACTTAAATAAACCCATTTACAAAACAAGGTATAGATTTTATTGGTCACTACACATAAATCCCATAGGTAGTAGATATACAACAATCTCATAAACCAATGGTGTAGGTTAATAATATTTGAATTCTTCATTATCTTTCCATTATGTCTACATCCACTATTTTATCTACTTGATTAATCTCATGAAATATTGCTTATGGGGTAGAAGGTATAATAGTAACAAACAAAGGCTGAGGGCCTCTTTGATGTGTTTAAGAATGAGGGTGATAAATTTAAAGGATATAAGAGGTGATAGCTTGGAAAATCTACACATATAGGAGGAAATTTGATGAATGGCATGCATAACATAGGAGATAGACATAACATATGATGACATAATAGAAGTAGGAATGAAAAACTAAGAGGGATGGTGATAGGTTGGGTAATGATGGATGAAATAGGCATATAAATTATGTAATAAATCATTTGAGATGAAAGTATCTTAGGAGGGGCATAGTTAAGAGGAAATCCATATAGAGGGTTGAAGGTGAAGAAACTAAAAACATTATGTGGTGGGACACTAATGGAGGTAGATCTCATATTATGGGATGAATAATGGTAGTGGAAGGAGTAATGGTAGAAGATGGATTGATGGTAGAAAAGGGAAAGGAGGTAGAGGCATTAATCACAATAGATAAATTAGTTTTATCACTAACACCTTACATGATCTCCAATCCACGAGGCTTATGAATGAACACCTTGTGAATTATATCATCCAGTTGTGTATGCTTTTAGAATTAGCCACTATCAAGCTCATTTAAAAAAAAATGATGTTCTATGTGGGTCTCATAGTCATAATCCTTCATATTGATATCAACATGAGAATTAAAACAAATCTTAGTCTCAATAGATTTCTTGGCCACTATAGGGTTTAGACAAGAACTCTTTCTTATAATATGATTATGGTTATCTCGTGACATAAATAAAATATATAAGAAGCACTATCATATTATAGACAAATAAATAATATCAACCATATATCATAATTGGAAATAAAATCCCAATAGTGTAACCGAGGTTGAGTAAAAGATATAGCAAATACCTAAGCTTAAAACTTGAAAGATGAGATATATATATATATAAATGAATTAATAATGAAAGGTAAACAAATCCTCAAAAAATATTTAAAAAATTATAATATAATTAGAAAGTACAAATATGAAACCTTAAAATAGTAAAGGAATTAGAGAAAAACCCTAGGTGGTGTAAGATAGGACAAATTCACCCAAAATCTAATGCAAAATAAACTTTCTTGAAGCTTAATCTAAGATAATATAATAAGGTGCATACAACTGAACATAAATTAACTTAGATTAATAAATGATAGTTGTGGGAGTGATAATTCAAAATTAAAGGCTAATCTAGAAAATTAAATTCAATGGATATGATATAGCTCTAGGAAAAATGAAGAAGAGATTTATGAGATGTTAAAATTTGTTGTTCTAAAATAGAAAGATAATTGATTTAGATTTATCTTTTATTTTTTTGGGAATTTTGTATACAACTATTTCCTTTTTTGCGTCAAATTTATAGCTCTAGATCAATTTATGTTGGTGAGAACCTATTTTATACTACATATATTGAATCCTATTAGTTGTGCACTTTTACTTTTTGATCTACTAGAATCTCTACTTCTCAATGGTTGCAAAGGATTGATAATATTTAAAAATACCTTAATGAGGCTACTAGATCTCAAGGGGACAAGTTCTTTTATTTCAACCCTTGGGATAAACTTGCTTTGTGATTGTGCTAATGATCAACAAGTAACAAGTAAACATTTAAATGTTTTAAATGATGATTATGAAGTAAGTAGTTGTTCCATTTAGTGAGCCAATAGAAGTGTTATTCTAATCAATGCTCATTCTATAGAATGATTGCTTAATGAATATTTGATGTCATTAACTGAATAATAAATGTAAACAAATTGCTTTTAAAATAATCACATAGCAATAATCACACTAAGTATGCATCGTCGATTCATGGTGAGAAAAAAAAAATAGGTGGGAGTTGGTCAAATTTTGAATTTGAATTTAAAGGGGGTCAAATCTATAAGTGCAAGGTCAATGTCACACCCACATAATTGACCAAATATAAGGGAATAATAGGATCAAGACAGGAAATAAATTTTTCAAATATGGGGGTTACAATAAATTTCACATATATAGAAATATGTGCAAACATAAATGAGACAAGGTGAAATACTTAAGAATTTGTGTAAAGTGGGATGGATGAAGGATTAAGAAATGAGCTTCAATATATAATTCTATTAAGACATTCTCTCAAAATGTACCTAACACTAAATTAAAATTTAAAAAACGATACAAATTTCACATATTACAAAATTATTCAAATTTTATAATTTCTATATAATAACCCAATAATGGGGTTGATTTTTTTGGGATGGCATGATTTCTTAAGGGAGTGGTTGATTAGGGTTTAGGAGCTTGCAAGGACACCCCCAAGCTTTCTTTTGTGGCCAATTCGTATCTGATTCATCATAATATATAAGATGTTATTCACAGTCAAAGAGTATTGTAGATCATTTTCATGCAACCAAATATAGGTAAATATGCGTTATTCACATGGTGGAGGAGATTCCCAAGTGCCTAAAAGTGGCGACCTCTCAAATGGGTACAAGTGTGTGGACGAGGGTGAGGAGTCAGATGGTATTGATGGTAATCCTTGCGGGTAATACGTGCAAAAATCCATTGTTCCCAATAACGTTTTTGTTGAATCTAAATGTACGTGTAAAGCTGGGACACATGGGCCTGCACAATTTGTCCCATCTCATGGTCTGTCGTTTACTTTTATGTACTCTCATTTTTTGGTCCACCTGGTAAATAGGTTGGTGGGGTTTTGATATTATGGATTTCTTATGGTGTTATTTGGTTATAGTTTCCTACTATTTTTTGTTTGGCTCCTAGGCCTTCTAGGTATATAATAAAAATAATAATTATATCATTAAATTATAAATATTATTTAGTAGTTTTGAGGATGTAGTTGATTAAGTGAAGGCATATTTCAGTTGTGTTCTTGATTATCTTTATGTGAACAAGTGACAACAATTATGTCCGTAGAGGATATTTATTGTGGTGATGATGAGGTCAAAGAAGTGGTGGAGATTTCTTGCCCAGGTAAGGTTGTTCAATGTGAAAAATGTTGTTTCATGAATTGTATGAATTATAGGATTTTAGGTGGGTTGGGGTCTATGTAATTTGCCTTGGCCCCTTACCATGAACTGTTTATGATAGGGCTGGGATGGGTGTTCAAGACTAGCTTTAAGAGGCATAGATAATAGATTACTATAGGGTGGGTATGGGTTGATATCATATGGTATGGGTGGAATGGTGGCTTAGTTTTTTGTTGGCTTTGATAATTCTATTTGAACCCTTAGTTAAGGTTAATATTAGCAGTTTCATCTTATGATATCGACATCTCATCAGTTATATGTGATAGCTAGTTATTTTTGACCTAAGAGTTTTTCACTCCTAACATCTAAAAATAAGCCCTCTTCTTTTTTTATCAATTCCTAGATCCTAAACTAGATATACTAACAATATATATATATAATTTTACATCATTAAATGTTTAATAAATTTATATGAATTTAATTCCTAGGAATGTAATCCCTAATTTCAATTTTCCTAATCCCTAATTCTTAATCCTAAATTCCCTAATCCTTAATTTAATCCTAATCCATTAAACCCAAAACCTAGTTAGTTTATTAAAAACTAATGATCACTAATTAGTGAAATATGGAAATTAGTAAAAAATAATAATTGGTCTAAATTGTTTGTTAGTGAAATTGTAAATAATTTTTATATAAAATATAGCGAATATAACTCACTATAAATTAATTTATATCAATTTTAAAATATAAATTTATATATTTTAAAATTTAATCATTAAGAATGTAATCTTTAGCTTTAATTTTCCTCATCCCCAACTTTTAAATTCCCTAATCCCTAATTTAATGTTAATCCTCAAACCCTATAGTCTACACAATTTATCAAATTTAATCCTCAACCCTAATTTCTTCCCAATCCTTAAACACTAATAAAGCTTAATTAATAAATTATATATTACTAAATTACAAATTACTAATTACTAATTTTTTTGGTTAATAATAACTTGGGAAAGGGACCTAAGACTTGTTAAAAAAATATTATTTAGTGATAGCTTCAAATAACCATACGATTCATCTAAATCTCATAAAAAATATCTCCCTAAGAAGAACCAACCATATTGTCTCAAGTGCCTTCACACCCTAATGAAATCTTCATAAAAGTCTTAGAAAGATCTTAGAATTATATAAAAGATTGATCTTACCTTACAAGTGCTCCTTCTATTTTACCTTTTTCAAATCCTATTCAAGGTAATAAGTGGCCTACGATCCCTCTTCATAATAGAATCACAAGTATGGATCATCCCATCCTTAGGATCCTCTATCACTAAAGGTAACTTTGCATCTACAATTGTTGCATTAATAGAAGAATATTTCATCAAGGATTGAGAAAAAACTTGGTCATACACTTCCCTCTTGTAATTAATGTCGAAGACTGCCTACTATCCCCTTAACTAAGAGGCCCTCTTGGTGAATTGGATCATATTTTACAACATTAAAAGCTTCATTCTCCTACCTTGGGAAAATACTAAGATGATAAGGTTCAACCTCCTCCCACCAAGTAGGATGAAAAGAATAATTATTCTTGAAATCTTGAGGTGGTTTAAAATACCTTTAGGCAATGAGAAGCCAAATGTCCATAGTCATAATAGTTAAGTGATAATCAAATGTGATATTCACACAATCCAATATTTACACCCAAAATCCACCACCCTTTTTCAAAATGGTTTTTTTAGCTATCTCCTCATACAAATCCATTTCTACACAAAATTAGGCATAGATGTTATGAGAGTGATTTTTGGTTTCTTAAGCAACATCCAAGAAAATGTTAAATAATTTTATATAGCCTTAGAGCAATAAGAACACCAATTCTATAATAGGAAATAAGGAAGAAGCGTCCACAGAATCACATCAAAGAATGAATATTTCAAAGGATAAAAAGAGGGGTGTCATGGTTTAAGGATTAAAATTCAATCCTCTCAGAACCTTTTTATCGTCAAAAGATATAAATTTCACAATAAAGAAACATTGAGCATATTGAAGGATATCAATTCTTTCCTTCACTTAGGATTTCCAAAATTCTAAAATATAATAATGTAAATTGCTAAGGTGGGGTAAAAAACCATTGAATCTTCCCACTAAAGCAAGTTATTTTAGTGTATTTCCTATAAATCCACTTCTTTATCTTCGGCAAAAACATATTTTGAAACTTGTTCTAATTTTTTGGTATCAAATCTCCCTTCCAAATTTTTGATGTATAGTTTTCCATGTCAAATTTCAAAGATGAAGTTTGAGACATGTATTATCAAGATTGTCAATAGTATTCCAAATGCCTCTATAATCACCATTATATAAATGAAGAATATACTTCTACATGGAAGGAAGCCTCTAAATTAGAATAATTTGTAGCAAAAGTAGCCACCCATGAGATTCATTATGAATAAAACCCTAAACAAAAAGCAATCTTATCAGCTATGCATGGGTAAACCATTCCAAGGTTGTAAAAGGGGCGATTTGGGTTATAGTTGTTATAATAACACGAGGTAGTGTGGTCAAAGATATTTGGAGAGGCCTAATTAGGGCATACAAATCAAAGGAAGACAAAGCATGGACAAAATTGTGTTGAGAAGTAGAAGACATCTCAAAATCTCTCAATTTACAAATTAGTAAATTAACAATTTATAACTTGGTGAATTAGTGAAATCAATAAAAATAATTAGCAGAATAAATTATAAAATGATAAAATTTTAATCAATTTATATGTCAAATCTATCAATTGTAATCCCTTTTATGTATCTTATCAAATTTTAATTTAATTCCTAAGTATGTAGTCTTTGGTCTTAGTTTTCACAATCCTCAATTCCTAATCTTGAATTCCCTAATACCTAATTTAATCTTGACCCCCAAACCCTAAATCTTATGAAATTTATCAAATTTAATCCTAATCCCTAATTTAATATGTATCCCTAAACCTTAAAGCCTAATTTGTAAACTATAAGATAGTGAATTAGTGAATCTATAAAATGGTAGTTTGTTTAAATTTTAAATCAATGAAATTACAACGTTAGACGTAAAATTTATCAAATGTAATCATATATATTACTATTTTACACATTACATGATATGCACATAGTAAAATAAGACAAATTTCATACATTACATGATTAAAAAAAATCAAAACTTGAAATAGAAGTACATCAATATTACAAATCAAACCATGCCAATTAGTTCACTTTTCTCATCAATTATGTACATAATATCTTCTTATGATCTCCATCTAACCTCTACTTATGTTGATCATATTTATGTGATACACTCTAAAGATTTATGCTAGTGATAAGTACTAGGTGACTATAATGACATAACTTATTGCAAAATTCATAGGTAATAAAATGGACCTTGTTATGAATTTTTTACCTTTTTTGAGTATGTTCCTTACAAAAGAATCGATCCCATGGGAAACAATGCTCTCTCACTTTTGTCTAGTTTTATCAGCTCAGTTCTCTCCTTTATACAACACAATAAGTAATAACTCATGTTCTCCACATTCATAGCTCATACACATCGCCTAACACACTGTACAAAGAAAACTATAACTTATATATACAAATGAATATGTAAATATAGAACTAAACATTATAGTTTTTGGATTTGACCATTTAAACTTTTTTGGATCACACTCCATGATCGATCAAAATTTTGATCCTTAATAGTTCTAATTTTTGGGTAAAATCCTCTATCATACTTTTGACCAACTAAATAGTTCTGAGCGAAATTGTTTCACCCTAAAGAGTTTCAAGCGAAATTGTTTCACCCGAAACTACGTGGCCTATACATGACAGGTAAGGTTTCAGGCAAAACACTTTCCCTCGAACCAAAAAAACAAATTTTTTCCTTGGTCAATTTAAAATTTGAGTCAATTTACATGTATATTTTCGGGTGAAAGGGTTTCGACCTTTCAATCGAAACTGTCTATGTGGCATCCTTGTTGGCAACCACCTCATCTTTTTTAGAAATTTCTTAAACTTTCCACTTGAACATGATATTCCTTCAGTTAGAATGATTTTTAAAATAAAAATAAAAAATACCCTTTTGTAGAGCTCAGAGTCAAGAATCCAAATATATATTTTTTTAATATTTTGATTAGTTTACATTTTTTTATTTTAAATAATGCAAGTAGGTTGTTAAAATAAAAATGAGGCTAATTAGAAATTAAAAAAATACTAAAACATATTATTATTTAAAAAAAATATATGGTGCACTAGAGGGGAGAATTATCTCCAAAAGGGTATAATTTATTTTTTGAAAATGAAAAAAAAAAAATAGACAATAGTTGACATCAAATGAGAACTATCAAATTTTGGTACGTTTGACTTTAGCACGTTATTACAAGGAAAATATACATCAAAATTTTAATTTATTTTCCATGCACTAGATATTGAAGTTATCTATTTGGGAAAAAAAAGAGGAGAAAATAAAGTTGTTTTCTATTTTTTTTATGTCAACTCATTGTCACCTTTTCCTAATATTTTCAACAATTCAAAATCTACTTTTAAATTTATAAAAAAATATCAAAATAATTTTTAAATAAAAAAATTACAAGAATAAACTTCATCAAAAGTTCTACATTTCATTAGTTTACATCATTTTGAAATTCAAAACATAAAAACCACTTGTATGCAGTCGAAGTTGAGAATTTTTATTTGTGTTGGCTAATTCCTTTATAAAGTGTGACACAAGTTTGTACTTTTACCCTTTTATATTTGAAACATATACCTCACATGGAGGGTATCAATTAAAGACATCATATATTTATAACTCATAATATTGAACATTGTAGTTTCATATTTGCACATGTAATTTTTTTTTACATCAATACTTTATATCACATTCTATGGTCCATCATTAGGATTTTGATCCTTAGTGGTTCTATGTTTTTATATTTGAAACATAATTCCCTCCCATGAAGAGTACCAATCAAAGACATCAGATTTCCACAATCCATAATATTGAACAATGTGGTTTTTAGATTTGATTGTGTTTCTTCTTGCATCGATGTTTCAAATCACACTATTTGATCCATCATCGAGATTTAGGAGCTCTAGATTTTTAGATTTGAAACATAATTATCTCCTATGAAGGGTATCAATTAAAGACATCAAATTTCCACAATCTATAATATTAAACACTATAGTTTCGAGATTTGACTGTGTAAATTTTTTGTATTGAAATTTCAAATTACACTATATGATCCATCATCGAGATTTTGATCCTTAGCAACTCTATTTTTTTATATTTGAAACACAATTCCCTTCAATTAAGGGTATCAATTGAAGACATCATATTTCCATAATCAATAATATTGATCACTTTAGTTTATGGATTTGACTATGTAATTTTTTTTGCATCAATGTTTCATATTACACTCTAAGATCTATCATTAGAATTTTGGTCCTTACCGGCTCTACTTTTTAGTTTTGAAACATAACTGCTTGTCATGAAGGGTATTAATTAAAGACATCAAATTTCCATAATCCATATTAAAAGCTATAGTATTTGGATTCGACTATATAATTTTTTGCATCAACGTTTTAAATCACACTCCATAATCCATCATAAGTATTTTGATCCTTAACAACTCTAGTTTTTAATATTTGAAACATAATTCCCTCCCATGAAGGGTATCAATTAAAGGCACTAGATTTTCACAATCCATAATATTGAACATTGTAGTTTATGGATTTGATTGTGTAAATTTTTTCGCATCAATATTTTAGATCACACTCTATCATCCATCATCAAGATTTTGATCCTTGTTATCTCTAGTTTTTTTATAAACATAATCCCTTCCATGAAGGGTATCAATTAAATACATCATATTTCCACAATCCATAATATTGAACACTATAGTTTTTGGATTTTATTGTGTATATTTTTTCAACATCAATGTTTTGGATCACGCTCCATGATCCATAATCAAAATTTTGATCCTTAGAAACTTGTTTTTTAGCTTTGAAATATAATTCCCTCCCATGAAGGGTATCAAGTAAACATATCATATTTTCACAATCCATAATATTGAACATTGTATTTTTTGGATTTGATTGTGTAAAATTTCAAGTGTGTAATTATTTTAATCAATTTCAAGTATTGTTAATGCAAAAACCCTTTTCTAGCCAATCCTAAATATAGTCACAATCAATTAAAATAAATGAAGGTATTTAATTTTTTCATCTTCATCTTCTCCAAATTTGTCATTCACAACTGGAGGCATTATTATCCATTCACCTACACAAATACAAGCTTAGTTCACACATCTTTAAAATGAATCCTACATGCATTCACTACAAAAACATGATGTTTCCTTGATATAAATCACCTAATTTTAATTATTTATATTCATCACACAACACAATGACTTGATTTTATTTATTGTTTGACAACCTTATGCACCAACATTCTCTAATCCGCCCCTTCATAAGTAGAAACATTTTTATTATATAATTTGAAAATATTTTTTAGCATACAACTCTAAATAATAATATAAATTAAACTTTATTGTGGCCCCATAATCTCACATAAGACTCTATGTGGAGGTGGTATCCTCCCTAAAGTGTCAACATCATATATGAAATTTTTATTACACCATCGAACAATAGTGTGTGCATCATTCAATTGATCTCCCTCGTAACTAATTTGGTAACTTTTTATTGCACATTTGATACCAAGTCTTGCATCATCATGTTCACCTTTCCCATGACCACTCTAAAAACAACTCCAAACATGAGATTTATTTAGAATTCAATAAAAATATAAAAGTACAAAAAAAATTGTGATCACTTGAATTACAAGGCATGATAATCTAACTATTATTTTCTAATTTGACATACCTTACAAGAATATCCAAAAATAATAATTAAAAACAATTTTAACAAAGTATTTTTTGTGTTCTTTATCATTCCTAATGTAAAATGGATATTATTGCTTATTGAATTATTAGATATAATTACTCTCAAACCCATCTAATTCCATTTGTGAATGTCAATACTTAACACATACTATGATTGTCACATGCTCTATATGATAGTGTTGTGTCTAAATCTCCTTTTGATGGAGAAAAGAGTAATGATTTGTAAATTCAACCTTTGATAATATTGTTTTAGGAGGGAAAGTATATGTCAATGCATTAAACCTTTTTTCTTTTTGTTTTACAAAATAGGAACATTGTATGTATGAGAGTATCAATTTATGAAAACTTTCCATAAGTGTTCTAATTGATACTTCCCCTTCTATATAATTTAATCTTGTGATCCTCTTTCCAATTTTAATTTCATACTTTATGAAATTTTGCCTCTTGCAATTGACCATCTTTATCATGTTAGTGTCTTACAATCTTAATGGATTTTTTATGAAATTTCCATAGGTTCTACATAGACCTTTCATGTATAATAATGAACCATCCGCATCATCCTTTATCATATATGATCAAGGATATGAACTAACTAACTTGCTTAGGAGGACCATTTTCAACACCATCACTTTCTTCCCTCAGCTTTTAAAACACCTAATAATACATATCAAAATCAATATGTTCATGACAACAAAAATTATCAAGGAATTTTTTTAGCTTCACATACCAAGACCTTATCATTCAAGCACCTACTGGCCAATTTTCACATGAGGATTATCAAAATAAATTCTTACAATAATCTCACATTGAGTTATATCCAGGCAATATTTTGCATATTTTACATACTCATTTTTCTTAATCCTACATTACATCTATGACACTTGATGAAAGATGAGTATGTTAAAACCCTAAACTATAAACTTTAATCCATAAATGATAAATTATAAACCTAAACCATAGATCATAAACCCAAAAACCCAAACACTAAAATATAAACTAGGTATACTATAGACCATGGAACATAAATCCTAAACCCAAAATTCTAAATCATAACCCCTTCAAATATAAACCTTCAACCATAAACCATAGAATACAAACCATAAACCCTAAACTTTAAATTTTAAATCATAAAATGATAAAATCCAAATATTAAATCCTAAATCTCAAGTTGCTAAGTGTAAACTACAAACCTTAAACCATGGTCCATAGATAATAAACCCCCAAAATCTCAAATCATAAACCATGAACTAGAAATCCTAAACCTTGAGTTCCATATATTATAAACTCTAAATCATGAACTTTGAATCCCAAATCATCAACCATAAACCCTAAACCCTAAGCCCCAAATTCTAAACATATTATTTAAACCCTAAAGTATGGATATTAAGCCCTTGAATTATAAACCTTGATCCATAAATCATGAATTGATGAAACCTAAATGATAGGTTTTAAGCTCCAAACCTTATATCATAAACCCTAAACTATAAAGCCATAATTGTAAACAATAAACCTTGAATCGTAAATCCTAAACCCTAAACACATAAATTATAAATGATTAAGGCTTAACATGTTGGAAGACCATTATTCCATATTGTAGTTCAATTATGACCATGAATGAATAAATGTAATATTACTAACTTTTTGTTTTATTAAGTTTCATTGTGTGATTGTTCATTAGGCTACATGGTTGGATAATCCTTCCTTGGATCATTCGTCCATGACTACATCAACTAGCATTAGAGAAAGTTATGATCTAAGATTGATAAATAAGGCATATCAATAAAAGATAATGCACTATGAGTCTTCCAACAAGAGGCCGTTGAATAGAATATTCTTGTTGTAAATAGATCATCAAAATTGATGTTATTTGTAAGAAGCTTGTAAATAGAGTACTGACTGTGAGGTAGTTTATAGGAGTGACAATGTATAGATTTCCAACTTGACATTTTTTGCTTCAAATCCTTGGGTGAGATTCCTTTGCAAAGAGCTCAACGTGTTGCCAACATTATCGAGCAAGATATATAAAAATTAGAAGGAAAAATAGATTAAGTGAAGATGTTGAAGGTTGTTTCCAAGTTTGGTAGGAGACTTAAAAATTGAAATTTCTAATTATCCTAGTGATTTGAATCTCGAGGAGTTGATTGATTAGATAAATGATTCATAAGAATATTTTGAGTGTGAGGAGATTATAGATCTTGAATTCGTAAAACTAAATTAAAGGGACATGTTGTTTGGTGGAAAGAAGTATAGTTAGAAATAAATAGAAAAGGAAAAGAAAGTATTAAAAATGAGTTAGGGTGGTATTAAAGTTGAAAAGGTAATTCATACATGTTGATTATGAGTTAGAATTTTTGAATGTTACAAAATCTAAATTAGAATGATAAGACTATAAAATATTATATAAAAAAATACAAGATAACCATTAAGACCATACATAGTGAAGCAAGAAAGGAAAATTGTTGTAATATATCAACATAGTAAGATGAAGTATTAAAGAAGTATTAAGTTTGGTGAGATTAACAATAATAAAGGAAATTTTTTAATTTTTAATTAAGGTAGAAAAAACACAATAGAATATTTGAGAATAGATAGAACCACTAAAGAGGAAGAGGAGGAAGATTCTAAAGAAGTAGATCTCAATACAATGATAAAAACCCTTGCAATGAGGAGGTATAAGTAGGAAGGATTAATCACAATGATAGTAATACATACCTTAGCGAGGGAGGAAGTAGTGACTCCTATGGTAATAATAGAGAAAGTATTAGTTAACAATGCAGTGATAGAATCGATGGATATCAAAGAGGCATATGAAGATATGCACAAGTATTAGATTTTTTTTAAGGAACCTATTTCAAGTGTGGAGGAGAAGGAACTTAATTATTTGAATATTACGAAGACCAAGGGAACATGAGTAATAGATTGGAAGCTAGTACAATAACATGTGTAGATGAAGAATCTAGTGGATCATTCAATTAGGAGATTGAACTAGAGAAAGGCGAGTCACTTTTCATGAGAAGGGCTTTGCCAAAATACGATGAGGAAGAAGTACTAATACAAAACAATAATTTATTTTGGATATTATGCAAATCAATTGTTAAGTGTTGTAAGGTTATCATTGATAGTGGTAGCACATATAATTTTAAAGTTTCAAAAGAAGTGGTCAATAAATAAAAATTGAAGAGGTTAGAACATCCTAGACCATATATGATTCATTGCTTGTAAAAATAGCATAAGGTATCTAGGTAAAAGAATAATGTTTGGTTAGATTCAAAAAAGTACATATCACGATAAAGTTTTGTGTGATCTAATATCAATGGATGTGTGCCATTTTTTGTTGGGGGGAGCATGACAATTTGACAATGGTACTATGCATGATGGAAGAGAAAATAATTACATTATAACCAAGAATGGTGAGAGACATAAGTTAATTTTTCTAAAAGAAAGAGAGGAGCAAGTTTATAATAGTGTTGGTGTTTTTTAGTAAATGGAAGGAAGTTCCTAGATGGTTTGAGGTATGAAAACATGTGTTTTTACATTGATTCCAAATATATGAGGCACCAACAACACAACATATATCATTGAAAAATGCAAAGAATATACCATAAAGGACCTTTAAAAATATAGATTGAATGTCAAGCCTATCAATTAGATAATATTCTCGATGGATTACCACTAGTAAGGATTATTAGTCATCATGTAGATCTAATTCTAAGGGACAGTTTACCAACTAACACATGGCATATAATGACACTAGTAGAGAATGCAAAATTGAACAAGTAGGTGTACGAGTTGTTGGAGAAAGGTTTGATTATAAAAAGTTCAAGCCCATGTGTGGTAAATGTGATGCTAGCACCAAATAAGGATGGTGAATGGAGGATGTGTACATACTCTATAGTAATAAATGAGATCATAATCAAGTATATATTCACACTACTAAGGATGGATGACATAATATACTATTTGAGTGCAACAACAAATTTTACTAAGATTGGTTTGAAGAGTGGTTATCATTGTATCATAGTCAAAGAAGGAGATGAATGAAAGACTACATTTAAGACAATTTAAAGACTATGCAAATGGTTGATTATACTTTTGGATTGACTAAAACACCAAATACATTTTTGAAATTGACAAATGAAGTTTTGATGCATTTTTATTTAAGTTTGTGATTTTTTACTTATATTATATTTTAATTTTTAATAAGAATAAGTAGGAATGCCTATAACATATTATATTAGTATTGTAGATATTGAGGGAAGAAAATTTGTTGACCAATGTAAAGAAGTGTAGTTTAACGAAGATAAAAATAGTATATTTAGGATTTATAATTTAAAATAAAGTGTTGAAGATGGACCCAACAAAAGTGAGGGCTATTGTTGACTAGCCTACATAAATTAACATTGAAAAAGTAAGGTATTTTTATGGTTTGGAAAGTTTCTATATAAAATTTATCAAGAATTTAAATGGTATTTCTGCATCATTAACTAAGACGTTGAGATGAGACAAGAAAAGGGTTAGATGGCCATTAGGAGAATATAAGACCTTTGAGTTGCTAAAGAAGAAGGTAACTATCTAATGTTAGTATTTTTGGATTGTAACAAGGTAATTCAAGTTCATCGTGCTACAAGTGTGTTGTGACTCAAAAATGCAATTACCTTTTTGGTTTAGTCCCTTCCCCTTTTTGTGTCTTAGAGAATTTTTCCGAGCTTATATCAATATGAGAAATTAGTCATTGGTAGTCTCTTGTCAAAATTTATTAGCACTTGTAGATAGAGCATAAAAAATGAAGTCTTGTTGCTTTTTGAAGTTTTATAAAATTCACTAAGGAATGAAAGTTATGCTCTTGTGGGTTTTGTCCTTCTATCTGGTTCAATCCATTCGACCCACAATATCCCATCCTATTAAATTTCCCTGTAAATGTGCAGTTCTTCTTGATCTTCTTGCAAAGGTCTTAAGTGAAAAAATGACCAAGTGTCAACTTTACGTAAATACATCTTCCATCTAAACCTCACCTCTTTTCTATTTTCTATTTGGTTCACTTGGAATTTTTTGCTTTGCGAGAAAGTTCACCCCATCCAAACATTTGTGAGCATTTTCATGTGAACCAACCTATTCCATATCCTGATGGATTTCTCACATTTTCCACTTGTCTACCATCTTCACGCAACACTTACATCATCTTCTTTTTTGTGAGATTTTCAAGTGAACTTCTTCTTTCAAGTGCACTTATCTGGTTCACTTCATTTTCTATGCATCATTCCTTTTATGGACTTTTCTCTTCCATTTATACTTCACCTTCCTAGATTATTTCATCTAATTTGGATGACTTCTCCCATAAACTAATTCCACATCATTTCCCACATCTGTACTTGGATGATGTTGTGCTGACATCATCCCACCTTGCTTAAATCATCATATCCAAAATTTTCTAGCCTATCTCATCCCATTCCACTGATATCACCCCTTGTTGATGTTATCTTGTGCTAATGACACTTGTGGGACTTTTTATATTAACTAGACATGTCAGTAAGTGAAGTTGCAATTGGTTCTTCCACTTGTTCTACTTGGAGGCCGATATCTTGCAGTGACCTGATGAACCTTTCCGAACCACAAGGAGCTGTTGAAGACCAAAGTGCTATGTCTGATGTGAACCAAATATATCTCCCAAAGGTGCAAATGCACTTGCACCTAAAGTCCCCACAAGAACCTAATAGGGCTAAAATTCTCGCATTTGATCTAGATGACCCTCAAAATCCTTCAATGCATTTTTTGAGTTGTAGAATGATTCGATTGTCTTATTTTTCATGATTTTGGTTTACAATTGCTTCTTGGATGATTTTTGAGCGAATCAAAGAGCCATTAGTGATTCTACCACCAACCAAGAATTTATGACATGCCTCTAAGTTGGTATTTTGGTGCTTGAGGTATTCACTTACAAAATTCAAATTCATCAGTTGTCATTATGGTTTACCACACCTTTGTTTCACCTACAAGCATTAATGACACTTCTCCTTCAACCACCATAAGTTATTGCAATGGTAACCTATCAATTTAATGCATCTGTTTTGACAAGAATCTTTCCCAAGCATTGATTTAATGTAACTATAGTGATTCATTTTAGGGGTTTCCCTTGTTGCTTGGTTTTATTGGAAATTTGGCTATATTTTATAGTATTGGACAATGAATGAGAGTAGCAAAATAATCAAAGGAAGCAAAATGTTGCAAAAATAAAGAGATAGTTATAGGGGCACATTGATTCTAACAGACTATTGTAAGAATGTTGTAACACCAATAATTGTGTTATGTCTCCATTGTTGTGTATGTAATCTCAGAGAATATATGAAATCTAATATGTTTTCTTCAACACATTTTTTGCTGCAAATGTAATCAGTATTAGAGAAATTTGACAAAATTCTGAGATTGTTGTACAAGTTGTAACAACTCTTTTATATGATTGCTTATAAGTTTGGGTAGTACAATGATGGATAACTAAGTAGATAACTCTTTGAATGAAATTCATTGATGCTTCATATAAATAGATCATATCAATTTATTCTCCCTTGTGTTTTCCTCCTTTTTTATTATGACTATGTTGTCCAAGAGTAGGCACTAGCCTCATTTATGTGTTCGTCACCCAAATATAAACAACATTCATAATATCATTTATTTTCAAATTTCATTTCATAAGTTCATAATATTATTATTTGCAAGGAATAGAAGAAACCACTATCTATGGATCATGAAACTGACCCTACCTTGTATTTTTTTTCAAGGTGTTATGCTAACTATATAGGGTTTAGAGATAGTTTCTTTAGTTCAGTGATAGTTTTAGGGGTTGAGAAAAGTAGCTAGGTTTGGCTATCGTTTTCCCCATTATGTTATATCCTAAGTGATTTCAATACCTATTCAAGTATACCCTTAGGAATACCCTCTTGAGTTTAAGTTGAGCTCGAAGCGTAGGAGATCTAACCCACTCTTGTAGAGTTGGCCATTTCCCTCCACATTCTATTGATGATTTGATTTCACTTGCATGATGACAACCTTTGCCTTGTGAGTGAGATTTTTCTCTAAGAAGTGGAGCAATGATTTTGAGAACCAATAAAGTGGAAATACAATAAGAGTATTATTGAGCCAAGAAGGAAGACCAATAGCTTATTTCAATGAGAAGTTCAATGACACAATAAGAAGATAATCAATCTACGATCAATAATTTTATGCCATGTTCAAGCATTAAATAAGTGGAGACATTACGTATTGCTAGAGGAATTTTTATCATATACAAATTATAAAACATTATAATAAGTGAATAGCCAAAGTTGAATTATAAACACATCAGATAGGTTGAATTTATGTAAATTTATAATGTGTTGAAGCTTACAAGTGTAAAATCAAATAAAGATGTTGATGCATTGAGTAGAAGATATCATTTACTAACATAAATGAGAATAAAGGTAGTTGAATTTGATAAGCTGAAACATTTGTATGAAATCGATCTTAATTTTAGAGAGGCATGGAGAACATGTAAGGAATTGGGTGGGATAGATAGAAGTAAGTGGCTTGATTATTTGATTTAGAATGATATGTTATTCAAAGGCAATCAATTGTGTATTCCAAGAAGTTACATGAGGAAAAATTTGATCAAATAAAATCATAACAATAGCTTAGCAGATCATTTAAAGTAGATAATATAGCAATGTTGGTGACTAAGAACTATTTTTAGTCATGAATATATTAGGGCATGACGAAATTCGTTCAAGGTTATAGTAATTGTTGAGTTGTAAAGGGAAGTAGTCAAAATATCGGGTTATATTAGTCATTACTAGTTCTCAAGAAATGTCTAGAGGATACAAGTATATATTTTGTATTAGGGTTGCCTAGAACATATAGGGTAGATTTTTAAAGATGACACATTTTATTCTATACAAAAAGAAAAATTATGTAGTACAAGTAACTTTGACCTATAATTAAGAGTTGTGAGATTGCATGGGTTGCTGAGAAGAATTATAATAGGTCATTGTTACATTAGTATTATGAAGAAGAATTAGTTGACAATGGTTTAGAAATATAATGAGAGAGTTAGATGGTTCAACAATAAAAAGAGGAGATCGAGGAGATTTTGAATTATATATGATTAGGAAGAGAACTAGAAATAAACAATATGAGGAATACTTGGTGAAGTAAATATGAAGGGTTGAAGAAGACTCATCTTGGATTTCTAATGTTGAGGTAGATCATCTTAGTTTTCCTATAGCCACTAGAAAGTAAGGAACTTGTTTTTAAAATTATCCATAGTGTTTGATGTAGGACCATCCCAAGGTGTAAAAACAATCCTGCATCACCCACAAATATTTTCTTTTACTTCGTTTGTTTGTAGGTTTTTAACAAATTCTATTCATCATTTGGATACCACAATTTCTACCACATTTTATTATACTTGTATATTTCACCCTATAATAGGGATACATATTCTACACTGAGCCTACAACTTCACATCCAATTTTTAGAGGATTATGGTCACTATTAAGACACAATTCAATTTTGACTTATTATCGAGCATGATAAAATAACAACCATTTCCATTGTTTAAGGCTTACAATACCTTCCTGAAGTGTTTCATGATAAAGGAACACATTTACAAATTCATTAGACCTATGAGAGCTTATGGTATAAATTGTATCAAGATCATTGTTCCATCACCACCACATTTATTTTAGAAGATTTTTTGACATGTGTTGGTTGACTATATACGACACTCAACATTGAGTTTTGTACCTCCTTTTGATAAACTTGGATCACTCCTAATGTTGGAAACTTTGTTATATAGAGGCTTCTCACAGTTAGGGGGAATAAAAAAGATAGTGAGGTTTCTATCTGGACATTGACACTGTATTGCAATATCATTCAAACTTTATAATTCACATAGAGTGCCCATTTCTAATCAAATTGCCATGGCCTAGCATGTTGGAAACCCACCATGGCAAATTATAATTCAATTATGAGTGTGAATGAATAATCATATTATTGTTTTATTGAGTATTGTTATGTGATTGTTCATTCGGTTGCATGGTTGGATAATCCTTCATTAGATCATCTATCCACGATTGCATCATGGTGTTGAGGAGCACAATTTAAAACTACAGTGGCAATGGAGAATCCTCGAGGCTTCCTCAATTATAGTCAAGCCTTGTTGCTTTATTTAAATCTTTTGTGATAGATTGGAAAATACACCAAGTAACATATGTAATGAAGATGTGTAAGCAACTAAAAATGATGTGGTACAATGGCACAATATTGTGATGATTGCTTGAGACTTGATGCAATGGATGAAGTGTGATGAATGTTAGAGTTGTAGATTGAGTGTAAGAATTAGGGTTTGATATTGTCAATGCAAGAGATGATGTAAACAAGATGATTGATATAAAGATAGAGCTATGATAGAGGTGGTAGTGTTTATGTGTATTTTAATGCATGAAAAAAAGGGATCTTATAATAGTCAACAATGAAATGACCTAGGCTTGATGTCCTTTTATACAAGTTGCAAGCACACAATTTGAACTTTTTAATGCACGAGTCAACGAGCGACAATAATATTGGGTTGAGTCAACTTAAGGCCACAATAATATTTGAATTTAGATTGAGAATATTAAGATTACATGTTTACCCTCAATTGATTTAAGATTGCTTGGACAATCCTAATTAAAATAAATAAAAAAATATTAATTTAAAAATTAAAAATAAATAAATAAAATTTAACATCAATAAATACCCAAAATAAATCAAATTAAGTACCAAGACTACACATAAAATTCTTACACAAATTTAAAATAAGTAAATACACGTAACGAAGCAAAGTTAAGTGCCAAGACTACATATAAAATTCTCACACGAAATAGTACGAAGGGAAAAGAAAAGTGTGAGGGTGTAAAGTTTTCACCTCTACAATTAAAAGCACATAATGTAGAAATAGAAAAGACCAAATTGTTGTATGAGGAGTTTGCCTATAGAAAAAAAAACAAAAACTAGTCAACCTACCCAGGTATTTCTTTGTATTATGTGTTAAAAGGAAAAAAACGTTCGTATACGGTGTTCATGTCGATTGCTTAGAGGGTAGTTAACACCAGTTAGAATTGAACCTGGGTATGGGTACTGAAAGAAATAGCCAGGCTTCAACGTACTTGAATATCATTATTACTGTGACAAATTGATCTTTTTCATGGTAAATGTGACCCACATATAGAAATGTACTACAGGTAACACCTCAAATTCCAACATTTTGTCGCAACCTTTGCTCTCTTAACAACTTCGAAAGTGACGAGGGACCCAATTTTAAGTTGCCTTGTTTTGGTTTATTTGTTGAAACATCAAAGTGATCGGTGAGCTTTGGAAAACCAGTCCCACTCCAGATTTGACGAATTTAAAAATGGAGAAAAACAAAGAGGATAGCTTATATTACATATTTCCCAGTGCTGGAAAGCATTATAATAATACTTGAATACGGCGTGTGTTGCGGTCAAAATGGCAGTTTCACCTTTCACCTTTCAGGTTTGCGTTCCTTCACTTGCTTCATCTTAGCCATCCATGAGGGGCGCTGTAAGATCCGAGCCGTCGATTCCCCGGCGGGCAATCCTTTCGGTTAAAATGAAGTACTTTGAATGAACGAGGAGGCGATGGATTCCGTTGTTGAATGGCAGGAGTCGTGGACTGTCGCATAGCGGCGCTCCAATCAAAGAAATTTAAAAAAGCAGGAGCGCTCGAATGCAGAGAGGCGGAGAGTGGCCGAGCGGAAAGAAAAGAGAAGAAAATGATTTGAGATTTGGTGCAGCAATGCTGGTACTCTCAAAAGCGTTCAAGGGTTGGTTTTGAGATGGGAAATGCGGCGTCCAACGTGGCCGCCAAGTTTGCTTTTTTCCCGCCGCAGCCTCCCACCTACAGTCTTAATGGTGAGGGCGCCAATGCAAGGATTGTGCTGGGCAGGATGGCGGGAGGCAACAAGAGCAAGAACTACACCAAGAACAACAACCAGAACAAAAACCTGCGCATTCATGTTCTGGACACCAAGCGCGGCAACAGCATTGTGGCCATGTATTGGCGTCATCCTTATGCCAAGTTTACGCTACTTTATTCGCACGGCAATGCTGCTGATTTAGGGCAGATGTATGACTTGTTTCTGCAGCTCAGGAAGCATCTCCGCGTCAATTTAATGGGGTACGCTACGCTGGGTTAGGTTATGCTAGGATAGCCCCTTTGCTGCTCAATTTTTTTTAACTCTGCTTCGATTATTTTTTTTTTGTTGGGAGGATAAATTTTAGGTTTTAAGATAAAGAATGAGTCTGAGGCTGCACTGGTTCTATGCAGCTATGATTACTCTGGATATGGAGCTTCTACGGGTAAGGTGAGGACTTTTCTGGACGCTGTTCACGCGTTGCCAGTTTATATTACCAGGGCGAATGTTAAGGAATAGTAATTATCGACAGATAAATGCATTGTACGCGACTACTTTTTGAAATTTTTGCCTTTTCATAGAAACTTTGTGAAAAATTAGGTAAATTTGTGAAAATTTTCATTTGTTATATGGAATTTCGAATTAAATTTAGAAACTCCTAATTTTTAAAATTGAATTTAATTAGTTAATCACAGTTCTTTTTTCCCTCTTCATCTTTGGTTTCTGTGCTTTCTTTGGTATTTTTTGGTACTTTTTAATGACCTAGTCTCGCAATCCTGTTATCATTTGCTCTCATAGCGGATGATGAAGAGTTTAATCTAAAACAATAATAAAAACAAAACATACAATTTTTCTAGAAACTTTTCCTTTCAGTGTAATGGACTGTGAAAACCTCATGCCATGTTGTTTCCTACGTAACAGGGTCCAACCGATTTCTTTTAAAAGCTTGGCGTCATTTCTTGATGTGACCAACTCAAGATCATTAAATTATTCAAATATAAAAACTGTGACATGAATGTGCTGTTCTCCTCTGCTAACGTAAAAAGCATTGGTATTGACCAGTAAGGCAAAACATAGTTTATATGAATATTGTAAATTTTTTAATTTTTTCAATAGTTTTAACTCTATCTTGGCCATTTGATTGGCAATTTTTTTATCTTGTATTTGTGAAAAATTAAACAGAAATATATGCTAAAAGTTTCTTTACTTGTAAACCGTGCAAATGGATTTCTTATAGATTAAAAAGGAATGTTGAATATTTATCATGGAATTGTGTGCATACATCAATTCAAGTACTTGTGCATTCATATGGGCAATCTCTGCAGTCTAGTTTCAGACATGAGTCAACGAATAAAATATTCCTGTGAATTGAAGGCAGTAGGTCCAATTTTGTAATGCCATGGTCCTATGGAGAGACCCATCCACAATTTTCTCAGTGGATCCTGTTGGAGGAATTTAGAAGCTACTTGCAGGACAAAGTTCCTATGGAAAACATAAATTTTACCTCACTTGCCTATTTATGCAATTGCATCAAGCAACTGTCACTTAACATATACAAAAAGCATATATGAAGTTTTTATATCCATTGGATGCTACTGTTTGTCCAGACTTCCCTGAAATGTTTTGGCCACCACCAAACTTTATGATTCCTGTTGAGCACGCTCAATATTGTTTGATCGTAGGAATGTTTGGCTATTGACCAGGTGCTTTGTAAAATATATGTGGATTGCAAATTCTTTTCAAACCTTAGTATTTATGTGAAATGCAAGTCTACACTAGGGAATTTTCAAGGAGATTGGAATAATAACGAATTGAGATTAGAAGAAATTGATTTAACTAGATTGCAAATCAGCAAGGGATTAAATTCAAACTAACACTCTTTTGATTATGATGTTCTCAGAATGAAATTAAAACTGTAACTGAAAACTTTATCAGAACTGTAATTTTAAATAAAACGCAATCCCATAAATATCCACTGCTAATGAGAATTGAAATCACAACAACCCACTTAAAAACAACACAACAAACCTCAAAACTGCCACCAATCCTCATGAGTGAACCCTTTACCAGTCAGAGTGATGTACGGATCAGACACTCACTCTTTTAGATTGGTACTTGAATTAATATAATAAATATGTCTTTCAAAATGAATTGCTGAGTGTTGTAGAATCACTTATCAGTTATCCGGACTCTAGAGAATGCCAAATGCTTGGCTATGACTATGTTTATATAGATACTAAGTGATGGCATCTTTGTTGGGATAGGTGTTGGGATAGGTGTCCTACACCTTGCAATATTCTAATTTTTGAAGTATTTATTTAATTGTCTGTGCCTGCATATTTGAGGTTTCCCACTTGGAGTGGTACTTGGTGTCACTTTTAGTTTTTGGCAAGTATAAGACTCACTTAGTGTCATAGAAGTTGCTGATTGTAACTATGACAACTTATAAGGCATGTAAGAGTTGTTGAAAAGAAAAGAGCACAATAATAGGGAGTTAATTGTGGACTTGGAGAAAAATGCGGAGCAGTCATGAAAGGTAGGATAAGATTATTTGAATGCATAAGTTTGGTAGTGGCAGTTTTGAATTTTCTGTCAGTTAACTAAGCTTGATTTGGGCCTTGGTATGTGCATGGATAGGATATGTGAATTGCTGAGTGTTGTAGAATCACTAATCCAGACTTCAGAGAATGCCAAATGCTTGCCTATGACTATGTTTATATAAATACTAACTGATTGCATCTTTGTTGGGATAGGTGTCATGCGCCTTGCAATATTCTCATTTTCAAAGTATTTATTTAACTGTTTGTTCCTGCATATTTGAGGTGTCCCACTTGGAGTGGTGTTTGGTGTCATTTGTAGTTTGTATTTTGGCAAATGTAAGACTCACCTAGTGTCATGGAAGTTGCTGATTGTAACTATGACAACTTGTAAGGCATGTAAGAGTTGTTGAAAAGGAAAGAGCACAATAATGGGGAGTTAATTGTGGACTTGGAGAAAAACATGGAGCAGTCATGGAAAAGGTAGGATAAGAGTATTCTAATGCATAAGTTTGGTAATGGCAGTTCCAAATTTGCTGTTAGTTAACTAAGCTTGATTTGGGCCTTGGTATGTGCATGGATATGGATGCCTAAATTAGCTAGTGGTTTCTAGCACATGGTTTTAGAAACCATTCATGGTTTGTGGTCATGCTCATGCCTATATATTGAGTGCTCGGGTTGGGCATGTTGTAGTGTGAATGTGAAGGTTTTGCATGTTTTGTTACATTGATTTGTATGTTCTCCTATGAAGGCTAGCGATTGGAGTTGTATTGTAACCATTATAGTTGCTTATAATACAATTGGTTATCCTTTGGAGGTTTTGTTTTTTCTCCTGAAGGGATTTCCTAGGTTAATACTATGACAACTGTGTTTTTGTGAGTTGCATGTCCTTGCATGCTAATGCATGTGTTGTTTTCTTATCTGGAATTGTTAGATCTACGTCTTTTTGCATTGTCTCCCCTCTTGATTTTTTGTAGGAAGCGTTTTTGCCATCTCAACTTCCTTTCATTTGGTATCGAATCTTGATCAACTTTACTCTTAAGAACTTTTTGGAACCAATCTTGGTATGAGTGGGAGTTGTGCATAGAGGAAATCTTTATTTTAGAGAAGACAACAAACATGTCTAGATTGGAGATGGAAAGGTTTAATGGTACAAATTTTGAGTTGTGGAAGTCTCAGATGGAGAATTTTCTCATACATTAAGATCTATGGGTTGCTAGATCTAGAAACAAACTTGTTTTGATGAAAGATGAAGATTGGGTTGTGTTGGTTAGAAAGGAAGGAAGCCTTATAAGGCTTTGCTTAGTAAATTCAATGTTGTTGAATCTATTTGAAGAACTCACTGCAAGTTGCCTCTAGAAAAAGTTAGAGGACTTATACCAAGAAAAATCTTTGGTTAATAAGCTTTTTCTACAAAAGTTGTATACTTTGAGGATGGGTGAGGGTGATTCTATTGCTGAGCACCTCAATGCATTCAACACGATTGTGAGTTAGTTATAGTCTATTGGTGGGAAAATGAAAAAAGATTGATGCATGACCTTGTTGTGCTCTTTGCCAAGCTTGTGGGACAACTTGGTGATGGCTATTGGAAGCACTACTTCAAAGCTTGTGATTGACAAGGTAGTGGGTGCTTTACTCTTTGAGGAGGTGAGGCGAAGAGCTTCTAAATCTACCAAGGAAGCTTGACTCCATGTGGATTGGCAAAGGAGAAAGGCAAGAAGAAGGATAAAAGCATATCTAAATCTCATGGGAGATCAAAATCTCTTAGTAAAAAGTGCAAAGGTAGAATGCTAGAATTGTGGCAAGATAGGCGATTTCAAAAGAGATTGTCAAGAGGAGGAAAATAAGACAAATAAAGGTGAATTTGTTGATGATTCTAATAATTCTTCTTAGGATGATATAGGTTATGCATTTGTTGTAGCCTTGGTTGCACATGCATGTGAGATTGCATGGATGATCAACTCTAGAGCATCTTTCCACATGACTCTCCATCAAGAGTGGTTTTTAGAATATGAGAGTTTTGATGTTGGGAAGATATATCTCAGCAACAATTTGTATCTTAGCTTTGTTGGCTATGGGAGAGTCAAGATTAGCTTCTTTGATGAGAGGATCAAATTCTTTTCTAGAGTTTTGCACAGCCTTGTTTTGGCACAAAACCTCTTATTTGATAGCAAAATGAATGATGCAGGTGTGCAGGTTGTCTTCAACAATAATGGTGTAAGATGGTTTGTGGGGCTATGGTGCTTGTAATGGGAGCTTGAATTGGAACTCTTTTGTGCCTTGATGTAAGCACATATACTTAGTGTAATAGTTCTAAAGTTTGGCAACATCTTTAGCAACAAAAGATGGAAGTTTGTTAGTAGTGTCACTTCATCAATGAGTTGGCACTTCTGTAGATACTTCAATAGAACCTAGATATTTATGGCTACTTGAGCATGCTCTTACTTCATAAAGCAAGTTATCCATTGAGAAGACAATGCCATGGCACCAATAGATGGCCCATATTAGTGAGAAAGGTCTATTGGCCTTGAAAAATTGAAATCTTGTAGAGGGGCTTGTTGATTGTTCTCTTGAGTTGGACTTTTGTGTGCATTGCATTTATGTAAAACAAAACCGTGTTCAGTTTTAGTTGAGTTCTCATAAATCTTCCAAGGTATTGGGTCTTATTCATTTTGATGTATTTGGTCTTGTAGATGTTCCTTTTTTATTAAAAATTATACATTATTATAATTTATTGATGATTATTCTAGGAGTACTTGGATTTATTTTCTTAGGAGTAAATATGATGTCTTAGTCAGTTCGAATAATTTAAGTTCTTGTAGAGAACCAAATGGGTAAAAGAAAAGCTATTGAGGAGGAATGATGGTGGAGAATTTTGTTCAACAAAGCTCAATATATTGTGTAAGAAGAACAACATAGAAAGGCATAAGACAACTCCATACAGCCCTCGACAAAATAGAGTTTTAGAATGTATGAAAAAGACATTAATGGAGAGAACTTGGTGTATGCTTAGTGGAGCTATATTGGAACAAAAATTCTAGGTAAAGGTAGTTAGTACAACATGTTACTTGATTACTAGGTCTCCTACATCAACACTTGTTGAGAAAACCCTTATGGAGGTTTAGATGAGCAAAAAGCCCTTGCTTTAGCATCTTCGTGTGTTTGGTTGTGAGGCATATGCTCATGTGCCTAAGGAGAAGTAGTCAAAGTTGGATAACGAGGTTGTGAAATGTGTCTTCATTGGCTATGGTGTCGGTGTGAAAGGGTATAAGCTTTGGGATCTTGTGGTCAAGAAAGTTTAGTATAGTTGGAATGTGATAATCAAGGAGATTGGACCTTCTTCTACACTTCATCAACTAAATGAGGATGGAAGGTCGACTGTGCAACTAAGACCAAAGACCAAGAGGGTGGCATCAAATTTCGAACCAGAGGTTTAGATTGGTCTAGGAGGCAACTAGAGAGACCATCCTAATTTTAATACAATTTTGTTTTGATTACTAACATTGATGATCCTAGAACTATAAAAGAAGCAATGAAGATGAATGTCAGTAAGTCTTGGGGATTGGCCATTGATGAGGAGATGGCTACAGTGTTGAAAAAGAATGAGACTTGCGACTTAGTTTAGTTGCTTGAAGGAAGGAATCTTGTTGGTTGCAAATGGGTCTTCAAGAAGAAATTCAATTGAGAAGTATAAGGTGAGATTGGTTGCAAAAGGATATTCCTAGGTTGAGGGAATAGACTTTGGTGAGAAATTTCTTTAGTTGCTAAGTTGACATCTATCAAGTCCTTGTTATCTATTGTAGCAACATATGATCTTGAGAGAGAATAGATGGATGTGAAGATGACTTTCTTGCATGGTGACTTGGAGGAAGAAATCTATATGACATAGCCAAAGCAAGTACTATGTTGTAAAAGGTAAGGATTCATTGGTTTGTACATTGAGAAGTTTTTGCATGGTCTCAAATAGTCACCGAGAATGTGGTACTAGTAGTTTGATTCTTTTTGTGTTGAGACTGGGGTTTGTGGGGTTCAAGTTAGATCATTGTGGGTATTACAAACTAGATGGTCATCATCTTCTTGTTATCACATTGTATGTAGATGATATGTTGTCTTTTGTTAAAATTAAGGGTGTGTTAGGGACTTGAAATCTTAGATTTGTGCATAGTTTGATATGAAAGACTTGGGGGCTGCTAAGTTCATCTTGGGGATGGGGATTGGAGGAGATAGAGCAAACAAAAAACTTTGGCCGAGTGAGCGCAAGAATGTTGAGTTTGTATTGCGTCATTTCAACATGGTAAACAACAAACCAATGAGTGTTTCTATTTCAGTGGGGACAAAGATGTCACTTGAGCAATGTTTGTCTACATATGGTGAGATGGAGGATATGTCTCTTGTCTTTTATGCTATTGCAGTTGGTAGTTTGATGTATGCTATGGCTTGCACTAGACTAGACATTACCCAAGCAGTGGGAGTCTTGAGTTGTTTATGGCTAATCTTTGTAGGGATCAATGGTTGTAGTGAAGAGGGTTTCTAGATATCTATAGGCTACCACAAATCACTCTATTTTCTATTAGGCATCTTCATCAACCCCATCTTTAGTAGCATGGACTTCGTTAACACTATCACTTCAACAACCACTAGGCTGAACTTCATCAACTGATAGTGGGGGACATTAGTAGCAAGGATCATCAACAACAAAGGGAGTTTATAGTTTGATAGTGAATATCCAAGGATTTGTGGACTTAGATTGGGTAGAAGATTTTGACAGTAGATCTACTAGTGGTTATATCTTTAACCTGTTTGGTGGTGTGATCAACTAGATGAACATGTGATAGTTTGTGGTTGCTTTGTCCATTATAGAGGTAGAGTATATGGCAGCTACTCATTCTTGTAAGGAGGATACTCCATAAAACAAACTTTGAACCTTTGGATGACTATTGATTCTATAGCATTTCCTTTGAAGACATCTAAAAATCATTGGAAATTTATTTTGACATTTGGAATCCCTTTCATAGGCACTCACTTTTGCTTTACATGTGCACCAATACTCCATAAAACAAGCTTTGACTTTGCACTTTTGATTCTCTTTGTACAAGTGTGTACTTCACCATGTGTGCACTTGTGAATATAATTTTTGAAATTTAAAATGTCTATTTTGTGAGGAGTGCCCCTACACCCTAAATGCATACCTAACAAGCAGTTTTTTGATGTTTTTATTTTGAATTCACTCCTTTTTTGAGGTGCCCACTTTTCTCTAGGTGCATCTTTGTCACTATGGAACTTGAAGACTTTTGATCTCCACATTTAGGTGTGCCCTTGATGCTCCCATGCGCACTTATATATTGTGATTATTGAACATTTGATTTTTCCTTTATCGAGTTGCATCCTTGCCCCCAAGGTATGCACTTGTGTATTGAGTTCAAATATTTTGTTAAATTCATCTTTGAAGAGGTGCGCCCTTGCTTGCAAGGTGTGCACCTTTGTATTGAATTCAAACTTTTGAAAGTGCTATTCTTTTGCCTTTGATATGCACACCTCTTCACAAGAAAGGTGAGTTTTGAATTTTGAATTTTTATTTTCCATATTTAGGTGTGAACTTTGCAAGCTAATTTTGAAATGATTTCACTCCTTTGATTATGTGTGCATTATGACTCCAAGCGTGCATCTAACAATGCAAACAATTTCATATTTCCCTTTTTGACTGCATGTCTTCTCCTCTAATGTGCACCTATCAATGATATTATGACTTTTTGAAAATGATTGTCTTTAACCATGTGTACCCATATAGATTTCCATTAAGACAGGCACTCCTGACATTTATTTGATGAACTTTCCAACCAAACTGTATTGTTGCAAAACCTTATGAATAGTCTTGATCTTTGTTGTGGGTGCCAACGTTTTATCATAATTGATACCTTTCTTCTGTGTATAGCCCTTAGCCACAAATCCAGCTTTGTATTTGTCAATAGTATTGTTTGCCTTATATTTGATTTTGAAAACGCATTTGCATCCAATAGCTTTCTTCTTGAGTGGAAGATCAACAAATTCCCATGTGTTGCTCCTTAGTAGTGCTTGACATTTTGCATTTATCGTATCTTCCTGAGGTTGTGACACAAGAGCCTGCTGTATTGATTATGGTTCAAAACTTTGAATAATTGTACACATTAGGGCCAGGTTTACCTCCTCATGGGATTTGCTACAAGTTTTAGGCCTAGTGGTAGATATATTTGCAACAATATCATCTTTTGCATCCTTCATTGTGGCTTGATACCACTTACGAAGCTTTTTGTCCATAGGAGATGAGAATTGAGGTAGTGAAAGAGGCAGAAACTGATTCAGTGGAAACAAAGCCTCTTCTTGTGTTTCTTCATTCTCATCTTCAAGTTCAAAATTTCTCGGTGTTTGAGAATTGATAGATGATGGTGAGGAAGAGGTGTTGCAGCCTATTTCTTCATCAAAAGCATCCTTGCTAATGTACACCTTCTTTGTCATTGCATCCATAAGTTGATAGCCTTTCAACTCTGAACTGTACCGAAGAGAAATACATTTTAAGTACTTGTTATTCAACTTTGTAATTTATACTTTGGGAACATGCATGAAAGTTGTACACCCAAACACTCAGAGATGTGATACAGAGGGCTTCTTCTTGGTCCAAGCTTCTTTAGGTGTAATTTATACTTTGGTGGGTGCCCTATTCAACAAGTTTACAGCTGTATGAACCACTTCAGCCCAGAACGTAGGAGCACGATCTGCATGCTTTAACATACATTGCACCATTTCCACAATTATGCCTCTCTGCAACACTATTTTGCTAAGGCGTGTAAGTAGTGGTCAACTGTCTTTTGATCCCATGTTCTTGAAGGTAGTGTGAAAACTCCTTACCGATGAATTCCCCCCCCTTGATCTAAGCGAAGGGCTATGAGAGATTGACCTAAAAACCTTTCTGCAAGGGCTCAAAATTCTTTGAATTTTTTCAGAGCTTGATCTTTGTGAGTCAAGCAATAAACCCACATTTTTCTAGAATAGTCATCCACAAATAGTAGAAAATACCGATCATTATTATGATCTGGATGGTATAGGTTTGCACAGATTAGTGTGGAACAACTCCAAGGGATTAGAGGCTCAAGTTTCTATAGTAAGAAAAGGAGCCTGATGTTGTTTCTTGACAAGACAGTTGGAGCAAAGAACTTTTATTTTCTGCACAAGAGGAAGTCTTTGCACCGTATCGCTCTCACCCAATGCAAGAAAATAACCAAAATTGAGATGACCAAATCTTCGATGCCAAATAGTAGTGGATGCATTAGTTTTGACTGCAAGAGCTTTGTCGTCATGTCTGACATCAATAAGTTGAAACATTTTTCCGACACTTGAAGCACAAACAACAACTTCTCCACTGTGAGTCCTCAAATGAAACAAGGTTTTCACCATTATGACAGTCAAATTTAACCTTTAAGTTGTGCTCAAGAAATTGTCTCATTAATAGAAAGTTCTTTGTGAGTCTTGGACCTTAAAGAACCTTAGTAATTTTGTGTTTGTGAGTTTTGAGTGGCAAGAAAATATCTATCATCACCAAGGGAAACTTACCCATATGAAGTTGATTGGGTGAGATTATAAAACCACTCTTGTTCCTTGTCATATGTTTGGATGCACCATAGTCAACATATTGTAAGAGATTGCTAGAATTGGAGGCTTGGGTTTTTGCAGCATATAAGAAATCTTTGCCATTTGAGTTACTTGCAGAAACAACATTTCTATGTTGCTTGTTAGGCTTTTATGCCAACAAGAATTCTTCTTGTCCCCTTGACAAGGTTTTTGTGGCTTTCCTTGTTTTGATTCATTGTTGTATAGTAATTGTACTACCAATCTTGGAAATCGTGTCCCTTCCACAATTGAGACACTTTTTTATTTTTATTTTTTTATGTAGAAGAGTTTTCCTATTTCGATTTTGATGAGCATGATGGATCACTCTGATGTTTAGGTTGCTTTCTCATCTGCTTTGATGTGAGGGCATGACTGTCTTGGGAGTCTGAGGTCTTATCGTGAATCGCCTCTTCCTGTTGAAGCAAATTCACCAACTCCTCAAATGCTAGCATTTTGCTAGCCAAATTGAGACATGTGATACACTTGAAATGAAGGGGGTAGTGCTCTTAGGGCAATGGGTTCAAGAGAGCTATTTGACACTTCTTCCCTAAATCATTGTAACTCTTTTGAAATAATTCTCCACTTTCTGACCACTTTGCATTTCCAAACAATGTAATTGACTTTGCAAACAAAGAATTTGGTTATGATTTTTGGCCTCATAAACTGTCTTGAGATTTTTGAAAACAATATCCCATAGATCTCCAAACTCTGGACTTTTGTTTTCCAAGGAGTATAATCGTCTCCTCTCAATTTTGGACAATTTGGGAGCATTAGAAGCCATTGTTCAGAATTTTGGGGGTTCTTATCTCTTTAACAAGAAATGTAACCCTTATATCTCCCCAATGTTTTATAGGGTTGATGCCATAGATGTTGCTGTTGCAACTTTGTTTGGCATTAGATCTAGTAATTTAACATGACAGCATTACCTGTAAATACAAATCAGAGGGTTACTATCAAATGCTGCTGGTTTTGTTTTGTTTGTGATTACAAAACTTAAAATGACTTTTAAGTTTAGAATTTTTTTCAAGTTTGCTCCAAAATTTGAAGTGCAATAAAAGAATAATACAATTTTAAATTTGATTTAACTATATTAATCGGTGATTTAATAGTTTAACTTTAGAAGAGGAAAATAATCTAGAAAATAATTTATTTTAATGTTCTTTTATTGTTTTAAATTCTTTTTTATTCAAAAGTTAAATGCTCCCTTAAAGTTTAGGTTTTAGAAAAAAAATCAGGGAGACAGAAATTAAGAATGTTTCTTCTTTCACTCTCGACTTTGGTGACGATCGCGACTTCTAGGCAAAAGCCAAAAAATGAAAAAATAATGTGAATGCTTGTGGTTTACAAGTTTTGTGGACTGTTCTAAAAACATTTCATGATCAGACTTCTCCAAAATAGTGATTTGATGTAAGGTTTCAGATGTTTATCCTATGCCTGACTGTGCTTTTATCAATTCACATCTATTATCTCACACAATTTATGATTTATCACAATGTTTTTGTATCTTCACACATAGTTTGATTGTACTACTTTTGCAACAGACCTTTGTGGCCTCTCATGCCTTCTTACGTCTTCTTTTCATCGTACAAGTCATAGAAGAATGTTGGATGCTTTTCAACAGTTTTTCTTTCACACAGCCAGAAGAATGTTCGATGCTTCTCAGCGGTTTTTCTTTCCTACAGCCAAACACTCCTTCCACAATGTTGCTTGCTGTTTTGTTTGCCTGTTTTGCTCCTAGATGCTTCCATTTCTCATGTGGATCTTCCACATTGGCACTTCAACACCTTCAAATGGCTCCTGCAACCTTCAGACTTTACACATAGGCACGTGGATTTTATCTTGCTTTGATCATAATGGATTTGGAAAAGCATAGAGCAGTTTGGAATTAATCAAATGCATGAATATACACAATATTATGGTTGGTAAATAGCCAACTAGGCCAGACATCCTCAACCAACCAACTATAACTATCTGAAATAGTAATCAGTTAGTAATGTTTATAATATTTGGAATATATTATTAACATATTACATTATGATGTAATAGATATATGCCAACAAGAAACTCATTGAAATAGAGTTGGCATAGATGATGACTAGACCCAATTTTATGAATTTGTAGGAGCAGTAAGAGAGGAAGCCCTGAAGTGGTATATTGAGGTCTGTCCAAAATATGATAAAAAGTGGGAAGATATATGAGTTAACTATTTTGGCTAATTTGTATTCCCCTAACGCCCCTATTGGATTTGTTAGTAAAATGAGGGAAATGATACAAGAGAAGAACAAGTTGGTGAAGCAATATGATCAGAAAGTTAAGAGTGTAGTTCGTAAATTGGAGTAACAATGATTAGAAAAATATAGAATGGAATGGTTTACACCATGTTTGAAACTGCAAATGAGAGTTGTGGTAGATGGAAAAAAAATTACTACCTATAATGATGCAGTGGAGCTAGCGAACATGATAGAAACTCAATCTTGGAGGAAAGAATTTGGTGAAAGTGAAGAAGTTGAGAAATTAAAGTTAGAATTGGAGAAATTAAAAATACAATAGGAGATTCTAGCAAAAGGTGGGAGAGATGAGACTTCCCCCTTACCAAGAAAGAACAACATCTAGTGTACGTATTCTAGCAGAGAAGGACATAGAAGAAATGAATGCCCAATGATAAAAGGTACAAATTGAGCTGCCACATCGAACATAGAATTCATTAAAGTCCTTGGAAGAACAGTGAGTAGCTATTGCGGTATATGCAAACAATTGGATAAACATCCAACTGACAATTGGCCTATAATATTTGAAGAGGATGATGAACCACTGGTTAGAGGAATGAACAAAGAAGAATCCTTTATTGACAAAGGCATGGCCAGGGCACAAGAATTGACTGTAGGTGCTCTAAATGGCTGTTCGACACATGGCTACCAAGAATCAACATGTAGTAAAGCTCAATGACAAATCAACAATGTGAACCATGCGGTGCCCCAAATACAAAATGAGGAGCCTTCTAGTTATAACAATGATTATCCTTAGTGTTATGATAGAAGTGAACACCACAACAACAGTTATAGTGGTGGCTGAGGTAGAGGCCAGAAATTGACCTGCTATTATTCCGGCAAGTCAGGTCATTATGCTAATGAATGTAGAAGCAGAAAGAGAAGAAAAACCAAGTTGTGGATTTTGTGGTGGTAATTCACTTGATACATTCAATTGCCCTAAGGCTGCACAAATTTACAAGAATGAACTAACACAAGGGACTAGAAGTGAAGAACTCTTGAGTTCTAATGCTACACACGGTGCCAAAGTATTAATGAAAATTCCAAAGGAGCAAAGACATAACACTAGGATATGTCAGAAAGAAGATAAAACCTGGACAAGAACTAGGAGAACCTTCTATGACATAAGAAGAATTGTTAGAAATAGAATATCAACAAAGAAAAAGACAACTAAAAAAAGAGGCTATTGAAAAATTTAAGAAAAAAGAATAAAGCAGTTGTTATGATATGTGGAGGGATAGATACAAATAGGAATCAACAAATAATTGAAGAGGAAGATGAGAGTAAGGAAGAAAATAAATATCCTAATTAAAATGACCATGACCAAGTAGTTGGAAAATTTGAAAATATAATAGAAAAGCTACAATAGTAAGAAGAGAATAAAAATGAATACATTTTAGAAAGAGAGGACCATAATCTAAAGGAGATGGCCAATTTATTAAAAGAGAATTTATTGCAAGAACTCAAGCAATTTTCAAAGCATAAGAACGAGAAAGGAAGAAAACATAATCAACCATAGATCAGATTTGTCAAAATTGAAAAGAGATGTAAATACCAATTGATACTATTGGATGTCAAAGTAAATGTCAGAATGGTTAAGAAAGCTTTATTGGACTTGGAGTAGAGATAAATATGATGCCTAAAGAAATTTGGGAGGCATTTGGCAAATCACAACTCCATAAACATCATATGATATATATTAGTAGATGGAAGATCAATATGTCCAATTTGTACATGGCGAAATGTCCAAATAGATTTCATGGGTATAAAGAACAAGTTGGTTTCGAAGAAATAAATCTTTAACATCATAGTAGATATTGCATGCTTCGTGGAGAATAACAACATTTTCAATCTAGTTGAAGAGAAATTTATACTACTTGGTAATGAATGAGCAGTGCATATGCCATTCAATGAAGGAATGAAAGGTGTCTATGTAGAAGATATCCACTCAAAGAACGAAGAAGAGAATGAAAATGCAGACACCAAAGCATTATACACAATTGGTGCTATACCAAGAAAGGAATGGGATGGGCAACTCAATTCTAAAGTAGAGATATTACTGAATATTGATAACTCCTCAATAAATATAGATGAAGTAGTAGAGGCATGGTCATGGAAAGAATTAGAAAAACATAAGAAGATCTTGGCCCTTAGGAGAATTTGTATGGGTAGAAAAATCCCTAGAACAACACAACTGGATACCTCAAATCAAATAAGCCCATTGCAAGATAAGAGACTAAAATGCATCCAAAGAGGAATGTCACACACTAAGGTACCCCACTATTCTAGAGTAGGGGATTTGTTATACTATCTTCAAGCAATAGAGTGTACATTGACAAATGAAGAAATTAGAATGAAAACTCTTGATGAAGCCTTAATTCTAAGTATTGTATGTTGGTGAAAAAATCATCAAGACAACATACCTACTTGGAAAAAACTCATAGTCTTGATAAAAAATAAGTATCTTGAAGGAGGTATTGATGGAACATTTGAGTACAATGGAACAACGAGTCCATTTGATCACATAGAAATTTGTGAATATTTGTGGGATGAGATAGGGGAAACTGATAAGAGGTTATGAGCGCAACTTTTCTATTGGCTTTATCACCTATAATAAGAGCTTGGTATATCCGTCAAGAGTTTAGAGGAGAGACCAAATCAAGGTAAATTTCTATAGAACTTTTGAATTTTGGGATCCCAAATCCTTTGATAAGAAGGCATAACCTTATCAAAAGAAGTCAAACAAGAATTTGGAAAATAAAAAACACAATATTAGCAAGATACAATTGCATGATTATCACAAGCATTACAAAAGATCTGCTAATTAGTAAAACAAGGGAATAAGTACCCTTAAAGAGAAAATGAAGATCATAGGAATTTGAACATACAAATAGGAGAGGATGAGAAAGAAATCATAGACAAAGCTTGGGATATTTGTGAGTACTACTATCAATTTGTTGAAAATCAAAGAAGAAAACATATTTGAGAATAATGAGGCCAAGATGGCTAAGATTGCAAAGATTCTAAAAGACTATGAGGATCTTTTTCCAAGGACTCACACATAATTGAAGGGAATAAAAGTAGGAGTAATGAAGATCTAGTTGAGGCAAAATGCAAAACCACACAATCAATTACCTTACCGGCTGAATCCAAATCTGAAAGTTAAGGTGAAAAATGAGATAGATAGAATTGTTGGCTGGTGGTATAATTAAACCAATAGAAAATGTTGGTTGGATAAGCCCTATGGTAGTCCAAATTAAGAAAACTATGGATATACAGATATGTGTGGGTTCTAGAGAACTTAACAAGGCTTGTGAACATGACCCTTTTCCAACACCATTTAAGAAGGAAATATTAGAAAATGTTGTCAGAAGAGAAGTCTATTCATTCATAGATGGCTTTTCCAGTTACCATCAAGTGAAGATATGTGAAGAAGATTGGAAGGTGATCATATATGTATACTATTATGCCATTTATAGTAAAAAATGCACCTACAGTCTTCAATAGAATCACAGTGAATGCATTAAGGGATTCATACGTGATTTTTGAGGTATATTGTGATGATTGGACTGTATATAGAGTGCTTAAGGATCATATCTATGCATTAAGGCTGATGTTTGAGAGATGCTCTAGCCTTACAATTGCACTAAATTTGAATAAATGTAGTTTTGCAACTACATTGAGCACTCTACTAGGACATTATCTGTAAGGAAGGGATGATGATGGACCCACTCAAAATAGCTATTATTCTAAATCCATCACTCCCAAAGCGCACAACAAAGATAAATACATTCTTAGGCTATATTGAGTATTGTTGGAAAATTATCAGAAACTATGCCACAATATCTAGACCCATTGAGGAATTATTGAAGAAAAAGAACAATAAGAATTTTGAATGGATACTCTAATATCAAAAATCATTCGATATACTTAAGAACTAGATGGTTGAGGCACCAATCTCAATCTTCTCGTATCGGACACAATCTTTTCATGTTCATGTTGATGCATCAATATCACAATCAATGCAATAATAGCATAGCCTAAAGGAAGGAAAGATTATCCAATGGCATTTGCAAGCAAGAAATTGTTAGTAGCTGAGAAAAAATACACAACTATGGAAAGAGAGGCCTTAGCTATGGTGTTTGCCATGCATAAATTTAGATATTATTCTCTAACAACTACATTTATTTTCTATATAGACCATGAACCATTGAAACATTTCATGAACAAACTAGTAATACATGGTTGGATATGCAAATGGTTACTTCTTTTTCAAGAATTTGATTTTAAACTTATGGTTAAACTGGGGAAAGCAAATCTAGAGATGATTTATACATGATTTATTTTCTAAATAATCACGGTACTTGATGATTTACTTGTTCATGAAATATTTCAATGGTTAATCTACATTTATTTTCTAACTAATTTCGGTACTTGATGATTTACATGATATTGCTCAATTACTATCTATTGGTACCTTTCTAGAGAATTATGCTAAAGAAAATAAAAGGAGATTAACTATGAAAGCTCTTCCCTAAACAATTATCAGTAGAGAATTCTATATTCTAGGGAAAGATGAATTACTACAAAGAATAGTCATGGAGCATGAACAAAATTAGGTTCTGAAGGAAGCGCACACAGGTATATTTGAAGGACACAATTCACGAATTGTAATTGTGAGAAAAGTGTTATTGACTAGACTTGGTTGCCAATATTCCTCAAAGATGCAAACACATATTGCCGCACTTGTGATATTTATCAATAAATAGGCAGACCAACTACAAGGGACAAAATGCAGTACAACTGGTATTAGCTGTTGTGCCAATCAAGAAATGGGCTATTGACTTCATTAGACCTATAAATCCCTTTGCTTGAAAGACGAAGGAACAATTCATCATTTTTGTTTAGAATATCTCACAAGATGGGTAGAAGCTAAACCAACGAGAGATTGTATTGCAAAGACAATGGAAAAATTCATCTATGAAAACATCATTACAAGATTGGGGCTTAAGGGAAGCATTTTATCAATTAGATTATTCAAGAACTCTTGAGTACATTTAGGATAAGTCAAAGTCAAAGCACACCATATCACCCTCAAGGCAATGGGGTGAGTGAATCATTTAATAAAATTTTGGGTAAAGGACTAACCAAAGTTTGCAATGAAGACACATGGGATTGTGATACAAAGATATTGGTAGTGCTTTGAGCCTATTGGATAACGTAAAAGTGATTAACTAATTATTGCCTGCTTCAATTAGTCTATGGATTAGATGCAACATTACAAGTTCAATAAATCGTATACAAGTTGAGAACCACAATAATTATGAGATTGAATGAGGAAAATTCTCTTGAACACTAGCTAGTGGAGTTGGACAAATTGAGTGAGAATTGGTTACTTGCAGCCTACAACCAAACACAAGAGAAATGCAAATAATAGGCATGCGATAATCAAAAAATAAGAAGTTAACAATTTCGACCATAGGATCTAGAACTACCATATAGTAAGTTGAAGAAACTAGGCAAGTTAAAGATACAATGGCCAGGACCCTACCACATAAACCATATACAACCAACCATCGCAATTCAACCTGAAGCTCTAAACAATGGAATTTTGGAAGGATATGTTAATGGAGTGTGGTTAAACATTACTATGAACCACATTGAAGTAATGAACTAGAACACAATGTATATTATGTAATATAAATGTACTATAAAAAGCACTTAGCAAAGTAAACAAGTTCTTGTGTAAAAAGACAGTACATGTGATAAATAGTCAAACTTGTATGAAACACTGATATGAGCAACAAGGGTTGAAAAATCTATAAAAGAAGGTTAGGAGTAAGATCAAATGCATAAAGCAAATTCATAACTCATCATTTGAACAATAAGTAGCAAGGCAGTGAATGGGGGAGAGAAGAAAGAGAAGAGAAAATAGTGAGAATAATGGCAATCACATCCGCCCCATAGTTGATTGAAACATATGACATCAAGTGACCAATATACAAACATTATCCATGGAAGGCCATGGAAAATGACCTGAAACTTGAACATTCCTAGAGGAGTAGTTTATGCAAAAGATTCTTGCAAATACATTCATGCCAAATTAGTTGAAGTGGACCATAGTGGATTTGTAGAAGAAAGCAAAGTCCTAAGAGATCAAGCAAGAGGAGAATTCGTAGCCTAGTATGCTAACATTGGTAAGTTGAAATTGGACATTTAAGAAGAGTTCCCAAATTTTTACAATGATCACAAATGGATCTGGTTGGAGTTGAGCTGAACTTATAATGAATTCATATATTTGGACAAACCCTTTAGATTACCAAGGAAGCAATCCACAAAGTGACATGATTATGACACAAAGGGGAAAAACCCAAGAAGGTTGATAATAAATCTGTCAATGTGCTCATCAGTGCCATGTTCAACGAGAGAATTCTTAGCGTTAGCAAAATTTGATACCTAGTAGTTAGATATGTTGGCTAATGCATCGCATTCAAAATATTCTATATTGGAAGGGAAGACGTTGCTCCAACTACATGCATCTATGCGATGTATGAAATGGTGACTAGTGTGAAAGAATATGACCTTTGTGAAACTTTAAGAGAGCAACTATAGGAAAATTTATAGAAAACAAAAAGAAGCCACCATAAGTTCAAATACGATTCATTGATAGTATGCTTGGCTCTTTATTTTTTACAAGAATTACCTGGAATTACACTATACACATGAAGATCAAACAAAACAATTGCAGAGAAAATTAAGGAAAATATGGTGGGTTTTCCTAACAATATCATTTGCTGGTATGGTAATGAGTCATTGTTTCAAGAATTCCAAGAAAGAATGCAAGATTGAGAATAGCTAAGCTATGGGGTAGTAAGGAAACTGGAGAATGATGTGGTCTTAGTTGTTGACAAAGACTATATTCACTTGGAAGCAGTTGGACCACACAACTTCATAGTACCACCTATGAAGCTTTTGATGAGTTGTTAGACTCAACAACTCAACACTTATTCTCATATCATATAGATCTCAATGTTGAAAGGTTTGGGACATGGTGGGAATTCATAGATAAGAAAGCAAAGGAGGAGGCTATTGAGAAAATTGCTAAAAATTAGAAAAGTGCCAAAGAAGCTGGAACAAAATAAGATCCTTTATTGCCAATCATTGAAGAGGTCACTAAATCCATAGTAGAACCACTAAACGAACCACTAAGCTTTGCTAGTGCAAGCAATCAATTGCAAACAAAAAGAAAAGGCAAAGAGAGGAAATAGGTTAGGGTAGAAATAGTCAATATCGAAGATAGTCCCACACAAGCTAAAACTTTGGTGGAAGAAATTGTAGAAGCTTTGTTATAGATGAGCTTAGAGAAGGAGACATGAGCAAGTAAACAATCATAGAAAGAAATAAGGAAGAAGCATAAGGCACCAAAGAAATTGGTGCAATATGACGACAATTCATAAATGAAAGAGGAGAAAATTGCAAAAGCAGAACAAGTACTCTGAAGAACACGGTGAGAAAGTAGTCAAACACTCTAGACATAAATAAATTATTGAGAACATTATATATAGTAGGGATGCCATTAGAAGTAGCTTAGGTTTAGCATATTGCCATTGCAAATGGCAAAGAGGTAATTGTTGAAACAATGGTTGACTTTATCATAACTAGCTTATACACTTTGGAACAAATCACTTAAGGATTTTTAGAGGAGCTGAAAAAGTGTTACAAAATCAAATTTCCTCGAAAAGAGAGATTTCAATAGAGAGCTATTAATAAAAACAAGAGTGATGGAAGAAGTGGCTAAAGACCTGAAACTCTCATCAACAAGAAGGGTACAAATGTTACAAGATTAGGAATTGAGAAAAAAACACAGGGTAGATACCTTACTATGCAACATGGAGGACACAATGATTCAATAGAAATTGTATTAAGAAGCTGTAGGGGTATTAAAACAAGCTTACAATAAAGTAGTGTAGAGTAGGCAACTACAAAAAAAAGAATCAAAAGCTACACCATTACAATAGAACTAGAGCATCTGCAAATAGAGTAACCAAAACATATTGAAAAAATAGAGGTAAGAGAACAATAGGAGGAAACCACACATCAAGTGCAAATAGGGGTATCTATTCTTATGGATTCAAAGGGTCCAAATATTGGAAATGTAGAGATTGAGGATAGTCTCCAAAACTAAATTGTAGGAGAAAAGGAGAAAGAGGAGAAGATGATAAAGAAAGGAGGAAGCAACAAATACAAAAATAGGGGAGGCATCAAAACAACTAAATACTTCACCTAAACAATAAGTGACCAATCTAATAAATAAGATAAAAGAACATTTGGAAGAACAAAAGCAATTGACTTCGCTAGTGATAGTAAGCCCAAGCATACTTATGCATACTCCAATAGGGCCTTAGATTGATTTCACATAGATATCACCAATCCAAATGATGGAGTTTGGAGAAGCTTTTACCAACGGCAAGAAAAGATCAAATATATAAAAATACCACATTGGAAGAATACATGGAGAAAATGCTCCAAGCAATACAACAACAACCACCACAAATACAAATAGATTTATTAGCAATGGTAAACTTGAAGGAGTAATAAGGAGCAATATAGGGATTGTTAAATCATATAAGTATTTGGAAGCAAGAAAAACAAAATATCAAGAAACAAATTATCTTGGCCTAAAACTATATCTCTTTGATGAGGATATCCATAACTTGCTTCCTTGATATGAAAAGGACAAATTAAGTTGGTCACAACAAAAATGGAGAAATGTCCAACATCACTTGGATTGACAATTGAAGAAGTCGGAAGATATTTGTGGTAATATGATAATATCTCTACATTGTATCAATGCTCCACAAACTAATTGCCAATAACTTTAACCCATGTCTTGGAAGCTCAAGTTCTACAGTCTTCAAGCAATTACAACCTTATGGAAGATTTAGATGGATCACAACAACTACTCCAAAATATCTAGAATCAACATATGTAGTTAATTGAACAAAGAATGAGGATGATAACACAAATGAAGGAGTTGGGGTTGGAAGTGAATATATATTTAGTACTATTATCCAAGCTTCTCCAAGAAGTACAAGAAGTTATTCTCATACTAGTACAACCAACCACCTTGGTGAATGTAGATAGAGGGTATGTAGAAATTTCAGCTATGACATAGAAAGTTCAATATATGACAAAGAACTAGGATGATAAGTACGAGCAGATAAAAGGCACCCATAAACATTTACTAACTTAGACTTCACACAAATACAAAAGAGGATACCTTGAGGACAAGACAATGGTTTAGGCCCTGGGAGGATGTTGGTAGGTTAGAAACCACAAATAGGATGAACTAATAGTCATTGGAAGATCATTGTGGTAGCAAATAGCATCATGTGGTACTTTCTAGAACACTTCCAAGAGACATCTCATGGGTGAGGGACATGTCTCTCTATTTATTCGTGTACATATATGTTTTGCACAATGATATGATAGAAGTAATTGAAATAAGGTAGAGAAATGCATGAATAGAAGACACTACCCAGGCATATGGTGTATGTATCTATGCTTGGAGTAAAGTCAATAAAAACTACAAAGAATAATTGATTTGAATATATGTGTAGATGTATATTATGAATGCCTATGAACAAGAAGTACTTGATCTTTATGTTATGCATATGTTAACTATTGCACCATTTTTGATTCCCTTCATATTGCACTACCATGGGGTTAATTTTTTGACATAAATAGTCCAAACATGAGGTTTACATTTTATTGTCAACAATTGTCTTTGATCCTTGTGTGGTTTCTTTTAACGGCTTTGAAGGTGGAAGGAAAGATGTGGTTGAAGGATTGTCAAGTGATTTATATTGTTGAGATTGTGAAGGTTGGTCTAGTGTTCTCTCATTCCAATTAATTTGGTGTCCACAAATGTTTTGGCTGTGAGGTGCATGACGAGTCGAAGGTGTTGAAATCGAATGGGCTTAAAGATGTGGTGGTTGCAGGGTCTTTATAGCTCTAGCACTCAATGTTTGGAGACAAAGAAGGAAAAGAAGGATATGCTTGTGGTATCTCCTAAGCTTGTGGATGCTATAGACATTGTTAGTGGGCTGCCTTTGAATAAGTCCCCAATTGAAGCGGTTAAAGGAAGTCCTTCTCCACTCCTATTTAATCTTTGTCTTTGGAACTAGTTAGGGAAGGCAAGGGCATGATTCTTAGGGTTATTGATTCAATTTTACAAAGGTCGCCCTCTAGGATGGAGAATTCTCTTGTTGGAAATTCTTTAGGAGCTAGGCCATGCACTGATGCTTTTATAAAATGGGCTAAGAGAAAATGGAAACTATGTGGCCAACGTGAGATCTTAACTTTGATGAATAGATTCTATCTAATCACCTTTTCAAGCCATGCAGCTTGTGTCAGGACCCTCTTGGATGGTTGTGGTTTCTTGATAAGCCAAGGCTTTTCCTTTAAAAATGGAATCAATGTTTTTATCTTGAGAAGGAATGCATTGAAAAGGTCCTAGTTTGGGTTAGGCTGCCCAGTTTGTTGTTGGAATTTTGGAAGGAGGAGGAGGTTCTAATGGGTATTGCTAATTCTTGTCATTAGTTTGTAGCTCTTGATGTGGTGATTGAATCCAGAAAATGCTTGTTGTCTGTGAGATTTCATGTGAATGTGGATGTAGATAAGGCGCTTCCTTCTTCAATCACCTCGAGACATTTTTTATTTCAACCCATATAGGTATTGAGTGAGTGCTGGGCTTTAGGAAACCACTCTAAATATTGACTTCCCCATGTTCTAGAAAGCTTTGCTAAGCACCTGTTTTTGCACGTTGGCATTCTTTAAAAAGACAACGAACAATCTATGTTGTACCATTCTACAGAAAACAAGATACAATCCCAATTTTTTTTTCCCAGACATTAATGATCCAGTAATAAAAAAAGTCTTCTAGATGGTAGGGCCATCCTTGTCAAGATACACAAAAAAGATGGCAATACTTTTTAGTCATTCTTCCTTTTTAACTACATCGATGGCAGTGTTAAGCTTAATAACAAGCATTTTAGGGTAACATGATTCCTTAGCATGCTCATTTCTTCCACTGTTGCAGCTTCTTCTCTTGACAAGGCTGCTGATTCCATCCTCTATGACAGTAACTTGCAGCAAATTTGGCCATTTGTTGTACTGGAGTTGTCTCATCTGCTTGCAGAGCGCTCCTATAAGATTTTTTCTCCCAATCCAAATTATGGTTATATTTTTTCTTATTATCACCATTAATATCGCCATTGCTGTACAACTTATTAAATTCATTGGGTTTTCCTTTTCAAGAATTTTCCATTTTGCCTTTCACATCATATCTCTCACCCTCAATCTCTGATATGCTAATAAATTTGATTCAAGGGAAGGGAATGGATGGCTAGGGGCACAGTACTGCCAATGCAGTCACCAAAATCAAGAATCATGTGCAATTTAATGCACTCAAAAGGGATGGCGCAGGGAGGTATAACTGCCAATATAAATTCAAATTTTATTTATTTGATAATAAAAGAAATAAACAAACAAATCTTCCTTGCATAATGTGCCCATTTGAGTGCTGATATGCTGTATAAGATCTAGGTCTTGGCATGAAATTCACTTATCAGCAATAAATTGGTTTTGGACAGTTCAGCAATTTTGTTACAGCAGTTATTGTCTAGCACAACGAAAGAACTATTACAACATATGAAATCTGGACAGCTCTGCAAATCTGGTATAACGGTTATGTCCTGTGTAGCAGAAGAATCACTTCATGTAGCATATGCATTTGCTTGGGCAGCAAAGTATAAATGCCAAGCACAGCTAAATAATATCTTGTGTAGCAAAGGAGATACTTGTGCAACAGATGTGTTAGATAGTGAATAAAGAAGTCCTCTTGAGCAGCAAAGGTATACTTGCACAACAGAAACATCTTGCGTAGTGAGAGAATACCTTGTGTAGCAGATAGGTTACTTTGTACAGTATCATAACCTGCTATTATTGGTCTTCTGATCTTGCACAACAACTCAAGTTCACATTTGAATGTTTAGAAGCTCACAAATGCAACTGTTCAAAACCACTTAATCATATCCAACTCAGTTTTATTAGTACATTTTACCTTTTCCTACTTAAAAAGCTATCAATTTATCTATGACAATTCTAATATAAAATAAAAATCACTTCAAAGGTATATTTGCTTGGAATGCATTGAAAAAGACAATAGTTCAGCGTATTTCTAGGTTAAAAGCATGCCCAGAGATAGGAATAGGTTACAATCATATGTGTTTCTGAGACTCATCGCCCCCACTGCCAGCAGCGGTTCAAATTCTTTCTTCTGAGAAACAGTTCTTTCAGTTACAGACTCTTAATCTTGAGGTTTTACAACAAAGTGAATTACATGGGGCCACTGAAACTCAGTAGAAATAAGAGCACTAGCCTCTTTCATAGGAACTGAAGCTTAGATTCAACTATGAAAATGAAGTGAAATTAATAATAACCATCAAACGCTTTCGTAACTATATGCTACAAGAATGAGGATCCTGCTGTGGTAAATTTTTGTTTTGCCATCTACCAAACTTTTTGGATTTGCATGCAAGATCTTTTTGCATGATTTTCTAGATTTCTGTCAAAATGAGTGCAAGTAATTGTTTTTTGCACAAAATGTAAGAATTATTATTTGAGCCTAAAAAGTTACTGTGTAAACATGAATAGAATGTTTGTTGGAAAGGATTGGATTTAGAGAAAGTGGCTAAATGGTCAAGACATTATTTGACAAGATTAAGTCTGATTGCAAATTATGTAATGCCAACACTTGAGTTTCATGGTTAATCAGAGACAGTTCTGGAATTGTGTTATTTGAGTGTCATGACTTGCACATGCTCCTGAGGTTCAATTTCCCCCAAATCCAGCTAATGATAGTCAATCATCTAGGGGCCCTGCTGTACTATATTTTCTTGATTTTTGCTTACAAAATATGTTGATAACAACATTTTCTATTAGGTGGTGTTTAGTTGTTCCAAGTGTCATAATGTGTTCTTAAGAAGTGGTCCCGAAGCTTGTGGAATTTCTTAGTAGTGTCTCAACTGATTAGCAATTGTTGTTTGTTTGACATATACTAGAAGAGAGCACGAGTAGTTGCAAACTGGCTCAAACTCTGAGGCATTCTGATTGCCACATGGGATGGCAGTCAAACCCCCAGGTTTAACCATTAAAATTCACTATTCTGTTCAATAACTTGGCTCTTTTTAATAATCAGTTAAGTATTTTTGGTTATTTTTACATTTACAGGACAAAACATTCAGAGCACAAGGAGACTGCAAATTTTGCAAATAGTTTCAATGAATTATGTGATTGGCATGAAACAATGAAATCAGTTTATATGTTTATTTTAATGTCTATGCATTATATCTGGCATGAAACAACAAACTTAATTTTTTTAGTTTTGTTTGATTTTAGGAGTACTATATTTTTTCAGTTTACCATGTTTTTCCCATTTAAACCCATGTAATTGACAAAAAATACTCTTTTTCCATGCCATGTCAATGATGTGTAAATGGAATGCTACTATGGTTTGACCTCATCTGGTAAAGGTTGAAGGTTTCAGTGTTAATGCAATAGTAAAGGGGGTTCTGACTGGCTATGGTATTAAGGCAAATTTCAGCAGAAATGTGCTAGATTGTTGGTTTGGTTTTTAACTATATAATCATTTGGGAAGTTTTTTCTCGTCTGACTTACTGAACTCTGTCAAAGACTAAAATCTCATGCATTAGATAATGCTGTTTGAAATGGACAGGCGACAGAATACAACACATACTCAGACATAGAAGCAGTGTACCAATGTTTGGAAACGGAGTATGGATTGAAGCAGGAGGATTTGATTTTATATGGACAGTCTGTTGGTAGTGGACCCACATTGCACCTGGCAACTCGCTTGCCACAAGTTAAAGCTGTTGTTCTTCATAGTGCTATACTCTCAGGCCTCCGTGTACTATACCCTATCAAAATCACCTTCTGGTTTGATATCTACAAAGTAGGTAAAACAGAACAATAAGGCAATTTGTATATCAAGATCAATGATTTATTTGTATTTGTGATGTTCTTGAATATTTTTGTATTAAGACTGAACATAGCTAGCAGAATTGAGCAGAAATATGTTGTCTGTGCAGAATATAGACAAGATTCGACATGTGAAATGTCCTGTGCTTGTCATTCATGTAAGTATATCCCTGATTGCTTCTCAATTTGTTTATTGCAACATCAATGCATCAACTTGTAATCGTTTTGATTGAAATTTTGAGAAAATAGGGATGGAGCACTCATTTAAATTTGAGGTAAAATGGTTTTGCCTGAACCTCTTTTCAAACCTTTAAAAGATAAAAGATTATAAGATTATGACCCATAATTTTGCAAACCTAGGTTTGGATGCAGTGCAAAGGGGTACTGCATATAACCTATGGTAACTCATAAGACAAGAGGAGGGAGCAGTCGCAAGCTTTGGGAGTTAGATTATAATTGCTAAAAGGTTTAATTGCAATGTTAACAAAAATGACAGTGATCTTACATCCTAGTGCTGAGGAAGTCTATGACAGTATTCTGTATTAGAATGGACCATTCAGAATAGTTATGTAAATTGGGAAGTTGATGGATAGTGGATTGCAGGATTTTCATAACATTGAAAGGAATGATGATCATTATAGGGATTCTGATTTAAATAGGTCAGAGTTTGATGTGGAATAGAAGTACAGACAATAAGCATATTCTAGTTGTCATGTCTAATTGTAGTTTCTGTTTATTACCTCATGCCTTAATCTTGAGTATTCTACTCTATCTTTAGCGTTTAGAGGTTTTTCTTTGTTCAAATTGTTGGGGACATGAGTCACTTGTCAACAAGCAAGAAGCTTGGTTTTTATTCCAGCTAACTTGTGGTACTTACTACTACAAACAGCAACATATGCACAAAAAGTTACCGAGGGTACAAATGTAGTCAGTGGTTAAAGTACAGATAAATTAACTGTGAACATTTTGTTATCTAAAGCTAACATGCTTATGGATGTACTCTTATCATTAGTTCTAAAGCTATCCAAGGATCTAGTATTCTGAGATTTAGGGATAAGTGCAATCAGGATTTTCCTAAAAGCTTTCAGGATATTTTGATTGTTGTGTGATTCTTCCACCACAACCACTAGTTTGTCCTTAACCAGCCCTCCCAGAAGTGTTTGAAAAAACTAGCTGGGAAGCCATTAGGGCTTGGAGCACTATAACTATCTAATTCAAAAAGAGCTGCTTTGATTTCTTCCTTTGAGAATAGGAGAAGCAAATTCGAGCCTTGATAAGGGAAAATGGATCTTGGTACAGCCTTGAGGAGAGCTTTCTGAGCCTCCCTATCAATCTCATCTACAAATAGGAAAGCATCTAATAGATGAGTTGCTTCTTGATGTATTTTGACCTGTGTATCAAGGATTGTATTGTTAGTTTGTTCTAATTTGATCTTCGTATCTTTTGCTGCTTTTTCTGGGTTTCTCCGTTCTTTGAGACTTGCCTACATGTTTTTCTGTTTTTCACCCACTTGGCTTTGTCGACATGCTTCCATTTTCAGTTTCTAAAATCTATCTTCATCAGTGTTTTCCACTTTTTCCATTTGAGATTGATTTATTAACAAGTTTACCATTGGACATTCCTTCACCAAGTGACCATATTCATGATATTTTTGACATCTGAAAGGAATACATTCATAGTCTATTTGTTGGATCCATTCAATTTCAATACTCCAGCTCCGGGTATGATATTTTTCAGCAATGGTTGATTAGGTTCCAATTAAAGATGTATCCAAGCATAATTATTAGTTTTTTTGCCTCAAGTAGATTTGGCTGTGTTAAGGAAACACCCCTAAAATGTCCCTTATTGTCCTGAAAACATATTCTGACCAAAGCTTGTGAAGGAGAGCATATAGCTTTATTTATACAGGGGCTTTTGGATGGCATTTCTTCTGTGGGTTTAACATTAAACCCTAATGTCAAAATTTCATGAACAATCCAACATTTCTGTAAAGCCTCGACCCCTTTGAAAATTCATTTGATGATTAGTTTTTTTGCAAAGGTAACTATAAAGTAGCATCGAGGGCATGTTTTGGTCTCATTGTCACTGTGATTTATCTAATTCATCTTTGCCCAGCAATAAATATTTTCTACTGATAACTGCATCCTTAGAAATCTGCAGATTACACCACAGGAAGATAGACTCTGTATATTATCTTCCGAATGCTCTATATCCAGCTCGAGAATGGGATTGTCTTGCCTTGCTTTCAGACACAGGTTTCTAAGATTCTGTGGAGAAGAGAACTTTTGTTTTCCACCATCTTTCAGAATGTTAAAAAGAAAAGGAACCTTTTTGATCTCTTTTCCCTCCTATCAATGCTTGGCAAAAAGTATCTGATTTGGGTGCAGGACACCTGTCCCTCTTTGTCTCTCTCCCCTTCCCCCAATTATATAGTTGGATAGGTGGACAGTTGAATAGTTCTCCTCAGAATATGATAGACTGCCTTGATGAAACACACACTTATACCGAGAGGGGGGTAAGAATCAGTATAGATCAAAAGAAAACGCAGCAATATTACTTCAAACCTTAATTATCCATAGCAATATGAAATATCCCAACCCCTTGTTGAGATATCTGCTAAACTGAAATTCTGCCTGTCTGCTTGTAATTTTCAAAAGTTTCTTGTTTCTATTTTAGATATTCACACTTATACCGAGAGGGGGGTAAGAATCAGTATAGATCAAAAGAAAACGCAGCAATATTACTTCAAACCTTAATTATCCATAGCAATATGAAATATCCCAACCCCTTGTTGAGATATCTGCTAAACTGAAATTCTGCCTGTCTGCTTGTAATTTTCAAAAGTTTCTTGTTTCTATTTTAGATATTGCAATTTTTTTGCCAAGTAATGCAATAGAGTGCAATAACATACATAGACCAGATTGCAAGGCAACAAACAATGAAGGGAGGGCAATAGACTTTCAATCTGATTATGATATCTTTTTACAATGATCAATAAACTTCAATACAAAATCAACTTTGCATTTCATTAACAATAACTCAGACCCAGAATGCAAATACATAAACTGATCAATGCAGATTTCTATATCATTGCTTGAAAATCACAAAGCTTCATACCCGTAACCAAGCCACATAATTTTGCAAATTCTGGAAAAAGATTAACAGCAATCTGAAAATGCAAACCAGCAACAGAGAAACCCCTTGAAATGAACGATTTGCAGCAACCAAAGAGTTCTCCACCAAACAAATTCAGTTAACTGTTATAATTAGATTGGACGCCCTCAATAGAGATGATCACAGCACAAATATAAATGCGTTTCTTTCAAGGAACTCAAACGTCACCTCTGAAGTTGTACGGCCTGGTTGCAGCACTGGTACGGCCCAGAAATCAATGTTGACAGTCAATGAATAATCAGCAACCAAATAACCTTTGATTTAAGTTATCAATCTCTTCAAACCCTTCAAAATTTCTCTCCAATCTGCTCAAATATGACCACTGGATGTAGCCACCTGGTATAAGCAACCCTTGGGTGATCTTGCACACCCATAGGGAGCTGAATCAAGAAGATACCACGTTCTCCAAGACTCACAATGCAGAAAAACCCCTGGTTTCTCCTCCAATGCCAAAGCAACAAAAGCCAAGTGTTTGAAATATTCATCAATAATGCCTTCAATGCTTTTTCCAACACCTTATATATGACTCCCAAAAAGCACGACTTCTCATGAGGCCATTTTAATCATTAAATATATTTATTACATTTGCTTTTGTTGCATTTGATATATTACTCAAGTATGTGGGCGCCCAACTCAAGGTATTAAAATAATTCTTTATATTATAAAATAGTCATCAATTATAAAGTCAAATATATCATTAATGATAACTATTAATTATTTAATTATTATTAAAGCAATACTTTTTTTAATAATAAATATACCTTAACTCCGTAAATAAACGTCATTTATCAATACTGACTTCACTATCAGCTAACCCACTGCTCACTCTGACCAAATGGATGCCTTACTATAAATAGTAGGGTTGGCCTCTAACTCTCAACTGACTTACTATAAATAGTAAGTGCATCAAACGGAGCCAAAAACCTCTAATTAACATCGACTCTGAATATGCCAAGGGTTTGGAGAGCTAAACGCTGCAAACTGCTACTTGAAGAGCTCATTAGCGCCCACACTAAACCTTTTAATCCACACCACTAGCCTACGAGGGTCAGATGATAGGCTAATCCTCCAAACTTTGATGCTCACGAAGAAGGGGACATCACACAATACCATATACGTGAGATCTAGCAATTAAGAACACACATAGAGACACACGATTTTATGTGGAAACCCTTACGGGAGAAAACCACAGCAAAATAATAGTTGTATAAATCTTCTTACAAAATTCGTAGGCACCAACTCACTAGAGACTCTAATCCCCACCACTGAGCACCAACTCAGCAAGAGACACCAATCCCTTCTAATGAGAGGCACCGACCTCTCCAAAGTCTGCTCCAAAACTTCACTTATTTTTGCTCCAATTCTGCCTTAATCTTTGCTCTAAATCTGCCTTATATCTCTGCTCCAAAATGATGCAATTTCTGATCCAAATTCTACTCTAAATCAGGCACAATGTCTGCTATAAATCTCCCATAAATATCTGCTTCAAATCAGCCACAATATCTGTTATAAATCTGCCTTAAAGGTTTTCTCCAAATCAGGCACAATGTCTGCTATAAATCTGCTGCTTTTCTTCTTAAATCTGCTCTTCTTCTCCTAATTTCTGCTTTTAGAAGGAATGATTTTGCATTGAAGAATTTACTTTCTAACGTCCAAAATAATTTGTATTTATATCCAAATCATGCACTTTATCAAAAGTAGGCCGGCCAAGATTTGACATAAAATTTATTTTAAATATTTAAATTCACCTTTCAAAGTAGGTTGGCCACCTTTGTTAAAAATTAATTTTAATTTCTACCTTTTGAATCTAGTGCTGCCATAAGTGGATGGATGTTGGCCATAAATAAATTAAATCATTCTTATTATTCCTTGTTTTTAATCAACAAACTTTTCATCACGAAAGTCTTCCTTTGACATCAATGCTAATAATTCTAACAATTTTGTCCATACACCTTTGAAATCAATGACAATATTTCCAACATGCCTCCCTCCGAACCCTCACACAATTCAACAACATGAAGATCTTGTCCTCTCGAATGAGATTTTGATCCCTTTAGAGACTAACAGAAATAACCAGATGAGGAAGAAAGCAATCAGATTAGATGCATTAGGTCTTCACCCACACAATCCTTCCAACTCCCGATATATGTGCACACATAATTGATTTTCAGTTGTTATTAAACTCATGTTTGTTGTTATTATTACAGAATATTTTCTATGTTTTTCTTTTTTAAGATCTATTCATTATTAATATTGCTATTGTTCTTTGGCTCTATTTTTCCATAATCCTGTGAAATGATTTTTCTGGTTTCATTGGATTTTTGCTGTTTCTTTTACATAATATGGAAATATCATTACAAGTGGTATTAAAGCAATGATTAGGGGAATGGATTTGTGGTTTGAGGGCAAATATTCAAGGATAAGTCTTTGATAAGGGCTTCTTTTTTGGTAGAAATCTCCCTCTTAGCCTTAAAGCTTGTTTTTATCTTTAAATTTCCCTCTTAACCTAAGGGCTCCTTTTTCTCATAGAAATTTCCCTCTTCACTATATGATTTTTTGTTAATTGTAATCCGTTTTTGGTATTCTGTCCATTTTACTCTGTATTTTTGGTATCGTATCCTTTCTCTTTCAGTAATGTTGATCTTTTTCTTATTCTGTTCATGTTTTGGGACCTTTGACTGTATTAGAGACATGCTATAAAGAATATGGAAGATAATTGGAAAATCATCTAGACATAAATTGTTCCATATTTCATTGGCTAGCCCCCATATAGATAAACTTCAAAGAGTGACAAAGAAAGGATTACCAACATAGTGTAGATTTAGATGAAAATTATTTTTGACAGAAAAGATGAAAAACAATAATTACCATCCAGATTTATAGAAATATTAACACTAATCACTGTAGATTTAGGTCAATTTTGAAGCCAATGGCGACAATTCCATAGCTTTCATGTTTGGTAATCAAAGAAAAGTTTGTTGAAGGTGCTTGGTTGGTTTTATCTAGTACCATATGTGTTAACAAAGCAATGATGAATATATAGCAGCAATACAGCGTTGGATATAGGTATTTTTTAGTTTTACATAGGTGAACGAATGACAACTAGCTCTTCCATTAAGGAATGCGAGAGAATATTTATCACTAGTCTATGTCTAACTTAGAAAATTAATCTTTTGCCAATTAGGAACAATCCTTGTGGATTGGCCTCTCACGTTTGTTAAGTTTTTAATTCTGCATTAAGATGTTTGGTTTTTGAAGTTGTTTTATAATGAGATTATTTGTTGGGCAAGCTCAGCATAAAAGTGGGCTGCAAATTATATACATTAATCTAAATTGGCTTACCCTTAGTAAATGGAGAAACCATTCCTTGAGGTGCATTTGGTGGATCAACCTTTGGGATAAATAGTTTTAATGTGATTCAATCAGGTAGTGAGGTGCAGAGAATATTAGAATTTTCATATTTGTTTCCTAATGACTTGTGGCCTTCATATTCCATATTTCATATTTAACTAGCACTATCTAGGCAATTATATATCGAGTCATTATTTATGTAACCGTGGGGTCATACCTTATGATTTGAAGTTATGTACAACCATTGATAGAAGACTCATTGGGATTCACCTAGAATAGGTAAGTCTCGAGTTGATTGAATTGAGGCCCAAGTACTCGTGACCCAGGTACCCGGTGAGTTTGCTAGACTCATTAGACTTAGCCAGTCATGATGGGTAGACTTGGCTAGGTCTATGGAAAAAAAGAACAAAAAATTGGAAATGCTTAAATGAAAAAGCATGAAAGTCGAGCATTTTTTGAAGGGTTTGGAGGACTTTTGGAGGAAGGTTGAAAGTTGATAAAATTTTGAAAATGGCTGCCCCTAGATCCCTGCAAGCCCAAGCCCCAAATCTAGATTTAAAAAACAAAAAATGAAAATCATTTTGGGCCATGTTGGATGGAAGAGCAACATTTTTTGCAATTAAATTTCTAGTAATTGAATTACATTTATACTTCTAGTTTGTTGAGGCAAATGCTATCTTAAGTAATGCTCCAATGGTTATAGTAGCATTTGCGGTCTGAGATACAAGTGTATGACTCCACATTGAGCTAGCAATGCTGGGTTGAGGGATACAAGCTTCTTTCTACCATAGTTCGTGACTCCATATTGTGATTTTTGTTTTTGATGCCATGGATATCATAATCCATGAGTTTTGTACACCTAAAACACTTGACAATATTTATATATTTTAAAATGTTGTTTCCTTCAGTTAAAATCGACTTTTATACTCATGTGATTGATGGATACTCGTGTATGTGATCAAAGTAGTCTCTATTTGATTACTTTATTGTGTCTTTAAAGTTTATTTATTGGGAAGGGTGCATGATAAAATTTTTAAATCCTTAAAAATCTTATATTTCATGGCTTTTCAGTTTGCTGAGTCTTTGCTGAGTCTTGGCCAAGTCTAAGTGCTGAGTTTGAGTCCAGGCCAAAAAACAGCTTTCTGAGTTTGAGCTGAGTCTAGGTCTTGTAACACTGATGTAACTAGGATCCAAAGGGCCTAATAAAATTGAAAAAAAAAATGAAAAACTGAAAAAATTCTACTCAATAAGATTGGAAATGCCTCCTAGGATGTAGAGGCCAAAAAGCTGAATGCCGATTGTACATTTCATAGATATATGCAGGCACTCTCATATTTCCCTAGGGCTATAAGTTTAAGACCACCACTTTTCACAATGTTACAACTTGAATATTTGGTCACTTGTATTTAATATACTTTTATGGTTGTTTTTAAGATTTCTTTTTATTTTAGTTTTTACGTTTTTCTTTCTTTTATTATTATTTTTTCTTTTTTCTTTTGTTTTATATTTCAAGGTTGTCAAGTTAAAAATTTAATTATAATATTATTGATATTTTATGATTATTTTTTCATAATTTATTTAGTTATTAAATTTAATGGTGAATGCCTTATCATATGAATATTTGAAATTTTCCATATTTTTAAATTTCCCCTTTTCTTTTTAATTGCTGTCACCTGCCATCCCCTAACAAAGGCCTCCCATCACCTGAAAAAGACATCCTGCCCCCTGCTGTCTGAGAAATGTGTCCCCCGCTTTTCTTGCTGGCCCTGTCCCAGAAACTTGGTGGAACATAGGTAGAAAGCGTTTTGCATTAGGCATCTTGATTTTGTGCTAAATTAGTGAGATAATGTCAAACCTGTCATGATAGTTCTATATGCTTGATTTTTGTGGCTGTTACTACTTCAGGGTTCCTAGTTAAGTCTTCTTCTCATTGCTAAGGTTCTTTAGTTAATGCCCATAAACAGTGACACGAGCTGTTTCCTACTGATAACACATTAAGCCTCAGTGTGTTAACTATTTGGAATTTGTGCTTGTTTGTAAGAGATAGGTCTTTGAGAATGGAGATTATGTTGTAATCAAGCAGATGTCTTGGTCCTTGAAGAATATTACAAGAAGGTTCTTAATATTATGTTGATTTGTACATAGAAGAATCAAAATCCAGTCTCTGTGTTGAATTTTTCTCAGCAAGAGCTTTAGTTTGCCTATAAGTGTAATAGCAAGGCATTAACGCCTCACAGATGGACTTGGCTAATATCTCAAATAGACGCGTATGCGGCTTGCATTTATTTTGAGCTTACACAATTTATTGAAATTGTTAGTGAACATCAGAGTTTTGTGTCCCTCATCTTGAAGTAACTGTGGTTGCATAAAAATAATGGTTGCAACTTTCTTCTTAGACTGACATGCTTTGTGAAGAAGACTAAGAAGGCTTAAGAGTGTAAAAAGTGAGTTAACTCGCTGAAACAAGTCCAACATCTACAATTTTCCTTTTTAAATAAAAGATGGGTAATATTACTTTAAATATGATTTCTAAGCAAATATAACCAGGTGTTGTGTGCATTTGAAAAGTCTATTAGCTACAGTGCAGGTGATGGCAGCTCATTTACAACATCAAGGGATAAATTGTCCCACATCCTTACTCTTTTGCGTTAGCCATAAGAAGCCATTTTACTGTATAGTTCATGCATACTTCAAAAAAACTTTTTTAACTAGTTATCTTGATTTTGTTTTGATTAAAAAGTAAGCTTAGTGTTGGCTCTCAGCCAAGTAGCCCAGTATCACTAAAATGTCCCCACTAACCATTCTTTCCTATTGCTAAGAATCGGGTCTTAGTTTGGCTATCGAAGCAGACATTAATGATCAACTGTCAACAAACATTGCAAAATGACCATGAAAACAGGTATGCAACACCATTCTATTATATTCACCTGGATACTCGAGTACATCTCACCATTCACAATCAGTGTTATTCAATGCCTTAGTCTTTTTCCCATTCCGTAACCAATAAGACTTACAATGATAACACCAATTGGCCATATAACCCTACCCTTACCCAATGCTCTGCATGGGTATCCTGCAACAATGTCAACACTAACAAGAAGGTTCTCCACCTACGTCTGTCAGAATTTTTCTTTCCTAATTGTCTGTACAGGTTATTTATGGGCATCCCTGGACTAGGGTTTCTCCACTAACATAGTAGGATCCTCCTCTACCCCAACATCTATTCTTTGTTTCTTGCTATGTGGTAGCAGGTTTGTGACCTTTAGTATATGGTTGCTAAGTTGCATCCTGTTGTCATCCACCGCCCGATGCTATTTGCAATCAGTCTTTGTTTAGCACCTTTTTGCTAACTTCGACGATCTTTTTCTCCAGTTCATTGTAGACTACATTGTTCATGCCTTTTCTTGACATTAGTGATGACAAGTTGACAATGATGTGACTTTGGAACACTTAGTCTGAATTTTTGCTGCAAATGCTCCATACTCCTAGACTACAAATGTCAGTTCTTAAGTGAAATACTTTATTCTACCTCCATACCCTTGGATTGCTGTTACGATTATTTGGAGATTCTTACATTCATGCCTTCTCTCCTTCCAAGTATTCCCTTATGCAACACCTTTGTATTCCTTTGTGCTCATTCTGCTAATTCTCTGAGCTCTACTGCTATTTTGTTCTCCTTTGCAACCAATTGTTTCTTGGCTAATTGCACTAGCATTGTGCTTTCCAGTTATTCTTTGGCAGCGGTGGTGATATGTTTCTTCTTCCACTTTGTTGAGAGCTTGTTGCTCATTAACAGTCCTTGCTTTTATCACTACTTCCATATCTACAAGTTTTTGGAACATGCTTGGTCCTTGTATCATCTTCTGCTTCAACAACTTTTTTTTGGGCGACACGTTTTGCCTAGCTTCTTCTACTACAGTTTTAAGTTTTGTACTGCCCTCTTTACCATCGTGTCTCTCTACTTAAATGCTTCAAACTGTTCAAACCTATTTTGCATACTGTTTTCAGGACAAGAGTGAGAGGAAATAGCAGAACTTCGGGGATGCTAGTGGTTGGGAGGCATTTTTATGGGTGCAACAATTTGAAAACATGGAATTTTTCTTTAATAAGAGAAACTCAAACTACTCATATTACAAGGCATAATCATATTGATTATAGAACCATATTACATAACATTAGAGTTAAAATGAAAATTCACATGAGTGTTGACACACAATCAACAAAATTTCGTTGTAATCATTTTCACTTTGCATATATAACAAGTACAACAAAAGGCCCAAAGGCTACAACTACAAAATGACAAAAATGCAAAAAACTTAATGGCAATTAGAGGTCCTACTGCTGCACTTGATGTTTGTGGAAATTCTGCATCAAAATCAAAATCCAAGTTGGGAAAATTTGGAATAGTGTCAGTTTAAGATTTTAAATTAAGCAATATTTTAAGATGGTAGGTCAAGCAGAGTGTGTGCCATTTATATAGAACCTTGAGTTGGAAATATATCTTTATGATCATTCAGTATGATCCAAAGAGTCACTAGTATGTTGTGAACTTTGACATTTTGTCAAAGTTACCGGAATCGGCCCTTTACCCTGCCGATTCTGGGTATGGTATGTGCCAAAACGGATACGGCATGGAAACCCTGTGGATTTGGCCGTCGTTTTTTTTGCTGCTTGTTTTGCACTTTCAGGAGGAGGAGAAACATACGTGGTCGTGCAAGGACAAACAAATGCCTCTCAGTGTGGTCGTCCAAGGAGAAGCGCACGCCATTCAGAGATTTTTCGCCATTTTCCTCCGCCATTTCCTCGTCTGAACTTTGAATTTAATTTTATACTTTATACTTTATAATAGTTTTGGGTTTTTTATTTTTAATTTTAATATTGTTTTATAATTTATATGATAATATTAATAAATAATATAATATTTAATAATATTGTGTTTATAAAATAAAAATTTATAATATATATTATAATATAGTAATACACAATTTTATTTTATTTATTTAGCATTAAGTTTTAATTTTAAAAAAATATTTATTATAATATTATTTATTATTAAACATTTTACATTTATAATTTTATTATATATAAATAATTAAATTTATTTTAGTATTTTAATTTAATTCAATTTTAAAGTTTAAAGTTTAAATCTTAAAATAATAAATATAAATCTAATTATTAATATAAATCTAATTATTATTTTGTATATTTAATGTTAAAATTTATTTATGTTTCTATTTCTTATTTTAATAAATAATAATCAATAATTAAAAATTAAAAATATAAATATAAATTGTAATTATATTAATTAGTAATTACATATTAAACATTTATTAATTGTAATTTTTAGTAATAAATTAAATATTGAATGTTTATACTTTATAGTTATTGTTTAATAATTTTTTTAACATTTATTGTTCAATATTCAATAACTATTAGTTTTAAGCTTTATTGTTCAATATTCAATATATTTATGGTAGTTCTAAGTTTTGTTTAGCATATGCATGATATGTGGTAATCTAATTTTAATTCTTGTTTTTATTTTTAGGCTGCAAATATGTCTATATCAATGATTTTTATATGTTTTATGTACAGACGTACCCAAACGTACCCACAGCCAATTTTTTTTTTTGCCGTACCGACATACCGTACCCACGTACCTGTACCCGATTCGGCAACTTAGCATTTTGTATCTTGCATCACATATACAATATTTTGGCACTTGTTAGATGCATTATAAAAATTACAAAGCTAAATAAATTAAGGATTCAAGATCTACAAACTTTTGAATTTGGATGGGTTTTTCTTTTGTCCATTAAAATTTATGCTTCACTTTTAATATTCTAGAAGTGCATTATATTCTATGGGGGATTGAGTGAGAAGAGTAATATAAATGGAAGGAAATGCTTTTTTATTTAATAGGTCATTGCCAGTTGTATAGGAGCCCACACCCAAAGGAAATAAATAGAAATACAATAAAGCTTGGAAAATACGAGAAAGACCAAGAAGGCTATATAATACTTGTAGTGCTAAAATGTGTAGGAAAACAATATTGGCTAGAAGAACCACACCCACGGGTTAACGACAGAAAGTCTGAGACAAAAGATCACCTAACAAAGGAGGAAATCGACATGAGGACCTTAACAACACCTCCTTGGATTTCATGTTAATGCTAGGGTCCAAGAAGGAATGTTGGGAGGCATGAGAGACTTCAATCTATGAAAATGTTAGTAATGCGTATAAGCTGGAAACTTCAAGGCTTCAATCTCGAAAAATTCAATGATTATGCATATGTAGGGCTAGGTCCTCACAATATGTTGGTAAATAGATTTGTTGCTGCTACAGTTAGTTACAATTTACAAACAGCCTTGGATTTTCCCAAGGGTCAGCGGCAAACATTCCAACAGTTGGAGAGATCGCTATTTGATTATAGATCTTCCTCTGCGTTTGAGAGGGGCAGCTCCCTTATATGATCTAATTATATTTTTTCAGGAATGCTTTTTACTAGAAAGCAGAAAGAGGCACACAAATTGAATTTGAAGTAAAAGGAAAGAAAAACCTAGGTATGGTTGACATAGGGCCAATAACCTAGTTCTCCCAGAAAATAATGAATATATTGAAGAGGAACTGCAACAAGGGTTTAAATGAGGAAATGCTGGTTGACATAAGCAAAGAAACATCTGTCTCGGTTTTCGAGATTCACAAATCTGAAAATGCCTAATGTTACGTCCACTGCTGTAGTGAGACTTGTTTCATTCATCACATGATAAGACATACCTTAGAGAATAGCTGTAAATTAAACATAAGAAAAACCTACAACATAAAGAACAAATACACCTGCCCACAGTCCTGCAATATCCTTCTTTATTAAAAATCAAAAGGAGAGTCCAAAGTCTCTCTTTGTTCGTGTACACAATCTTAGAATGAAAAGTCTCCATAAAAAAGCCTCTTGTAAGTTTGTTACACTCCAGCTTATCAAAAACTCCTGTTTTAAATGTCTCCATAACCTGTGTGGAAAAATGATGTTAATTGAATGTCTAATAAATGGGGAGACAGCCTGCCTTGAAAATTTGCCAAATTGTGTTCAACAGAGTCTCAAATGTCCCTGTAAAATGATTTTGTTCCAGCTCAAATGAAACTCCCGATTTAATTGTTTCAGCCAATTCAAGTTGAGTTGTGCAAAAAACATGCTACGCTAACATCTCATGACTACAAATCCGGATTGGTGGCTTCAGTTCAGCGAGTGGTCTGACATTTGAGGGTGATTAAGGGCATTTGTGACCAAGGACAATTGACTCAAATGAATTGTTGTGGCAGAGGGACTCAACACAAGGTAATGCTTGCCAATTTGATGTGAAAAGTTTAAAATTGGCCAAGGTCAAATTCATGGGCAATATTTGGCTTTGATTGGGGACATGGACCTTGTGGACACAATTGGGACCTAGAACCTCCGATTCAGATTGGTGCCTTATCCATTGGGTAATAGAGTTATGATAATTAGTGCAACATGATGGGGGAAAAGGGATTTGAGCAAAACAAAAAATGGGATGCACAACAAAAAGTACATGAAAAATAGAAACTACATAGACACAACCAAAACTCCTACTTAAACATGTACATGGTAGGGAAACCCCTACCTCAAATTGCTCCAAGAGGATCACATGAATACATTAACAGGCTGGGAGAAATAGGCGTGTAGAACAATGAAGCACATCCATGAAACACTTGTGAACTTAGAAGTAGTTTTGTAATGAAGGGAAAGCAGAAATTTACGAAGCGGAGGAAATCCCTGAATAATACATCATAGCCAAACAACCACTTCTCCTTGTATACATCTGATCCTTCTTGAACATGGTGTTGTATATGATCAGCCATACCTTCATGTATTGCATCAAATACATTGATATTACATCTCTGAATGTACTCATGACCATTTGTATTAGAGAGGGGCAAGTCTTGGGTTATATGCATCACATGTGAAATCTGATGCAAATCAACTAACACTGAAATACATTGAAAATCCACATCATGAACAGCAGTCTTAGCAAGCATAAAATCATTCCCAAATAAAATTATTTCATTCTTCTTTGTAGCAATTGACTCAGGTATTCCATGGTCCATTGATGACAACTCTATATCTTCAAACTTGTTAACCAGAGTATCCTCTTCTATAAACTGCAAAGGGGAAATAATGGCTCCACATAGAAAATTGTCATCAAATGTTTTTAGGCACTAGCTTGGGATAAAAACATTGTGGGACTGGACATCTCCATCTATTTGATCATTCTTAATTCTTTCATGACTACCTATATCACCTTCTCTAACACAATTCTCAAGGTCAACCTCTATTTCTTGCTCAATGGTTTCTATATCAAAGTTTTCATTTCTTTCCATTTCTTTATCAGAACAACTGTTGGATGTACACATATTTCTCTTCAACATCAGCATGATAATAAATAGAAAATGAAGTCTCAATACCTGATACAGAGACATCTACAAGGCAATAAGATTCAAAAAGAGGATTATTTCTAACCTTGAATGTTCCGCAAAACTTAGGTTGCACATATGTCAAAGAGAAGATGCTTGTTGGTTTGTCTTTATGCTCTTTGCCTTCAAATTGTTCTCTGAACTTTGACTTAGCTGCATTCCTCTCCATTGGTTCATCATTGATCTCAAAAGTGAACACTTCCAGTTCCAGAGAGGACAATGGTGCAAAACGAGCATCATCCATGCCTTCCTTTTCATAGTTCAAATTGTCAAAAGGGTTGTCCATAGGCCACAATCATCGGAGTGAAAATGCTATTGCATTTTCAGACTGCATGTGATGATGATCAATGTTTGAATAGGAATGTGAAGGGGTATAATCTTCTTCATGATCCATCCTCATTTTCCTCATACTGAAAATGATATACCTAAACTTATTTCTCAACATAAGGCTTAGCCACTAAGTCAGTTGGGCTCTTTCTTGAAAATTGCTTTGGACCCAAAACTGTGAAATTGAAACATTCAATCGAAGAAGGTTATAGATTTGTCTTTCTTGGCTGCACATGATGAAAATCTACTGGTTGATGATTTTGTTCTTGCATTACAAATTTTTTCTTGGGCTCCTTATTTTGAATACATTTTTGAATCTGGTTTTCTTTCCATAACCTAAATAAAATAAAATCATCAATTTTAACAGCTTCTTGTGCAATTTCAAGATTATATTCCTTCCATTGCTTCAAAATAAATTTGACTTCAGGATGCAATGTTGAGATGAAAATGCACAATTTGTTTTGCTTATTTGGCAGATTAGTACGAGGAATCCATTTCAAAGACTTGTTAAACCATTCTACAAAATCTTTCATTGATTCTCCTTCTCTCTTCTGAATCTAGAAAAACTGGGACATAATGCATCCACGTTAACTATTAATTTGAATCTTTCAAGAAACTTATTTTTCAAGCTACCTTTGTTGGTAATGCATCTATCCTCTAGATATTGGAACTAATTTGCCGGTGGTCCAACTAGGGTTTCAATGAATAACTGAGCAAATACATTTTCTTCATTTACCATTAAGATTTTGCAAGCCACAATGAATGCTTGAATGTGATCTTTTGCATCCTAAGATTTCTCTATAATAAAATTTGGGAAGTGCTTCTTGGAACTTGAAGGTAATGTTGTATATTGTTTCAATAATCAATTATAGGGGACCAAAATGGTTTCCCCATGGTTGAGGTTAAACCAATGACATCATGCAGACCAGGAAAATATGATGATAGTATGTATCTCGTTCTAGTTGGAGTTCTTTCACCAAATTCATATTTTTTAGAGTAGGTTCTGCTATACAAAGTCACCAACCTCCATCCAAGGGGAGGTACTTTAAAATTTTTGAGAAAAAAAAACGCACAAACATTTCAATCCCTAGTAGAGTTGCCAAAATTTGTTAGTAAGCGGATTGCGAAAAATTTGTTAGTAAGCAGATTTGTTGCTATTATATTTAGCAACAAACAATGTCAAACTTGACCAATGGGCAGCGGGAAACATTCCAGTAGTTTGGGAGGTCGCTAGGTGATCAGTGTTCTTCCTTCGCATTTGAGAGGGGCGACTCCCTCATATGATCTAATTTTATGTTTTTGGGGGTAGGCTTTAACTAGAAAGCCGAAAAGGCACGCAAACTAAAATAAAAGGAAAGAAAACCAAGGTATGGTTGAAATAGGGCCAATAATCTAGTTCTTCCAAAAAATAATGAATAGATTGAAGAGGAACTGCAGCAAGGGTTTGATTGAGGAAATGGTATTTGACATAAGAAAATAAACATTTGTCTAGGTTTTCCAGATTCACAGATTTGAAATCACCTAATGTTACATCAATTGCTGTAGTGAGACTTGTTTTATTCATCACATGACAAGAAATACCTAAGAAAAACCTATATCATAAAGAACAAATACATCGGCTCATAGTCCTACAATATTCTTCTTTATTGAAAATCAAAAGGAGATTCTAAAGTCTCTCTCCATTCCTCTACAAATGCTTAGAATGAAAGTGTACATAAAAAGTCTCTTGTAAATTTGTTATACTCCAACTTATAAAATGCTCTTGTTTTGCGTATCTCTGTAACCTGTTGGGAAAAGTAATTTTAATTGAATATCTCCCAAATGGGGAGACATCCTACCTTAAAAATTTTCCGCATTGTGTTCAATGGAGTCTCAAATCTCCTTGTAAAATGAATTTGTTCCAGCTCAAATGAAACTCCTGATTTAATTGTTTTGGCTAGTTCATGTTGAGTTGTGCAAAAAACATGTGATGCCAACATCTCATGACTACAAATGTGGATTACTGACTTCAGTTCAGCGAGTGGTTTGACATTTGACGGTTATTAAAGGCATTTGTGACCAAGGACAATTGAATCAAATGAATTATCGTGATAGAGGGACTCAACACAAGGGGACACTTACCAATTTGACGTGAAAATTTTAAATTTAGCTAAGGTCAAATTCATGGGCAACACGATATAGTGCCAAATCCACATGTTTTTTGGATAGAGATTGAGAAATACAATTTATATTAGCTATTTCCGCTGCTTGCTACAACAACATGGGGATTCCTCTAACTCTAGTTTTCTAAGCTCAGAGCAGTCATTGAGGTAGATAAATCATTATTGGGGATAATGCAGCTGAGAATTCAGCTCTTGTTAGCTTTGTGAGAAATACAAGCATTGAGCTTGACCATAAAATCTTCAATTATAGAGGCCTTGATTCACATTGCTTCTGTATTACTCAAGTGCTTGTCCTTCAAAATCAATTTAACAAAGTTGAGAGTGACTGCATCAAGAATGCAAAAGTTTCTACAAAGGCAGCAGTTGGAGATCACACTGCCATCAGGAGAATCTCTAGAAGAGGAGCTGTGTTTCATATTGCAGCACTCAAGAAACATCATCTTGCAGACATAAACAAGGGAGACAAAATACAAACACAATCTACAATGGCTTGAAAACCAGGAGTGAGGATGCCGGCTTATAGCAGTTGCTCGCACATTTCACAACATTTCCCCAGCAAAAAACTATAATGATAATAACAAGCAAGTTGAGGTTGTTCGTGAGAAGGGTAATGTTCTCCAAGGCCACATAACTTTAAAGAGTGAAATTTCAAGACCATCCATCATTTACATGGGTGATTAAAAAGGTGTAACTGAGTTTTTATTAATGAAAGGAATTGTTCCTAAGTGTAGGAATAATCTTCTCTTCATTAGGAAGGTCACCCATTTTAGTTATAAATGGGAATTGATCAATACCAACATTTGCTAGATGATCAACAAACTGATTACATTCTTTGTAACAATGCCCAAATGAAATGATCTCAAAGCTTTGAGCAGTCAAGCTCCTTTCTTCAATGAAACTCCATAATCTCAAATATTTCAGAGAGTTATTTTTCAGGCCTTGAATAACTATCATAGGGTCTCCACATCTAAATTTTTACATCGTAAGGTGACAATGGTTTTGAGATCTCAAATTACCAAAGCCTTCACTTTGTTGTTTGATTTGGAATCCATATAAAGAGAGCTGGTACTAATAAAAAGTCTTGTCCAAGGGGTTGAGCTTAATTGGTTAAAGCATTGGTTTCTCATTGTGTAGACCCAACTTCAAATCCCAAAGGGACATCTAATTTGGAATTCTAAGTTGTGACTCTTGGTCTTCCATAGGTGATTTTTATTGAGGTTGCTTGAAAGGACATATTATTAGTCTCATGGTTGTGCTCACAAGAGTTTGTGTTGATCTCATGTTGATGCTCATATGAGAAAAAATAATTGTAAACGATAATCAGTATAAATAAAAGTCTTGAGGGGGCTTGAGTGACTACACTGGCTCCAACTTAATGCAGATTACCTCTGGCTGTGCCATCAAATTTCAGTTTAAAAAGCCTTCCTTAGGCAGATTCTACTAAACAACATTTTGCTTAGAATATTTACCTATTACCCCATTAATAGGGGGAAATGTTAACATTTGAAACACTTTTCAAATTTCTAGATGAAGCATTATGCTTTTATATTTGTCTTCATTGGTTGGACTGTAAAATGGGCATATGAAATGACCATTTTAAGCCATCCTATCAGCATTGAGCACAATTACCAATAACTGCACACTGCAACATAGATTTCCTTGTTGATAAATTCTAAATTTCATTAGATTGTTATGCCACACCCTCTAATCTTCGAATTTCATTAAGGAAGCCTTCCCTCGCTAGTCAAGAATAGGAAAATGAATCATCCCAAAGCACTTCAGGTATCCATAATGAATATTATTGAATCCAATGTATCTTAGGTTGAAGGAAGATTCCTAATCTAATGACAAGCCTTGTCCTACCACTAATTAAATTGAGTCATAATGTGATTATTATGATAGTATATAATATTGAAGTGAAATGAAATGATATAATATGCTTGGTTTGCATGAAAAGGAACAACGAATGATTAAAGATATAAATTGCAAGGGTATAATAATAGGTACATTAACTAGGTCTAAAGAGACATAAGTGAATTGAGCCTTGTTGCCCTAAACTCTATTAGCTCCCTCTTGTTTGTTGGAATAAATTATTTAGGTCTGTTTTGTTCAAATTTCTTCAAGCCCAATTCACCTTATGTGTCTTTATTATTTTGTGTGGGGCGGAGGGAGGGGGTGCGGGGGGGCGAGGAGATTCAGGGAGGCCTGGGCATCCCTTGGATGACAAGGAATGCCCCTATACTCCCATGGTTTTAAAATGTTTTTGGTTTGGCCAGGGTCTTGAGGACAACCCAAGGATGTTTTAGAGGTGCTTCCATATTCTAGAAATGCTTTGGAGACAAGGCCACTTAGAAAAGACTTGTGGATGTGTCCTTGTGTACATAGTTCTAAAATTTTTGGGGAATGCCCCTTGCTGTCCTCCAATATCTCCCAAACATTTTTGATTTGGCTATGGTCTTGAGGACAACCCCAAGGACATTTTTGAGGCGTTCCCATGTTTTGGAAATGTCATCGGGATGAGGCCCACTTGGAAAAGACCCTAGGATGTATCCTTGTGTACCACTAGTTCTAACTTTTTCTTCTAGATGTCTATCATTGACTTCCTACTTATAAACATTCTTCTCACGTTCTTCTATGCTTCATATTTTGCGAGTCTAACCACTCATGCATTTGGTATTTTGCTCACCATAATATTTGCTAGGTCACCTTTCATGTCCACTTCCCCTTGTGACATCCAAGTCAATGTAGGCACTAATGTTGTCACTACCATTTCATACTCCACTTTTGCAATGCCAATTTGTTGTGATTCCAACAATCTTGATGTAGTACCGCTAGAAGTCTTTCATGCTTGATTGGTTGTTGCAAATTTTTTTCCCCCTCGCTTCCTCCTCTTCATTAATCTTTTTCTTAGTTTTGCTTGCTCATCAGTCTTTCACCTTTCTCACTAATCTTTTCCCCAACTCCTCTCCCTTTTTCCATGCGGGTTTCAAGTATGCCTTTTCAATATCTTAGTCCCATAGCCTTGTCCAAAGCTTTGGATCCAACTGGCTTAATTGATACAATATCATCCTCCCATTTGCTTTGTATCAAAGCTTTATTAGCTTTATTGGGGCCCCCTTCCAGTTCACTTTCATATAGACACAATGCGTTCCCACGTACAAAAACACTACAAGAAAGCAGTCCTCTACAATCTATGGTTAGATCATGTAGTCTCTGCAAATTTAATTGAGCAGGGTCTCGTATGTCAGCACCTAGTTTGGCTTTTTTGCTAGCCTTCATCTTAAATCTATAGCACATTGTATTGCATGGTTGTCGAATACATTCTTATTTCAGCCCTTGTGCATTGACATCCCAAGCTGACTATTATTGGTAGAATGAATAAGGATGCATACTTACATTCTACTATGCTTGTATCGTAAACATTATTTATCGCCAAAAACCTTGGAAGTGAAAAATTACACCCATCATGATTCTCTATGTGATGTATAGCTCTTCATATCAAATATATTGATGTGGTCTGTTTTGCAAAATCCTTGTTGCCAAGATGCTTACCTTTGAGTTGACAATGTCATCAATCCTCCATCCTTTCTCTTTGTTGACATAAAATAGTCTTGCGATCTTCTTTGCTTTCTTATGTTCCATTGTCCTTGCTATGTTCAACCCTTCATTCGGCATCCTATTCATCTTTGTGATTGAGCAATGTCAAGGTCAACCATGTCACCACCTAGATACAATCTCCACAAATGTGATTGACTTTAAAGAAATTTCAAATTCTCTTAAGGAAACCAAAATATAAAAATTGTATTATTTTCAACACCATTGTGTCCTTTAGCATCTTCTCGACCTCAACCATCTTTAATGCTTGGCCCACTTTAACCTATCAGCTTCTCTTAGTCCTTCTTGAGCAATCCTTTTATTCACTAAGAATGATTGAAGCTACCTTCATTTGCAACTGTTCAGTTTGCCTTGCATTTGTTGATACTATTGCAAATGTTTGCATTGGTGTTCTACTTGTTAATGCCTTGGCCTTTCCATTTGCTGCCATCCTTTTTTAAATGGCTAATCTTTTGTCCTCTTTATCTCGCCTACATTCTTTGCTTTCCTTCGTTTGCCTCATGCTTGTCTTTGCAACTTTTCTCCCTTGGTTCTAGTTTCTTGCCTTTGCCTTTTTTTAATAATCTTCCCCTCAATTAATGGCCTCACCTTCCCCCTATAGTAAGTGTAGCCGGGTTAGGTGGCATCCTATGTTAAACTTATACTCACTGCTTTATCCTTTTGACACTTTGCCACTCTTTCCATTCTTCACCTTCTTGCATGCGCCCTTTGACATTCTGACATTGACATCTCTCCTCAACATCACTCTTCTTCATTCAATCTTGTCATTCTCTCATCTCTTTCCCTCCATCTAATTTTATTGGAAATCAGAATGCTACACTGCAGTTGCAAATACTATGCACACAAAAATAATACTTTATTACAATTCAATTTTCTTCAATACATATTACATATTTATAGGACTTGTATATCCTATATTATAGGAAACCTCCTATAACAACTCCCTTACATAGAAAATTACATTACTAACAAATAAACAAACTCCTAAATATGTGAGTTGTTAAAACAACTCATAATACAAAAAAAACCCTCAATATAGTATAATATTAAGTTGTTTCTCAACAACTTAATATTAACGTACATAACTCTATTTTATTAAACATACTAATCATGACACCCATGCGAACACTAATTCCAAACAAATTTGTGGTTCATAACACCTCTTTTATCTTTATTCCTTTTCTTGTAAATACCTTGTAAGCAATGCCATTTCTTTTATTTGCTGGTTGCCAATTCCAATTACATGTTTTGCCTTATTATAATCTCCTCCTTTCACCCTTTTTAATTGTTCATCCATTTTTCTACTTTTTTCTATGACTCTTTCTTCTCTTCCATGGCTCCTTGCTCATTTCTCATCATGCTTTTTGGACATCTTTTTGTCTGTTATGGACTTCATGCTCATATGGTATTCATGTTTTTTTCAATCTTACCCTCTGCATCTGCCTTATTTATTGGAGACTTTTTCTTAGCAAGTTGCCTCTTGGTTGGTTGTTTGTCCTTCTTCGGCACTAAACCAAACTTAGTGGCAAAACTTGGTGTCATTGATTTGCATTTTGAACTTTTTGTCTCAAACTATGAGTGACACTCATTGTTGGTGAGCTTGCTCCTTCTATACATTGCTCTCCTTTGTACATGTTGCCAATGTTGATGCTTTGCACTTCTTGCATTCTCAAAGCTAGATGTTCTTTGGTGCAACATGGGCATTAGGTACTTGGTTCATCACAACTTGTAATGCCATTGCTTTTCCTTTGACAATGACACATACCATCTTCTCACCGTTTGTTGCAATGCTTAGTTGTTCTTTTAGATTGTAGTGGTAGTTTGTGCGATTGATGGTTACAATTGTTGCCTTTGCATAACTACCTACAATTGTTGCAGGAGGCTAAGATTCTTTTGCATTTGCTTACTTAAGTCTATTTGTACTTGGGTATACAACCTCTTAGACAACTTGGAGTCACCTATCATCCATCTCACAATTGGTGTCTTTGACTTTGTTACAATTGAATGGTCATCTCAAGGGAGAACTCCTTCCTTGGCGTGCTGAATGTAATCATTAACTTTTTGTAGTTTCATCAACTTTGGCGATGACCTTGTATAAATTATTGGACTCATCATTGTTGATAGTTTCAACAAAAGTTGGTCTTTCTTTTGGGTTGAATGGAATTATCACTCTTCAAACTTCTTGCTCAAAACTCATAACTTGTTGTTTGAACCTCATATTTGTGTTGTTTGCATAACATCACAACCTTTCTAGTATAGTTGGGCAACTGTCCTTATCCACCCACTCAATCACTTCAAAAATTTGTGGTGGTTTTATCATCCAAAATTTTGACCTCTGTGTCCTTTAGGATGCCCAATTGTTGCTCTTGTGTTTTATTTCCCCTATCGAAGAGATGTGGGTAATGTTGCAAGTAAGACAATCCCATCACAATCCAAACATGCTTTGTTAACAGGCTCACTTTGGTGGCAGTGTTGATGAGTATGTCTTTCACACCATACTTGTTGATTGTTGTGTCAATTCACAGTTCATTGTCATAGTTGGTGTTTGTCACTAACCTAATCCTCCTTGACATTAGTTGCTTAATTGCTTTGCCTCTATCAACGTCTTTTTGAGGGATATCTTGAAGGCTTCCAATCTCTGTCTTGTTGTATTAGTGCCAATATATCTTTAGCATTCCCAGTCTCAACCTTACTCAAATTGGCATTAGTTCTTCCTCTTGCCAATTGTTCAGTTTTTGTGATGTCTTGTAATTCTTGGATTGTGGGTGTTGCTTCGTGCAGAAATTGCATTCCCTGAACAAGGTCTGGATAGGTATTTGTTGTTATTTGAGATGCCATTTGTGGTCTTATCTTAACCTTCTTAGGTAAACCTGCCATGTATTGATTTTCATACCAGTCTTGTTATGTTCACATACAGCTCTGTCTTCTTCATAAACTTGTATTATCATCCTAATCATACTTTGGGGCCTTACTTTTGCACTACATGATACTTTTGACCATCTTTGGGCATCTATTATTTTGATACTCTATATTGCAAGTTGGGAACTTTAGACAGGCCCTCCAAAATTGGTTTCGATCCCCATAATTATTGCAACTACCCCGCCATTTTCCAAAGGTTCCTCTTTCATGACCAGGTACTCTTTTGTTGCTAGCTTCCATTGTCATCGCCTGATAGAGATTTGTAGCACATTATTTCTTGCATAGCCTAACTGCGATCAATTCTTTGTATTGCGGCTTGCAGATGACAAACCACTTGACCTTTCTTTTCATTCTTTTCTACATGAGACACTCTGCCTATCATTCTTTTATATTCAAAGTCTGCTCAACCCAAGTCAGAGGACAATATTTAGAAAAACTATTTGACTTGTTTGTGTACTTGCCAAAAATAATTGCTAAATCTTGTATTTACATTGAGTGTTGCAAAGAGTGCACAACAGAAAGTTGGCACTTACCTTCACGATCACCAACATGAGCCGTAAGTTCTGATATGTATTGTCCAATTAGTTACATTAACAACTTATGGATTCAAGCTGGCTTTGTCAATGTAACTTTACGAGAGTTCATAAATATTATCGACAAATTAGACTTCAAATTGCCTGATATTCGTATGTATGTGGTGGTGAAATTTATCTAGTCTAATGTTTTACAACTGTGTTACATGTGAATGTGTCGCCACTCCTCAAACCCCTGTCCTCGTTCCCTGAGGTGTTTCAAGGACGGCGGGGAATGCATAGGGGACGCCTGGCCGTCCCTGAGGCAGCCGGGGATGCCTCAGATTTCCCTTGACTGTTCCGGGGATGGCCATGCATCCCTTGTTGAAAAGTAATTTTTAAATGTTTAAAAGAAAAAACTGTTCATAACATTAAAAAGAGACTTAAATATATCATGAGAGCAGTATAACAGCAGCAAATATATCATGACAGCATTATAACAGCTCTATAACAGCAATTAAATTAATCATGACATCAGTGACAGCAACAGCTGTAGTATAACAGCAATAAATATTTCATGAATCAAATTCATAGTTAATGATATAAGTTATATAACAGTTAATACTAACAGCAATAATTTGCATTTCTGTTTTCATTGTTCAAAAAAGCCTCAAACTTCAAAATTCTTGATATGGTATTAGAGTCAGTTATTATTGTCAGTTGCAAAAGAGATTAAAGGTGCATTTGCCATGGTTTGGTTCAGTGTGGTATTGTGTGAGAAGTACAAACAAACAATTTCTTTTAGGAATGTGGTTGGCATGCAGGCTTCTGCAGACATCATCCAACATCATTTTAACAGTGTCATGTTATATTGCTGTTGTTATACTTGTTCATTAACTTATAGAAATTCGACTCTCTCTCTCTCTCTCTATATATATATATATATAAAAAAAAAAATCATAGATATTGCAATCCCCCTGCCATCCCCCAAAAATGGCTCTTGGACTGCCATCCCCGAAACACATCCCCTGCCATCCTGCCGTCCCCATCCCGGAAACACTGTGGAACATAGTTTTACAAAGAATACTCAGTCTCTTCCTCTCTTGTTAACATTTGGTAATTGTAGGAAAAATGGCTCATCAGTCATTTTGTGTTGTTCCTATCACTGTCACCATCTAAAGCTGTTTCACTCACCATCTCTATCTATGTGATCCATTGAAAAGTAGAGAGGATGGAATAGAAGAAAAGAGAAGTGGCATTCAAAAGAGTGGGGCATGGTGCCCACTCACAAACAATATAATTTGGTGGCAAGAGAATGTGAGTACATTAGTAGTGTAGCAGCAGCAGGAGCAGTGGCTGTAGCAGCGGGAAGGGATACGATTTAATGTGTTAGCTCATCCGTCAATAAAAGGGTCACTTTCTATATCTCCTATTTACAGTGAGTTGCAGAGAATGCATGGCAGTGCCCTCGCCTTGATTATCACCATCATGAGAAAGAAGTTCTGTTATGTATTGTTTGATAATTTATGCTAACAAGTTATGGATTCAAGTTGGCCTTGTCAATGGAGCTCTAGGAGAGGTTACAAATTAGACTGCAAATTGCCAGATACGTAATACATATGTGGTCATGAAGTTTATACAAGTTAGCCAACAGGCTTTATTAGTGTGGGCTTCTGCCCGCAAAATTCATGAGTCATCATATTTTTAAGATGCCAAACTGATTTTTCCCTTGCTCATGGCTATCAATACATAATGTTTTTTCTGGCCATCAATGTAAGTATTTGAACCACTCAATAGATTGTTTTTTAACCCTCATTGGCAGGCAAGGTTGATGTGGACAAAGAGCAGCTGGGTAGTGTAAACTGTGATGCCTGGGCATGATGCATGCTGCACATGTCTTGTATAGGAACTTATGCATACATGTTCACTGTTGTTTCTACCTACCTCTCTTTGCTGCATAAGAAAGTAACTTTTAAGTCTTGAGATTGTATATGTCTTAAGGAAGCAATAAAAATGTGCATGATTTTAGATTTTTGAGAGAAAGAAATTATGGAGAAGATGTAGAGTCAATAAAGATGCTGGGCCAAGAAAAGAAGAGAAGGGCATAAGGTCTATATGATTGACAGGGTTATTTGAGCAGACATCTGTACTGTTTCAAAAGATATCCATGGGGATATAGATGAAAATAAAAAATGAGTATGTTTCAGCAGATATTTTAAAACAAACATGGTTTTCTCCAAAATAATTCCTGTAAATCTATCTTGAGTTGCCCTGGTTAAGCTATATGGAATAGTGCAGATGTTAAATGAGATTCAGTGCATGCAAGAACCAACTTATGATTGTATTCCACAGGGACACATCCTCCCTCTGCCAGCTGCAGAAGGGGATGTCCCTGAGATACTCCTGCCAAAGCAGGGGATATCCTCAGGGAATCCCCACCTGCAAGGGATGTCGGAGGGACTTCCGAACATCTCTGGGATGGCCAGGGGATGCCTGGCATCCATTAACTGTCACTAAACAAAGTTTCTCTATGTCATGTGGCAATTTTGATTTGTCCCAAAGTTTTGAACAGACAAACAACATGATGGCATGTACAAATGGTTGACCTTAGAAGAAAGAAGGAATATTTACACAGTTTTTGGATGCAAAATAAACTATTAAAATTTAAAACAGCTGTTACTGTTTTTGTTTACTTGGATGCATGTTCGCTTATCTTAACTTTAGGAAGTTCATGATCAAATATCTCTTAATTCATATGTTACTGACACCTTGGGCTTAGTAGAGAGTGGGGGAAGCGGTGAAAGTGGGGTGGTGGTGGATTTTATAACATTTTCATAAATATTTGTGAGGTTTTGCTGACTTTTGTAAAGAGATTCTAAAAGCAGAGAAGAAAAAAAATAAAAATAAATTCAAGAAAGCTACTATTCTTGTCTTTAATTGCACAACCCTCATCATTTAGACTGGTCAGATTTCCCAGCTTCATTGTTAGTTCTTTGAAGAATGAATATTTGGTCAGAAATAATGCGAATATGGTGTTGGAGAAAACTTGGTGATAAAATTTTAAAAAATGGCATGCATCATGAAGGTCCATATGATCTTGAGGGCCTTAATTTGGGCTTGGCGGTGTGGGTTCCACCCCCATGGTCCCCAAACTGCACACCAGGTGCTGCCTCTCAACCTTGTTGGGTGCTTTACACCCTTACTCCTCTAAGGGGCATTGCTGCTCAATCCCACTAGGGGCTCTGCCCCAAAACCCTCATGAAGGGAGGTGTATTGTTCCCCAACCCAGGTAGTGGCTTTGCCCCAAACCCTTGCTTTGGTTCAAAAAGCAAAAAATAAAATTTGTTTTGGGCCCATGATATATTATATTTGGACCTCCAGCCACTATTCCCCTGCCATCCTCAAATCTTGGTCAATAATCCCCCTGACCTTGGAATCCATTCCCCTGTTCCGAAACTCCATGTAACAATGCTTGTGAATTAGCTATTAAGGTGCAAGATCCATCAACACAAAACAGGACCCTTGCAGTTTGTAGCTTGCTTATAGGAAAACATATAATTAAAGAAAAAAATTCGTTCTTTAATCAAATTAGAATGAAACTCTTTTGTATCATGTAGAACTTTCTTGCAAACTACGAAACTCTATGAGGTTCAGATATGTGCATTGCACCAAAGCAAAGAACAATATTATTTCTCTGCCACAGATGGGTCACTTGGAGATGGTACCAATAGAGGGTCAAACACATATATGATACTGTAGACCATCTCCAAGTATATCAAAGGAATGTGCATATCAGGAGAGATATAAGAGAGCCCAAATGTTTTGTTGTTACCACCTCCAGGACTGCATCTTTCTGAGATGTACAGGATCCTCAATGGCCATTTTTGCATATTAGCCATGAATCCTAATTAAGGTCTAGCTTGATGGAAGCTTTAGAAGGTTTATTGAGATTGGGCTCCTACCTGTACAGATGATGGGAGGATCCATCTTGATGCTCACCTTTTTTATCAAAACAAGTTTTTAGTGTGACGACTACATCAAATATACATTAGCAGCTACCTCATAATCAGGGAGTAATATTTTGTCCCAATGGATATTTGTTTAACAAGCTATTACTTTTTTTATGGTTGTGCTTTTGGTCCTGATTGATTATTGCTGCTTATTTAAACTTTTATTTTCTTACAATTTGGAATGCCATTTTCTATAACAAGTTGTGTTGGTTAGAAATTTGGAATTGTAATGGAAAATTCAGAGCTATATGAACAGCCTTATAAACTCTAATCTTCACTTTTCTTTCTATGCGGGAACTGGAAGACCTCAAATCCATGTTTGTTTTTGAATTGGAAGACCTACAACCAATATTTATGTTTGGTTAATTATTAACAAGTAACAAGATGTGTTTGACAGTGTCTTGATTTACAATGAATGATTAGACAATAAAAATTAGAAAAAATAAATATTTAGCAGAGAGGATCAATTATTGTGGGCTTAGTCAATTATGTGGGATTTTTCTGATGCTGGACATAATTCTATTCTGTTCACCACTCTTTGTCAAAATATTGGAATTTAAAAATTTGTAAAAGTTAGAATATGTTAATTCTCTCCTTGCTGTCATATGTCCCTTTGTGTTGTCTTTCCACTCTACCTGGTTTGCTGTAAAACATGTCCTTGTTCCCAAAGGAGAAAGTTTCTTTCCTAATGGGAAGGGTGGTAGTATGCATATCTGCATGTTGCCTGCATGACCGACTAATGTTAGCCTTAGGTAATCCCTTCCACTAAACGAAGTATTGGCAGATTCATGCATTTGAACAAGGCAAGAGTAAATGATGCCTGAATTATTGTTTTGACATGAGGCACATAGAAAGGGCATGCATAATGAACCGAATGAAAGATTTAAAACTTTAATGACCTTGGATATATACATGTCTTCATGCATTGTGTTATGCTATATTACATGTTTCTTTTGTAGGTCATGGTGTTAAATTTTCATGACAGGTTAAGTAAACAAAAGAATGGTCTTGGAAACTCATCAGTCCATTATTGAGTTGATTAATAGTGTTGATTGTAAATTCATAAGTTGTGGATTGTCTATATGTTCTATTTGATGTATCGTGTGTACTGAGTACTCACATCTGGGAGCTTCTCACATGCTCACGTCTGCATAATTGACAACATCTTTATTTGTTAGCTTGTCTTGAACAAATGAATACTCTCAGAACTGTGACTCTGTTATTTTAATACAGCTTGTAGTAAGGTCCTTAGAAACAGTTTCCAAGATTGCTAAACGTGTAACATAATTAATGGGGATGTTGATATGGATTCCATTTGATCCATTATGGCCAGGACAGCAATGTAGCTTTGTGAATACCAATGTGCAATTTTGAATAAAAGCCCAACCTTTTCATTATGAGAGAACAAATTAAAAGTAAATTTTTATCACAAGACTTTATAATTTTTTATTTAAAAAAATTACACTTGAATCTGTGGTATCAATATTAGGCTCATGACAGGAAAATACACTTAAATTCAATTCTAGGGAAGCAACAAAAAATAAGGTCTCAGCTTTTAAATCCAAAAGGCTCAACACTGAGGTCTCTAGTAATACCTTTTTAGTTGGGACTTTTATTATTACAACTTGATGGTTGTTCCTTCCATTAATTTTACTACTGACTGGAAAACAAACTAAACAACAAAGATTCCAGTAATGTGCGATGGAGACGACATCGATGATAACCAAAACTTCATTGGAATTAGATCTTGCTACTTACAGCTAAATTCCAAAACTCATCCTTAATAAAGATTTCATGGAGGCAATTTCCCTCCTCACATATCAAGCAACACATCCTCGTCTTTTTATGATGAATATAATTTTTCTGTGTGGCCCTCTGTCTTGCAATTGGTACACCATTGGGCTGTTGCTGATTTTTGTGAATGTGGACTTCTGAATTGCTTGATTCCATGGGCAATCTCTGCAATTTGTGCTTTTATACTTGGACTTATGTCTGAAGCCTCACCAATCTTGCTGTTTGCTTCAGTTTTCAATGGCATTTTCAGGTTTGTTGCATAATTTTGGTGGCTTTCCTGTTGCTTGATTGAAAGGATAGTTCACCAATAAACCTTTCCTTGTGCTGCTCTGCATTCACTTAAAACTGTTGATTAACCAAGAGGTCATGAAACTTGAAATCATGTTGTCATACCATCTCCATTGCTACTTGCTTGATATCCTGACATGGTAGCATACTGCTGCTTCATCTATGGGTATTGGAGCTCATGCAATAATGCAGTTCACATGTGTGTAATTAACACAGTTGCCTCATGGGTCAAACGTATGATACCACTAGCAAGCTCTATCCAAGAAACGTATGACTACATTGTTCACGAAGATGGTGTATGTGTAAATCAAGAGAAAATCCAAATCATTAGAGACTGGCTCACCTTGAGAACTCTTACAGAATTCAAGAACTTGGTTCTAGCCAACTTCTATTTAGGAATGTGCTTGATTCTCACATTGCAAAGGGGCAATGAAAAGCAAAGTTTGCATGGAGAAAGGCACAAGAATGAGTATTCTCACAATTGAATCAAAGGCCCTATTTGGCACTGATCTTTCTTTTGCCAAATCTACAACAACCCTTTGAGACTGAAATTTGTTTCTCAAAGTATGCACTTGGAGTGATCTTCACTCAACATGACCACCTAGTTGCCTACCACAATAAGATCTTTCTAGACACAATGCAAAGGCATCCAACACATGACAAAGATGTATGCTATTGTCCAAGTCTACAAGTAGTGGAACTGGAAACAATGAAACACCATATTTTGGGTAAGGAGACAATTATCTACACAGAATACAAGCCTCTATAGTTCATGTAGACTCAAGGCAACCTTTAGATGATTGACATTAAAGGTGGTTCATATGCCTCCAATAATTTCACTTACAACATTTAGTACAATAAAGGGAGTATCAACAAGGTTGTTGACTACTTGAATCTACCTTTAATTGCATTCCCAATAGTTGTCATACTCCTATAGGTACAAGACATCACATAAACCTTAATTTTATAGTAGAGTGCTTTACTTCTTTGCCATTTACTAGAGACTTATAGTTGGGGAATAGGTTCTCGAATACCGACTAGAGAACAAACTATTGCAGCATATGGGGCCCATATGTGTTCGTATTGAGGCCATTAGAAGATGATCTAGGAAGCTCACTATAATTAGGTGGCAGGTCACTTTAGAGGAAGATTGGCAGTTTTGTAGTACTTCTATTGGCCGAGTTACATCATGATGTTGTATTTACATACAATCTTGCACCAACCTATGCTATTGCAAAGCCAACCAATTGAAAATAGGGCTTGTTCGCACCCCTTCCAATTCCCAACAAACCCTAGCATTTTGTTTCCATGGATTTTGTGTTGGGTATGGTCATGATTGGGTATATGTTGTGTGTTGGCGTAACAATTAGCACCTTTGGAGTGTGAGTTGGTACGGAGAGCTATGCATAGTGCGTAATGACTGCTCTTCAAATTAGGAGGGGAAGCTCCCTCTTTTGCTGATATGCGTTCTAAAAGAAATTTATCTAAATCCTATATTTTTGACTCAGTTGGAAGAGGCACAAAGTTAAGAAAACCAAGGACGTTGCAGCTAAAGATTTTCTTTGGTTTTGTAGGTCTTAACTACAACTAAAACTAAATGCTTTAAACTATCCAATCTCCTCAAGAAAACAGAGCATGAGGAAAAAGAGCAAAAATGTGATTATACGATAAACTTCAGGTGCAGATTCACAACGTGAAGGCAAGGTGGCTCAACTATTTGCTTGGCTGGGAAGAAGTTTATTAGAAACAAACAAATATACGATAAACTGAGTACAACTTCACAACATAAAGGCAAGATGGCTCAACTATTTGCATGGCTGAATAGGTTTATTGACACACACATCAAAGGATAAGCTTTAAGTACAGATTTGCAACATGAGGGCAAGGTGGCTTGGCAATTTGCTCATCTGAATAGGCGTATTATTAACATAAGGTAAGCAACTAGGACAACAAATTGCACTGGCGAAACACGCATACAATAAATGATCAAACTAGCAACCCCATTTAACTAAGATGAACAAACACCATCATAATAACATTCAGGCAAGGTGGCATAGCTATTTATTATAATAGTAAAAGCTCTTGAACAGATACAAGAAAAACAATATTACAGGCAAGGTGGGCTTAGCATATATTACTACTGCGTGCAAAAGTTCTGGGTGTTAATGTTATTGCAGCTACGGGCCTCTACTTCTAGGCACAAATCCATGTGAGATCAAATAAATTAAATATACCCCACGGCTATTTAATTTATATAGTCAATATTCTTTATGAAGAAGCGCCTCTTAAATAATATATTATTAATTAATTATTGGGGGCCGACCTTCTAGAAGGGTACGATTTCTTAAGAAGAAACACGTCTTCTTTCAAGGCCGACTTAATGATATGAAAGGTCACGTCTTATCTCTTGGGCCGACCTCCTTGATGAAGAGTCACATCTTGACTATAAATACAAATTGCTGATCATTCATTTGATCATCAAGTTCATTCATCATAATTCACATTCAGAGGAGAAGTTCGGGTCTGAGCAGTAGACCATTATTTTGTAACAGCAGATCATCATATGTAGCAGTCGATCATCTTCTTGTAGCAGCAGATCATCTTCCTGTAGCAACAAATCATCTTCTGAAGCAGCAGATTGATTACAAGGAGAAACATATTCATTTGCATTGCACATAAGAGAAGTGCTCTTATTCATTGTATTAATCAGCACTATCTTGTGCCTGAGTTGTAAGCAGATTTCTGCCCTTATTCAATCAATATATAAGAGATATATTGGCTGGGTTTTTCTCCCTCAAGTTGGAGGGTTTTCCCAAGGTATATTGCTGTGTTAATTGTCTTATGTGCTGCATTTTCTGATTACTTCTAGTTTGAATTATCTGATCATAAAAAATCTAACAAAGGGTGAACCAATCTTGAGAATAGGCATGTTGCCGACAACGCAACAATTCTCTATCACAAACAAAAGTTAATTACAAATGAGCAAAGAGCTCTTATTTATAGACATCAGAGGTGTAGGGAACCCTAAAATCACCTTGAGTCAACTACAGTCTCGTAGCATGCGAGAATTTATTCTCTAAGTCTAAATAAATGAAACTATATAGTTAACTGGAAAGCTACCATCAGTTAACCGATACAAACAAGACTAAATGGACATGTGCAACATGCACGTCCTTATTGAAAAGAGAGTTAACTGATAACTACCTTCAGTCAACTGGTCCTAACTAAAAGTCCATCCTCCTATGAAGATATCTCCAAGAATGAGATAGGCATGCATGAGATCAACAATAAGAACTCAAGAAATGACGTTGAGTTAACTGTTGCTTCTGACTCATCCTCGTAAATAACTGTAGGTTCTAACTGGCTGTCTTCTATTTATCACTCTGTCTATCACCTCGTCCAGGAACTTGTCGATCGTCTCATCATCTAGCACTCAGACACTATCCACGATGATGAACTGCTTGTTCAACTCCTTCTCTCCAACTTTGACCGCTCTCTGATAGTCTTTCACCTCTATAGTCGCCCTGTTGAAACTAGTTGTCATTACCGAGAAGTGACTCAACTGGGACGCAATAGGATCACCATCAAGACCTCTCATGAACCAGATTCTGGGACTCAGTCTGTGCAACATCAACTGGCAATTCACTGATTGGTAACTCTGGCGGCTCCACAACGTAGTGATGGCCTCTGTTTCTTTTGTAGCTTTATGCCTCTGATGCTTTTCTCAATTCTTCTCAACAGAAGAGTGTTGCATGACAAAACCGCGAACACTCTGGTTGTGAAAAATGCACACAAACTCGCCGCACACGCAAAATTTGAACGGTATCAACCCTCTCAAGTGGCCTGGGAAGGCTATCAGCTATATGAGGTATGAAACCATGTGGACTTTGAGTGACTACGCTTGTCAAATTGTTTGAATCAACCCTCCGGATGCACGTGATGCAAAACGGTGTCAACTTTTTTTATGAAATCGTGAATTAAGACCAATTTGGTCTTGAATTCAGTTTGAGTGAACTGCATTTAGGAAAACTCGCCTGTTGACTGTAAACACAGCTATGTTTTGACAACTTTTTCAGAAAGCTAAAAATAGCTTCTGACGAGGCTAAAAATAGCTTGTTGAGGGGCAATTTTCACGAAAAATTTCGAGACATGGGTTTTGTAGAGAATTAAATTCTAAGACAACCTAGTTAGTTAGAAATTCGAAAAATTGACTTTTACCAAGGCATGCAAAAGGTTTTCAGTCGAGAACTCTAGAAGATGTAGGGGCACTAGGGGCAATTTTTCCCGAGAAAATCTGGAACACGGGTTTTGTGCAGAACTGAATTCTAAGACAACCTAGATCGATAGATTTTGGAAAAAAATGTGTTTTAGGCCCACATGCAAAGAGAATTTTGGAAAAAAACACAGTGCTCCAGAATGGAGGCAGCGGGGCAATTTTCATGAAAAATTCTAAGACATGGGTATTGCAGGAAATCAAAATCTAAGCCTACCCAAATGAGTCGATTTTGGAAAAAATGACTTTTTGGCCCACATGCAAAGAGATCTTTTGGAAAAAAGCACAGTGCTCGAGAAACTCGAAACAGCGGGGCAATTTTTTGGAAAAAATCTAAGATGTGCGTATTGTAGTTGATACTGAAAAATGCAAACCCATATGCTTTGATTCTGCGAATTCCAGTGATTTCTTTGACATGCGAGAGAATTTAAGACGAGAAATAGAAGAAATTTAAGAGAGAATTAAAAGTTTTCGATTCTGTCTCTGAAAAATCGCCTCTACTTGAATTCAATCTGAAGAAACCTGCATGCAAATCAAAAATGCAGTTTGGAATGCGAATCCTCTGAACAATCTGGACCTGGCACTGCGAAGAACTTCAAATTTTGAAATCTGTAGTGTCTTCAATTGAGAAAAACGTATTTTTCCTCACCTGTGATGAAGAATAATTGACGACTTATGCCTTTAATAAATAAAATTCATCAATAGGCATCCCACTTAGCATCATATTAGCTTTAAAATTTATATGGCTTCTGATTAGACCTCAAAAATGCATGCCTTTAGTCAACAAGACCTCAAAATTAGTTAACTGCATGAGAATTTTGCCCTAAATAGGGTGCCACTTCTAAAAATATTAGTTAACTGAACATGCAGGACAAGTTCACCCTATGCATGCAAAAATCAAGTCTTGAGTTGAAGTCAAATTAGCCAGTCAATTGAAAAAAAAAAACAGTTAAACTCAGTTGACTATTTCCACCATTTAAGGGTGCCATGCACTTTTGAGTCAACAAGTCAACTATAGGTGTCACTCTCCAGACAGCCAAATTTTGCAAATTTTGAGTTTGAAACCTCCGCTAGAGCTCATGTTATATCACTGATTCCAATTGATTGTCATGTCCAATTGATTGGCTGACAGTTGTGTTGAAAAGTTGGGTCAAAACTGAAGAGAAACTCCCTTGAAGCTGTTAACCTTAAAACTAACCTTTGAGGTCTCAAAAAGATGGGCGTGCTTGGCCTCCAAGGGCGCTTTTGACCTCAAAGTTGAGCGCTTTTGGCCTTTTGAAGCTGTTCGATCACTGATTCCAATTGATTGTCATGTCCAATTGACTGGCTGACAATTGTGTTGAAAAGCTGGGTCAAAACTGAAGAGAAACTCCCTTGAAGCTGTTAACCTTAAAACTAACCTCTGAGGTCTCAAAAAGATGGGCGCGCCTGGCCTCCAAGGGTGCTTTTGACCTCAGAGTCGGCCATTTTTACGCTGCTTTAACATCATTACAAAGGTGATTTTGACCACACTTGATCTCACGTTTTCTGAAACTCCAGAGCTGGCTGACAGGTGTACTGCATTGGTAGCTGAATTTTGAACAAGAGCTCTTGGAGAGCACTTTCGCAAAAACATCATCTAATAGCTAAAAATCATGGGCTAGGGGCGCTTTTCTTCCCAGATATGGCCATTTTTACGACTAGCTAAAGTTCTACTTAAACCCCGGTTGCAGGCTTCTGAGAAGTCTCCTGACCTGGTTGAGGTATTCAACGGAAAGCTAGAAGCATCACAGAAAAATGAACATTTGAGGTAACCAAAAAGACAACATCTTAAGCTCCAAAAGCTTGGGCACCTTTGGCCTCCAAGGGCGCTTTTGCTGTTTTTGAACACTTTTGACCATGATGAAAACCCTATGTTTGACTCTTGATACCGATAACTCAGCAACTCAGACTCATCCGTTGACGGATTCGTTGCGAAGCAGGATCAAGTGTGAGACAAACATCCTAGGCATCATCTGGGCAGAAACCCCCATTTGATCCTTCAAAAAGATGGGCGCCCCTGGCTAAGAGGCACACTTTTCCATCCAGTGTTAAGTCATTTTTCTCTGTCCCTCATTTCACATTCAATCTCCCATATCAGGTGCTAGGTAGATCCTTTGCACTGGCTGGTAGGTTCATCGCAAAGCTAACAAGATTCCAAAGAAGTCTTCTTGGAAGTGACAAATCTCAAAACCTGAATCTGAGCCTCTGAAATCAAGGGTGCCCCTGGCTAGCAGGTGCTCTTTTGCTCCAGAGTTAAAAAAAATTTCACTGATTTTCACCTCGACGAAAATCCCCTCCGAGACGAAGCAACTTTTTGCACCAATCTCGCCATAGAATCTTCATTTGAGCGTTTAGAGCTTAACTTTCGACACCTTGTACCCGACCATCTGCCATTGTTGACTTCGGAGATCCCAACTTTTCACTTGAAAAAGTGAAAATTACTTGTCAGACTTAAACTGAGTTTTAACTGAATCTGACTTCACCATCATGATCGTGAAGCAAAATAAGCCAATCAAAACAAATTTCAGTCAATTCTGACAAGTTTCAATTTTTAGGGTTTTTGACCTAAAAATAGGGGTCCAAAAACCCTATTTTTTTATTTTTTTCAAATTTTGCCAGTATCTTCCTGGCATCACATTGACTCAAAGCCCATACTTGATTTGCCCAAAAACTATGTTTTGACATCATTTTAACAAGGTTTAGACCATTTTAAGCAAAATGCCTTAATGAAGCAAAAAAATTGGTTTGGGTACAACATTGTGGTTGATAGGGTCCCAAATATGGTATTTTTGATGCCTTGCAAGAAAGGGGTCTCTTTAAAAGATATTGCAAGCTTTTCTTTGAAAATATATGGGTCTATTTTTGCCTACCACAAACCATTGTGCTAGTCACAGACATTAGGTTTCTAAACCATTTTTGGTCTAAAGCCAACAAAGTTCACAATATTCCATCCATGGATAGATGGGCAGACAAAGGTTGTCAACTACATGATTGGGAACATTTTTTTGATGTATCAATTGAAGCATCCTTGCACATGGTATGAGAGGTTGCCTAATGTTCAATATAGCTACAATTGTGCTCTTCATGGCTTCACAAGACATAGTCCATTCTATGATTGCCTTGAGTTCCATCCATTGGAACACATTGATGGAGCATTCTTGTCATGTTGGACAAGGCATCACCCATGTAGAAAAAGAATTGGATAAAGTAATTAGATTTGTTGAGAAAATCCAACACATTCAACATTAGGTTCATGAGATCCTATAGTGAACCATTGAAAATACAAGCAATGGCATCATCAACATTTTGTCTCTCATTAGTTTCAAGCGGGAGAGAAGGTATGGTTGCACTTTTTCTCCAAAGATAGATGGACAAACTGTTGTACCCAAAATGAAATTTTTGGCATTTTGCTTAAATTGAGCTAAACAATGTAAAAATGCCATCGAAAGTATGTTTTAGGTCAAAACAAACATGAAGTCTTTGTGGGTTTCTGTCAAGGAACCTATGGTTAAAATTCTGAAGAAATGAAAATTAGGGTTTTACGCCCTATTTTTAAGGAAACCCTTAAAAAAAGGACCTTCCCGGAAATGATTGAAAAGAATTTTGATAGGGTTAATTGCCTTCACGATCACACTGATCAAGTCAAAATTATCAAAAGACATGTTTTACCCTGGTGGGTCTATTCCCGTTTTTCAGGAACAAAGTTAGGAGCTTCGCAGCCATTAATGACAGATTGGCCAGTACCAGGTGCTGAAAGCTAAACCTCAAAAGCTCCAACAAAGAAGCCATGGCGGAAAAGGTAAAAAAGATGCTGTTATAGCGAGGGAGTTTCTCGAAACGAAAAAGGCCAAAATTTGGCTTACTCTGGAAGGTGCACGTTTTGCTGCCAAGGTAAAACACAGTCTAAAGGTGACAAAGGTGCCCCTCTTGAAGAAAGGCGCCCTTGGATCTCAGAGGGCAAATGTAATCATTTGGCATCTTCAAATCAGTCATCCTCTTCACTTTCGTGCTGGCTCGACAATGAAACAATTAGCAAAATCATCTGATTTAGGGATCATTGACCAACTGTCAGCAAAGTATGGAGGATCCATCAACAAAGAAGATGCCAAATCAGAGAGCTTCATGGTAAAAGCGCCCCTGCTAGCCAGGGGCGCCCCTTAGTTACAGGCACCAGATGAATCCATCTGCTATAACTCTATGCATGTTATCTTTCTAGCTTCCTCCTAGCTACGTGATCAATCTGATAGTAGGTTCACAAGACACGCCAAACGATCACGAGTTGAGATCAAGCAGAAAAAGCCAACACTGAAAGATTGGAAAGACAAGCCAAAAAATGGCTAAGGCATGGCTAAAAGCGCCCCTCTTGAAGAAAGGCGCCCTTTTCTGAAGGCATCTAGATTCAGCCAGAATCTTCACTGCCTCCCAGGATGACTTTCTCAGCTATGACCAGTCTCGTCAGTTAGACTATCAGCAAAAACTTCTGACAAATCAAACAATTGATGAAGGAGATCAAAGATTGGCAGTCCACAACCAAGATGAAACCAAGCAAAAGCTAAAAGCGCCCCTGTTGGCCAGGGGTGCCCTTTAGTTTGAAGGACCTAAACTTGCCAGCTTCAACTGGGAAGTTAGTCATCCTGAATAGGACCAAGCTGGCTACCCGATGCATCGTCAAGTAGAGTCATCTGATTCATCTAGCAACGGGAACGTCAGATCAAAGCAAAGAGGGTCTAAAACGGTCAAAACGAAGAACAGTCAATGAAAATTGACTAAGGCATTGTCAAAAGCGCCCCTCTCAAGGAAAGGCGCCCTTCTTTCTGGAGGCCTAAACTTAGTTTTCAGAGTTAATCCCTCCCAGGCATATCTCGTCAAGCTGATCCCACCTCAACAACAGAACTGCCAGCAACTGTCAGAGATCAACTGAGTAACCTGAATCAAAGATCAAACGGAGACACTTCAGCTTGCAAAATGGACAAAAAAATACCAACTTCAAGGATGGATGCCTAAAAGAAGTCAAAGCAAAAATGTTGACTTGAGTTATAGCAAATTTGGAGCCAAAAAGAGGCCAAACACTCCACAATTAGTTGAAATCACCTTTTGGAACTCTAAATCAGACCTAAATCATGAGTTGTCTTCCATACTTGGTGGATCTCAACCCTAATCACCATATATTCTTGCTAGGCGTCCCATTCTTTATTATTCTTTTGCAGGTTGAAGGATAAAACAACAAATAGCTCCCAAGAACACGTTTTCAAGATCTGGTAGGGGTTTTGGATGGATCTTCAATATTTTTGAATATCAGTGGCAGTAAAAGTATACTTCCCTGAGGATTGTTTCCAAAGCCAAATTATTGCAAAGTGGCAGTTTATAACTTCCAATGCATCTTCTGTCTACTTCCTCCATTTCTGTCTATATTTCTTTGCATGTCACAGGAAACGACAGATTACCTCAGATATGGCCGACTGGGTATGATCAACATAGCTTTTTCAACAAAACCCACATGTTGAATTTTTCCAAAAAAAGTAGTCCTGCTGCCCCTATTTTTTAGGGTTTCCGAAAAAAGTCATAATTTTGAAAAACAGACAAACTGGGTTTGTTTAGCTCCGAAGCATGAACAAAACCCATGTGTTGGATTTTTCCGAGAAAAATCACTTTCTGGTGCCTCGTTGCCTCTGCCATCGAAGGGCTCTTGCATGTCATAGAAAAACTTGTTTTTCCAAATTTTTGACGATATGGGTTTGTTTAGAAAATCATTCTCAACAAAACCCATGTCTCGGAATTTTTTGTAAAAATTACCCTCGGCGAGGCTATTTTTAGCAGTTCCAGAAAAAGTTGTCTGAGCAGCATCGTGTGCACAGTCAATCTTCAAGGTTTTCAGAATGCAGTACTCCCAGGTACAATACAAGACCAAGACGGTCTTGTACCATGATTATCTGAAAACAACTGACACAGACTTATGGCAGAAAAATCCAGAGGTCAGTTCTGAGGACTTGGAGGGCATGAACCAAATTACATTGCAAAACATTGAAGAATCCGGTTTATTCCAAGCTGCATCCATTCCGATCACCTTACAGAGCATTGAGCTTGTAACTGCTTGCACAAAGCATTACAACCCTACTACAAGAGAAATCCTGTTGGTGGACGGAAAGGTGATTTGTAGCTTAAAGCCGAAGGACATAGAGACATGTTTTGCAATTTCACCATGCCATACCAGGAAGGTCGTTTCTGTGACCGAATGTGAAAAGGCATTCGAGGCTTCAAGGGATGAGTGTTCACTTATAATGGGTGAACATTGGTTAAAAATGAAGAGAACTAGCTTGCCCAAATTGGTTGGGCGAGGAAAATTCAAACATGAGTATGGAGTGTTAATCACTCTACTCAGCAGAGTCACTGGACAAGAAGAGGGAAAATCCTTCCAGCCATGGATGTTCTATATTATTGGCAAAATAATCAGCAGGAAAGAACATTACGACTGGGCCTCTCTGATCAGTGACACGCTCCACCAACAATTTACCAGGTTTCTAGAAGAGCACCGTTTCTATATGTTTTCCTACCTGGTCTACCTGATAGCCTTCCCAGGCGATTTCAAAACACTAAACACTGTGGGAATCCTGGGTGTGCAAAAGGTCCAAGAATACTTTCCTTGCCTTTAGTTCATTTTAGCGGAAAGACATTTCAAGAAGATGAATGACCTTTTCACTATGAACATCGTGCGTGAGCTAGACCATGAGATGCACGTCCGTATTTCACCAGCAGCCAAGGCGGCAATGGTGGACTGGGCGGATTGGTTCATCCAATTCCCCACTTTCACCTACATACGTGTGTATGGATACAATGGCTACCCCGCCATGACGCCACGCTACCCCTCAGATAGGATAGTGTTCATGGAATTCTTGATGCAGTTGGCCGAGGTTCACTCTTACCTTCGCGTAAAGAAGAAGTCTACTGCAAACTTTCCTTTTCAGATGGGATTCTACAGATGCAGGATTGCAGCCGATGCTAGGTTGATAAGCCAGGAAATAGTGAGATTTAATCTCAAGTACCTCATTGACAGGAGGTCATCATACGATCTGTTGGCGTAAGAACTAACACCTCTGGAGTGTGAGTTTGTACGTACAACTATGCACACTACGCAATGAGTGCTCTTCAAATTAGGAGGGGAAGCTCCCTCGTTGTGCTGGAATGCATGAAATAGAAAACTAAACTAATGTCCTATCTTTTTGTTCTCAGTTGGTAGAGGCACAAGGTTAAGAAAACCTAGAACATTGCAGCTAAGTATTTTCTGGTTTCGCAGATCATGTAACTACAACTAAGCTAACTTCTTTAAAATCTATCCAATTTCCTCAAGAAACAGAGCATGAGGAAATGGAGCAGGAATGTATTGTACGATAAATTCCAGGTGCGGGCTCACAACATGAAGGCAAGGTAGGCGCAACTATTTGCTAATCCGGGAAGAAGTTTATTAAAACAAACAAATGAATGGTAAACCTAGTACAACTTTACAACATGAAGGCAAGGTAGGCGCAACTATCTGCTTGGCTGAATGAGTCTACTATAACACACATCATACGATAAGCTTTGAATATAGTTTCGCAACATGAAGGCAAGGTAGACGCAACTATTTGCTCTTCTGAATAGGCTTATAATAAACAAAACAAAAGGTAAGTAACTGGGACAGTAGATTGTATAGACGCAACACGCATGCAATAACGATCAAACCAGCAACCCCATTTAACTAAGGTCGAATAAACACCATAACAATAATATGAAGGCAAGGTAGGTGCAGCAATTTATTATAACAGCAATTACTCTTTGAACAGATACAATAATAGCAATACTACAGGCAAGGTAGGCGCAGCATGTATGCTATCAAGCAAAAGTTCTAATTTACAAGGGTGAACCAATCTTGAGAATAGGCATGTTGCCGACAATGCAGCAATTCTCTATCACCAGGAAAAGCTAATTACAAATGAGCTGAAAGCTCTTATTTATAGACATCAAGGTGTAGGCAACCCTAAAATCACTTTGAGTCAACTACAGTTTTGCAAGACATGCAAGATCTTATTCTCTAAACCTAATTGAATGAACCTACACAGTTAACTGGGAAACTACCATCAGTTAACTGAAACATTTAATCTAAATGGACAAGGTGCAACATGCATGTCCTTATTGAAAGCAAGTCAACTGGAATGCTATCATCAGTTAACTGAAAGATCTAATCTAAGCTCCAAGTGTACGTAGATGTTTCCAAGAAAGACATGCATGCAATGTGTAACAACCAGTTAACTCGGAAAGAAGCCTCGAGTTTAACTCCTGTGTCTAATGTCTATCTTGGAAAGGGTGGGACGCCTTGAACTGAAATTCACTGACCTTGATCTCGAGCAAGTAACCCCTCCACGAGTTTAGTGACTGCATCACCATCTAAAGGTCGTCACATGTCTCAACTGTCAATTCACTGCTTCTTAGCAACTCAAGCACAACTGAAAGTCTCTGTATACTTAAACTAGCCCTTCACTGATTGGTAACTATGGCGGCTTTGTAACTGAAGTGATGGCCACTGTTTCCTCTGCAGCTTGATGCTTCTCACGTTTTTCATGCTTTTCTTTATGGAAGAGTGTTGCATGATGAAACTGCAAACTCTTTGGTTGTGAGAAATACAAATGAACATGCTGTATACACAGAAACCCAACGGTATCAACCCTCTAAATTGGCCTTGGAAGACAATCAGCTATACGAGACATGAAACCATGTGAACTTGAGTGACTACTCTTGTCAACCTTTCCGGTGCGCTTGATACAAATCAATGTCAGCTGTTTTGATGAAATCATGAATTAAGACCGACTTGGTCTTGAATTCGTTCTGCGTGAACTATATCCTGAAAAACTCGCCTGTTGACTGTGAACATGGCTATATTCTGACAACTTCTCCAAAAAACCAAAAATCTCTCCTAATGAGGCTAAAAATAGCTTGTCGGAGGGCAATTTTCACAAAAAATTCTGAGACGTGGGTTTTATGTAGAATCAAATTCTAAGATGACCCACGATGTCAGAATTGTGAAAAAATGTGATTTAGGCCCGCATGCAAAAGGTTTTCAGTTGAGATCTGAGGGGGTGTGAGGACATTTTTCCCGAGAAAATCTGAGATATGGGTTTTGTCCATAAGATAATTTCTAAGACAACCCACAACGTTAGATTCGAAAAATATCGACTTCTACTCCACCATGCAAAGGAATTTCACTTCAGAAAATCAAAGCCTCAAGAACTGATGCTCTGGAAGAAATTTTTCTTGAAAATTCTAGCACATGGGTTTTGCTGAGAAAACAATTCTGAATCAACCCAGATGATTTGTTTTGCCAAAAACGCCAATTCTTCAAACATGTGAGAATTTTAAGACGAGAAGATGGAAGAAATCTAGAGAAGAAGAAAGATGTTTTTTTTTTTAATTTTTATTTATTTATTATCTTCTTCTGTCAAAATCGCCACTCTGCCTTGAATTCTGCTGATGAATCTTGACTTGTACCTGCAAAAGAATATTTTTTATGCCTTCACAACTGACTGCTGAAGAAATTCGCCCAACTCTGGAAAGAATTCACCTCTGCTCAAGCTGGATGAATGAAATGATGAATGCCATGCTTGCATAACTAGATAAATTCATACCATCATGCATGGAACCCGCTCAAACCCTAACTATGAAGGAAGAATTTGATTGGCCCTTCACCAGCTGAATTGCCACTGTCTCCGAGTCTTAGATAAAAATAATATTTAATTTAAAACATGCAAACTAAAAAGAGGCGCCAATATTTAGCTCTTTAAAGAAATTCGTCACTTTTTAATGCTTTGCATGCAAAAATATTATTTTAATCATTTTGCTAAAAATAGCATCTGGATGTGCCCAACAAATTTCATTGATTTTAGAAAGCCGAAATTTGACCTTCTAGGTGTCCATTTGCAAGAGTTATGAGATTTTTGAGAATCTCCTATTTTGTAGCTGATTGCAAAGTTACAACTGACCCTGTTCAACTCTGATTTCCGGATGATTGAATGATCCTGCGACCGTGCTGAGATATCCACCGCGAAGCTTGCATGACAAGGATGAAATGTCTGCTGGGAGCAACAACTGCTAAAATCATCATTTGATACCTTAGAAAATTAGGTGCCTCTGATTAAATTGATGTTTTGACTCTAGACTTAGCCATTTCTCTGTTTTTGCCATTCTGATGCTTCAAACTGCAGCTGATGGTGAATAATGAACCCCACTGACTGAATAATGGATTCATTGCGTGACTAGAAGTACTTTGCATCCAATGACTGTATGTGAGGGATCTGAAAATTGTATTAAGAACCCCAAAAGAACGAGCGCCCCTATTCTGTGATAGCTCAAACACCATTTTTACAAAAGTGTGATTTTCATCTGAACACCATACTTTGACCCTTGATACTGGGAACTGGAATGTTCCGATACGCATGCCGCCTGTCTTGCTGTACAGTTTGGTCAACTTGCAAGAGATATTCTTGGAGACGACGAAGCCAGAAAATTGCTTTTAAGGCCTCTAAAAGAAAATTGCCTTTTTTTAAGAAAATTATATTCTTACACTTAGTCATTTTTTGAACTGCCTTCAATCAGCTCTTCTTTACAGCATTATCATCTTGACCTCGCACGTACGAGCATTCGCCAAATCCCGGAGGTTGTCGGCTAGACTCGTTGGATAGCTTGAGTAATTGCACACAAGTCTTGTGAAGACTGTAATTGCAAATAACCTCGTCTGGCAGGCCTAAAGGAGAATCGCCCCTAGCCTACAGCTGTGCAACTTTGTGTAGCTACGCTTCACCATCCTCTGTTTTACGTGCTCGGTAGGACCTCTGTCACAGTTACTCAGAACATCGGATCGTCTTGTGAACGGGTACACTGCAAAACTGAACTGAGCTGGAAGAGATCTCAGGAAGACCTCAATTGCAAATTCATCCATCAAACAGGTCTTATTCAGGATCGCCCCTGGGCTACAGGGGAGCGGATTTGCATTCTGAAAAACTTCTTCTGACATGTATCTTGCCTGCAATTTCCACTTCTAACGCTGATAACCAGATTTCTGTACTGGATATGCTTCTGCTTGATAGCTCGTTGAAAAGCCAAACTAATTCTGCAAAGACTGAAACCATCAAAACACACATGCATCTAGATCTGGGCCTTCAAAAAGAAAATCGCCCTTGGGCTAGAAGGGAGCAGATCTGCATTTCTAGACTGCCTCCTTGTGAGAAAACACTCTTCGCAACCTCTGCTTCTGTCTTCATTTGCTGGAGTTCTGTAACTCGGATAATCTTGCTTCATGGCTAGTCGGAAAGCTGACTGAAAACTGAACATAATGAATGTATCCTTCATCCAAAGCACTCAAATCTTGACCTTCAAATGGAAGGGCGCCCCTGGGCTACAGGGGAGCGGATTTGTTTTGAATTCATTGATTTTCACCATTTTATGCTTTACAAACGCTGTATCCATCACTGCGGTTGACCATGTCGAAGCATTGTGACTGCTGAGGTGTGTGGATGACTATACTTCATCATTTTCACATGTACGGACACTATAAAGTTGATTTGCATGTTGATTGCGCAAGTGTCTACTACGTTACATAGTGAAAAGTTCCTAGACTTAGAATATTTTAGCACTTTTTGCCAATCTGAAAATCCCCTCCATCAAAAAGCATTATTTCCAACATCTTTTATCGTAGAGCGTTCCTCTTTGAGTTTCAGGGTTAGATATTGATACCTGGTATTGGCCAACTGCCATTGATGACCCCGAAGATCCTAACTTTTCTCCTGAAAAAGTGAAACTACCCACCAGCCTTAAACTGACTTTTAATTGAAACTGACTTCACCACTGTGATTGTGATGTGAAATGAGCCAATCAAAATTAATTTCAGCCAATTCTGACAAGTTCCTATTTTTTAGGGTTTCGAGCTAAAAATAGATTTCAGAAACCCTAATTTTCGAAATTTTCAAATTTTGCCAGTATCTTCCTGGCATCACACTGACTAAAAGCCGATACTTTATTTGCCCAAAAACAGAGTTTTGACCCCACTTTTACAAGGTTTAGACCATTTTAAGCAAAATGCCTTAATGAAGCAAAAATTTCGGTTTGGGTACAACACGATCCCAGAGGAATCTTTGCAGCACATCTTGAACAAAGATCATCACATGAACCTTTCATGGGGGATTTTTGGGTCAACTGCGAAGATGAGTTCGAAGTGAGAAGAAGGAACTACAACAGATTCAAACTCTCGCAGATTGCAGAATTCATGTCAGAGGACATCGAGGGCTTATCTGATGACGAAGAAGAGGTCATTCTTTCTTCCTTCTTCACGAGTCAAGTAGATGCACAACCACTCGACAAAGTAGACTGGTAGGCGAAAGAGAGTACGTCTATTGAGGAAAGAACTGGTAGAGTAGTTCAACACAGTCAACTCTACCTTGACAGTAAAAGGACAAGGAAGGTAGTACTTCCCCGATTAGAGCCGCCAACGGTTCAGTTTACACTACCTTCCTCATCTAGGAAGAAACTCAGACAAAAGAAGATAAGCATTCGTCCAAAAGGAATGCGAATGTCAGGGAGCACATGGGGAAGAAGAGGAATTGCTAGCACAAGCCAGCAAGAGGTATAGGTGGAGACATCCACCAATTTACCTAAAATAGTTGAGAACACTGTAGCTACACCAGAGCTAGTGATTGAAATAATCACTGCAGAGATGGAATCCATTGTAGAAGAAGTTGCAGCAGAAGCGGTGCCTGTAATAGAAACAGAGCCACTGGCTTCACCACCATCACAGAGGTCGCAAAGTCCCATTGATTTGGACTCACCACCACGAGGCATTGCCGCGGCACAGTCTCGTTCTTCCAGCATTCAGGGGGCCTATGTTCCTCCTCTCAGCGATGCTAGCCGAGATTCTATCTGGTTAGAAAGCTTGCTTGGAAGGAAAAGGGAAAGACCTTATCAACTTGACTTCTCTGAATTCCACCATGTCCCACAAGACATGCCGACAAAGAAGTTGAAGAAGCAAACACATGTAGAGAGGAATGCAGAGAACGAGGTTGTCATAGAGACTGCTGCCCCGCCTGAAGATAAAGACATACATAATGTGAGGGTTGAGGATTTCACGCTTTCAAAGGTGAACCTTGGAAAGACCACTCGAAAGGTGGAGACAGACCTTTTCAGAATCGCCTCAACGAGCGTCAAGGAAAGAATGACCAAGGATGGACAAGACAAAGCAGCCTTGAAGGCTGAAAACCGTCAGCTAAGATTATACATTTCTAGTTTGATACATGACACTCCCAACTCCTCGGCCTTGCCTCAAGGACTATTGGATCTCCCAGCTGAAAGAAACCATCATCAGTTGATCACATACGACAAACACTTGAGACGTCAAGTGGATGAGTTTGTCGTCAAAGGACGGTGTGTATTAGCAGAAGCATATCAGCTGAGAGACAGAGCACATGGTCTTCGATCAAAAATCCAACAGTTAGATTTGAAGGCAGCTCAAGAGAGGCCGAGAGAGGAAGCGACAGTTGCTGATCTGCAACATGCATATCAATCAGTTACAACCACTGAGAACAAACGCCATCTCTTTGATTGGAAAGAACAATTGGCATACAAGGTGAGAGCCTACGATGCCAATTTGATAGAGCTGATTGACTATAGACGCTTTGTCACTAATATTATCAACTTCGCAAGAACGTTGGTAATATCCTTCCTTGAGTTAGAATATCAGCGGGAAGGAGAGGAATATATTGAGCTTGAAACGGTACAGACGCGGTTTCAAGACGTCATCTGTGCTTCTATCCTTGAAGACCCTAATGGCTGCAAATTAACCAAAATTGCAGCCATGTCTATCCAGTTAGATGAAGCAGCTGCCCAATGCATAAACTATCAACAATAGCTTGTGACGGGTGAAGAAATGCTTAGACGCCACATAGTCATCTTGAAAAGCATTAATTGCCTGGAAGCCGAAGAGGTCAACAACTGGATAGAGACTTTGTTGACCAGTGGTGAAGAGGTGTAAAGCACCAAGGAAGGACATCCTACCCTCCAAATAGCAATAAATATGACTGAAGTCAACTTGATGCCCCTTTCCAAGTTGACTCCAGATCTCCACAGATCATGCATGTCAGATCCCACTGATCTAGGATGTCTTATTGACTTCCACGATTTGTGGATCTCAGATCTCCTTTAAAGGTGGATGTCTATTTGGAGACACATTTGTAATTGTAAGTTCACTTTTAGTTAGATGTCAGTCAACTGAGGTAGACTTCTAGTTTGACTTTTGTTTAGTTTCAGTAAACTGAGGTAGACTTCCAATTTGACTTTTGTTTAGTTTCAGTTAATTGAAGTAGATTTCTAGATAACGGCTTGCTCACCTACTTTTAGACATAGAAATAAATCTTGCTGATTGGCAAGAACTGATTGTTAACTCAAGGAGATTTTAGGGTTGCCTACTCCTTTGAGTTTCTATAAATAAGAGCCTTGGGCTCATTATTTGTTTAACCTTTATTTGCTAAGCAAAATTGCTGCGCCATTGTTGCCAGAGTTAGCTTGTTGATATCTGTTCACTCTTGGATGAGAGTTCGTTGGTTGATCGTAATTGTGCATGATTTTGTGCCTTTGCTGTCCCGACCTTTGTAATTCTTTGGAGAAAGCTTGAAGAAATAAATCAGATGGCGCATGCTTGCTTGATCTAAATACTTGAGTCTATTCAAAGTCTTGTTCTAAATAGTGCATTATTTCAATCTCCTCCTTGGACAGGTGTCGTCGCCTCCTTGGATATTTTGTCATCGATCATTATCGTTTGATGTTGTTTAATGATTTGTCTTGCAACTTGCACTTTGGACATGTGTCGTCACCTCCTCGGGAATCCTGTTAGACAGGCCATCGTTCCTTGTTGTTTCCAGTGAGCTGTTTCCAAGCCTACACCTCAGACAGGGGTTCCTCCTCCTTGGCAAGTCTCAGATCTAGTTTACCGTAAGAGAGTGTTTACTTGTATCGAGCCCTATCTTGGTATATATCCGAGAGTTTAGAGCCTCGGTCATATTCCATTGAGATGGAGGATTCAAGTGATCCAACCAATCCATTTCGCTCCTACGCCCTCATGCTCTGTTTATCTTGAGGAGGTAGGATAGTCTAGAAGCTAGTTAGTCGTAGTTAAGATCTGCGGAAACCAGAGAAAAGCTTAGATATGGCGCATTGTGTTTATGCACCCTTGTGTTCTGCCGCTGAGTAAAAACGATAGGAACCTTAGTACGCCCTTTTTTACATTAGAAAATCAGCAAAGAGAGATCTTCCTCTCTATAATCCGAAGAGCATGTACTAACACACTTGCAATAACTGTCCGTTTTCAATAAGCACTCCAGAGGTGCTAATTGAAACGCCAACACAAACAAAGGTTGTTAATTGCATGATTGGGCACATTTTCTAGATGTATCAATTGAAGCATCACTGCAAATGGAATGAGAGGTTACCTTATGTTCAATATAGCTTTAATTGTGCTTTTCATGGCTCCATGGGACATAGTCCATTTTAGGACTACCTTGAGTTCCATCCATTGGAACCATAGATGGAGCATTCTTGTCACGTTGGACAAGGCATCACCCGTGTAGAAAAATAATTGGTTAAGGTAATTAGATTTGTCAAGGGAATCCGACACATTCACCATTAGGTTGATGAGATCCTATATTGAACCATTGGAAATACAAGCAATGGCATCGTCAACATTGTGTCTCTCATTAGTTTCAAGGGGGAGACAATGTATTGTTTCACCTTCAAAAAGAGATGCTTCAAGGTCCAAACAAGAAACTTAGGTCTTTACCATACACTAATACCGAGCAAGTGGGTGACAATGCATTTGAGCTCAACTTGTCATGTTAACAGTTTGTTACCCTATCTCAGATTATATCCTTTCTTATTGTGCAGGCCATACATTCCACCAACTTTGGACACCTTAAATGTTATTGAGCAGTTGCAAAACACAAAATTGAAGGCTGACACAACCATTCCAATTTCTACAAACTAGATCATTGATACATTGATCAAAGAGAAGAAAAATCAATAAAATCTACTCTATTGGGTGATGACTTCATTAAGTAAAGTGGTTTGCCATGAACCATATTATCAGAAGTTCCCTCAAGTGCAAAAAATAGAAGCAACAGGGTCCAGTTGTCGTCAAGGAAGGACTAACAATTCAAAGAACATCTTGGTTCATCTAAGTGATTATCTCAGACAAGATTTAAATTTTTTTTTGATAACTTTTTTTATTTTGGTATTTTCAATGTTTTTGTATTTTGCAATTTTGGGGCCCTTCATACGGTGGAATTTGGTGATGTGCCACTTGGATAATGATTAATGAAATCCCTAAATGTTCAAATCTAGTTCATGACTTAAGCTTTCCAATCCATCTGTCTACTTTGAAATTTGAGCAACAGGCTAAGAGTTATGACCTTGACAGATAGGACTACCAAAATTAAGTAACGCCAACAAATATTTTTCAATTTCTAATAAGTTTGTCCTTATGCATATTTTAACTTGAGGACATATGTCACCACCAAGTGTGATGACTCTTTGGTTTTGGAACCCTAATGTACTATTTTTAGTAAGTTGCCTGTTTTTTTTTTTTTTTGTTTGTTTGTAAAACTATGTAACATTTAAATTAGAAGTGTGTAATTAGAGTTGAAGGCATACGTCTCTACTACAAAGTTTTCCCATGTTGCATAAACTCTTAGCTGAAATAAAGATCTATTTTGTTCAGGTAGTCAGTAATTGTCAATGTTGTTTTGATCAAGTTTTATTCAGTTGCTTTTTATAATGCATTAAGTTCCTTGACTAGTGTACTGTCCCCAGTGTAATTTAGATTACACATTCACAAATGTCCTAAACTGCACATATTTAGAGTAAGATACTGTCACTTTTGCATGAATCAATAAAGGTGTAAAATAGAAACACATTTGTTACGTGCATTCTGGTTGTAACTTGTAAAAACTAACTATATATCTGAGTATACTAGAGGTTATAATTTACAGAATAAAAAATCAAAGATGTATACAAAATAGAGGTGTTAATTTAAATTATTATTAAACTATGTGATTATGTCTAACTTTAGACACAATGGCAAGCTTATGACAACATTGCAAATTTGGGTTCTACAAGGCTTTGGTTTACTATGCTTTTGGATATCCGTCTCTTTGCATATGTCATTGGAGCCATCCCGTGTGGTACATAACAGCAGTACCTTCGTTGAGGAAGTGGGTAGAGCTGATGGCTCACATGATATTGGGAGTTTGCGTTCTATCTCTCTCAGTAAAGAGAAGGGTGCAAGGAGAGAGGAGGTTGTTCAGGAGTTCGATTCAATTCATTGTTCCAGGGGTTGGGAGATGGATGATTCAGATCAGCATGGAGTGGTTGTGCAGTTTGTGAATAATCCATTATTTGAGTTTGATGCTGGATTGGTCTATGATAATCCACTCTTCAAGTTGGATGCTGATCACACTCCTGATACTAGTGCAGTTTTGGGCGCTGATTGCAATGTTTGAGATCCATTTAGTGCATCAGGATTCTCGATAGGGCTCACTGAGGAGTTTTACAGTGTGTACACGGTGAAGAGTGCTTACAGTTTTGTTTTTGATTCACTTGTACACGATTTGTATTTGATGCACAAATTTTGTGTGAATGGGATAGATAGCTTGTATGATGATTCTCTTTGCGTAGTCGAGGGAAGCAAATCATTTATGTGCTCAGAGTTGATTCCTCTCGAGGTTCGTGCTCCTGAGGCACATGGCATTGAGAATGTTGTTGGTTATAGTGATTTGTCAGTTGTGCTTATGTTATTGCTTTAGGAGTCGGTTGTTGCTGTGAGGGACATTCTACAGGTCTTCCCATGGGATCCAGGTGGAGTGGTGTTCTTTTTGCAGTTGAGATTGCTCGGGGACAAGCAATTTCAGGGAGGACGGATTGTAATGTTCCCTTTTTAGCTTGTTTTGGTTTGTTGATGGATTAGCCTATCACCTGACCCTTGTAGGCTAATGATGTTATTTAGAGGGTCCAGTGTTGGAGTTATCTCACTCTTGAGTGGTAGTTTGCAGTGTTTTCCTCTCCTGACTTGTGGTATATTTTGAGGCAAAGTTATTCAGAGGTTATTTTGAGGCAAAGTTATTCAGAGGTTATTAGCTCTGTTTTTATATGCTTACTATTTATAGTAAGTGGGTTGAGTATTAGAGGCCAACCTTACTATTTTTAGTAAGGCACCTGGATGCATAGTGGATTACCTCCTAGAGCAGACGGAATTGAATTATATGCATTATTGTGGAAGTTATGGCATTTTTATTATTATTAAAGTTGTACTTTAGTAATAATAATTAATTAATTAAAAAGTACACATCATTTAAATATTTAATTGACTTTATTATGAGGGGGTTATTTAATGAATTATGAAGTCAATTATTTGAAGTGCATTTAAGTTATATTGAGGGCCCACTTTAAGAGATGATATAAAGTTATATCAAAAAGCAAGTGTTAATGATATATTAAATAAAGTATTCTTTATTATAAGTGATAAAGTGTTATTTAAAAATGAGATATAAGTGTTTAATAAAGTATACTTTATATTGTGCACCAAATGGAGGGAAAAGTAAATGAGATTAAAGTGAAATTAAATGAGATGAAGCCAAATGCAAATAAATATTTTATAAAGGCTTTTGAAAAGGGATTTTTGGCTTTGAGGAAGAAACCTAGGGGTTCGCTGTAAATTCAATTTCAGAGAACGTAGCCTCTCTTCGATTGTGCAAATACTGGTGGCTTTATTCAGAGGTCATGTTTGTGCTCAACTTGAGATAGTTTTGTTTGATTTTCAGAGATTGCTCGCACAAATCAGAAGTTATTGAAGATAATTATTATTGCTCACCTTTATTGCAAATCGGAAGCTTTCATCCTGCTGCTACAGTGACGCTACAGTAATATTCTGATATTTAAGGGTTTGAAGATTATGTTTCGGCTGTGCCTAAATATTGTCAGCTGAAGCTATCGTGGCATCATCTATTTTGGGTTATTGTTGTGTAAGGTCATTGCAGATTTCATTCATAGTTTGGTGTGAGTATTCTTTTACCTGTAAGTGCAGAAACAGAGTATTTAGAAGGGCTGTGGTTTATCTTGTTGGTGCCATGTAAGCTGGAAAGGGTGCAGAATTGTCTATACAGCCGCCACCATTCATTGTTACTGACTGTTGATGATAACTGGGCGCCTATTTGGAGAGCTGGGCGAGTATACTAGGTGCTGGCTGCTGCTACAATCACTGATCCACTGCTACAGCCATCGTGGTCTTTTGCTTTCAACTCAGAATCAACTTGGAAAGCTAACAACGGGTATTTTATGCATTTCAATGTGAACCTATTTATCTGATATAAACTCAGAAACTGCTGTCTTACGTTTCAGAATAATATTATGTGTAAATCTGCTCATAGTTGCTGCTCAGAACTGTATATTTCTGCCATTGTAAGGTGTTGTCATTATTGTAGCATCAACCCTTATTGCTGTTAGTGATCTGAGCATTGAAATCTATCAAAATGCATAAACTAATGTTGTTGTTCATTCATAAAGTTGATAAGAATGGTATTTATTACTGTGCCATGTTATTTGAGTAGTTGAAAGGATCCCTAAGTATATTGCTGCTATTATTACCTCTGATCAGAAATATAAGGGTTTGGAATTGTGTCACATTTGGATGCCTTTGTTGAGTCCATGTTTGAAACAATGCAATGTGCAAATCATCCATTTTCTGAGTTTTACATGTATGAAAGGCAAACACCAATCCTTCGAAATATTCAGTTCAGTTTTCATGCCATCTATTTGACAAAATGACAATGTGTCAAATTGCTACGATTGATTAAAATATCGAGAAAAATAGCAATAGAGATTGTTCCATCTGGGGTGGGACACTACAGATCTGCTGTCGATTGATACTTACATCTGTGGAAGAATCAGATGCACCAAGAAACTTGATTTCTAGAATGGGGACCCTGTATCCATACCTGTACCTACATCTGCTATCATATTTTGATTTTGTTTTTAGATCTCCTAATTAATATAATTAATAGTATGGACTGGATTCTATCTTGGTTTGCTGTCAAGACATGGAGGGATGTGCAATTGCTGAAAATCAGGAATTAATTTAATATAATAGAGTTTTTAATGTAGTGCCTTACTATTGTTGCAGGGAACAGCTGATAATGTTGTTGACTGGGCACATGGAAAGACACTCTGGGAGCTAAGTAAAGAAAGATATGATCCTTTGTGGATAAAGGGTGGTGGCCACTGTAATTTGGAGCTGTATCCTGAGTATATACAACATATGCGCAAATTTATCAAAGCAATGGAAAATATAGAGACAGAAACTAATCAAGAAGATGACCAGCAAAAACACCAGCGTTCAAAATGTATCATGTGCTTGAAGTGCAGATAATACCTCTAGTTTGTTCTCTTCTGAATCAAGAAAGACAAATTAAAGGAAAAAAATACAAGTCTGTCCATTTCTTATTCTCTATGTCTCATATTGCTAGGACTAGAGGATTTGTTTCTAATTTCTCATACAGGAGAATAAACCTATGGCTCAGATGCATTCCATTGTGTAATTTGGAATGTGCAAGATGTAAAAATGCATATAGATATTACTTGCTTTACTTGAATTCCACACCTTGATGGATGGATGAGTTTTTTTCAGATTCTGTACTTACTAAATTGTACTAGTAATTTTGGAATGCCCAAATGGATGAATGTAAGTTCTGCAAGAGAATGAAATATTTACGAGTGTTGTGTACTTACATTTACGTTAAAATTCTTGTAAATTTCAATACAGTTTCAGATTGCTAGATGATCAATTTTTCTAATCTCAGATCAAATGATTATCTAGTTGTCACGATCCTTCTTGAAATTTAGACATATATTCATAAATTTATGATTCTAATCTATTCAATTTCTTTTCACAGAGATTGTTAACAGAATTTGATCGAGGTCCATCATCCTGTCAAAGAGCTGTCATTTACCAATTTTTGTTGTCAGTAACAGTGCGTTGCAATTAACGGAACAAAAGGAGAAAAATAAGATATTGTGAGTCCTTAAATAATTTTAATTCAGATTAGCGCAAAAAACATACACGAAACAATCAAAATTTTATGAAATTTGAGCAACTATGAAGTTGTCCTATTGGAATATCAGCCACTCGTCTGGCATCTGATAAGAGCCCTGAATGCATGGATAATTTAGGTGTATTATTAATAAACTACTTATTTGACTGGTTAGCTATATAACTTTTAGCACAGGTAGAATACACAACTATTATAATTTACAAATTGCAACAGTAAATACGCATGGAATTATGATCAATACGGATCAATATTGATGAACATACACTGTATCACAAGCAGACATTTAAGTCACATATTCGATGATCGTTGACATGAAGTCCATGTATGTCGTCAAAAATTGTGATTGAGATTGAATTTTAACAAGACCCTGATATTTTAACCACAAATTCTGATGTTTAGTGTGACATAATGGCTTTGATTTTATTTTCAACTTTAGGAGGAGGTCGGGGTATCTTATACGAAAGTTCCATATAACACATTATTTGCGTTTGAATTTTGAGAGGAATTGAAGTACCCTTAACTCCTTACCAATACTATTCAAATATATTTCCATTTTTGTTTTATCCTTTTGGAAAATTTAATAAATCAAGGTTTAGTTCGTAAAGCTTTTATGTTTAGCCATTGGTTGGAGTGCAACTGACTTGTGGCCGTGCTTTTAGAAGCTCTGATCCAACCTAGAATCTACGATTCCCGATCTAAGGGAGCTGTCCTGGAATACTAGACATTTGTAAACTCCATCCTATCAAAATAGCAATTGATGAATCTTCAGTTGGAAAAAACAAAAAACAATTATATCGTCTGTATATAAAACCCGCTGTATATGACTGCAATTGTCTTATTTGGATATGATCTACAATTTGTTTTCAGCAAACTTAATTTTTATTGTTCCTGCTGGCTTGTATATATGATAGCATAGCATCTATTTAGTGCAATTAATTCTAATGATCGGATTTTTAGTGTTGAAATTTCAATACCCATGCCAATCGCCCTTTAGTTTTGAATTCTTTTGGAGAGATTGTCTTGATAATATTATATAGGGATGTGGTACAATTTTGTTTTAAGTTTGGCTCCTTGGCCAATCCTCAACCATCTTTATTTACTCTTTTTTACACACATTTCTATAAAACATCTGTCCTTATCCTTGTTCTCTCCATATTTATTCACACTCTCATCATTTATTGACCTAGATTTTCATAAATTTATCTCTAATCACTAGATTCTGCATCACTTGTCCAAAATCATCTTTGTGATGCATAGGATTGATCCCACAATGCAAATTTGACTGGTTTAAAAATTTAAAATGTTTCTCTTGCCTCTTGCTTCTACTCTCATAGTCATTAGAAGCTGACTTGGTACATTGCTTCGGTAATTTGTTATGACCTTATATTTAAAGACATTTATTTGAATATCTAAATACATTTTGGAATAACTTGATCATCATTTAAAATCCTAGCATTATAAAGAGCATTCATTTAAGGACACTTTGATTGGAACACTAAACAATAATAATGATTACATCACAATTTTCATGTAGATTGCTTGTATGCTTGCCTTTTGTCTACCAACGATTTCATTACCAAAAGTTGGTCTTTCATGGGTTTGGCCGGCCTAGGAGAACTTGAACCTAGCTATTCAACAATCTCTTGAAGGTATTTCTAATTTTATTCCTTAACAGTCAATGCAAAACTTAGAATTAACAAATCAGAAAGTTACATATGTTAGATTAGATCTAAAAGATGCATATTAGATCCACATGATACAAAGACCCTGTTGGCATTACAATTCACACCTATGGAGTGCGTATTGGCAATTGACAACTATGCACAGTGCGTAATGACCGCTCTTCAAAGTAGGAGGGAAAGCTCCCTTTTTTGTTGATATGCGTGAAAAAGCAAATGATCTAAATCCTATCTTTTTGATTCAGTTGGAAGAGGCACAAGGTTAAGAAAACCAATACATTGCAGCTAAGGATTTTCTTTGGTTTTGCATATCTTAACTACAACTAACTTAATGCTTAATCTATCCTATTTCCTCAAGAGAAACAAAGCATGAGGATTTAGGAGCAAGGAATGTTTAGACGATAAACTTTATCATAGGATTCCCAAGGAGGTAAAATACTCTATCCGAGGTGTAGGCTGAAATAAAGGTTATTGAAAATGACATCAAATAGTAAACTAGTATTCAGGATTCCCAAGGAGGTAAAATACTCTATCCAAGGTGTAGGCTGAAAGTAGGTTATTGGAAACAAACATTAAACAACAAGCTCGGTCACAAGATTCCCAAGGAGCTAAAATACTCTATCCGAGGTGTAGGCTGCAAACAGGGTTACTAGAAACGACATCAAACGATAATCTTCATCTCTAAATTCCCATAGAGGTAAAATACTCTATTTGAGGTGTAGATATGAAACAAAGCTTATTAATCACAAGAAGAATAATAACTAGGTCAACAAATTGCAAAACGAGACACATATAATGAACGATCAAACTAGCAATTATATTTAACTAAGTGAATAGATACTAAATAGCAATACTGCAGGCAAGGTGGGCTCAACATGTATGCTATCACGAGCAAAAATTAATTACAAATGAGCAAGGGTGCTCTTATTTATAGAACTTCAAGGAGTAAGGAACCCTAAAATCTTTTTGAGTTTACAATCAGTCTTGCAAGCAAGCAAGAGTTTATTGCTAAACCTATATAAATGAAACTATACAGTTAATTGGAAAGCTACCATTAGTTAATTGAAACAAAACAAAACTAAATGGACGTGTGCAACATGGAAGTCCTTATTGAAATGAAAGTCATCAGTTAATTGATCCTAACTGAAAGTCCGACCTCCTCCAAGAGATATCTCGAAGATGAGATAGACGTGCATGAAATCAACAATCAGAACTCAAGAAAGATGTTGAGTTAACTGCTGCTTATGACTCTATCCTCGGGAATAACTGGGGATCCATTTGTGTGTTTACTCTAGATCATCATGTTCCATCATCTCCAAGAATTCGTTGACTGTCTCTTCTGGCACTTTGAAGCTATCCATGATGATAGACTGCCTGCTCAACTCTTTCTCTGCATCCTTGATTAATCTCTAACACTCCTCGACCTCTCCAGCTGCCTTGTTGAAACTAGTTGACATCATTGAGAAGTGATTCAACTTGGACACCATAGGATCACCATCCAGGCCATCACGAACTAGATTCTCGAACTCGATCTACACAACATCAATATCAACATATATACCATCCTCACGAAGATAGTGGCACAAGATTTGAGTGATGAATCCACTGATGAGTTTGAGAGCCCCGACAACATCCTCTCCAAGTGAAAAGTTTTCTTTTATCCTCATTTACTACAACGACATCGTATGCAACTACCAATGAGATATGAGTATCAAATCCTTCGGCTTGCATTCTACTACAGACAATTCAAGCTGCTGGATCCCCTGACGAAGATCATGTGCCTTGTATCTCAATTGGTACATCTCTTAGAGAAGGTGTCTGCTTGAAGTGATGAGATTCTTGATCCAGTCTTCCAAAAGCTTGCCTTGATTGACTAATCGACCCAACTTTTTTTGTACTGCAGGTGTTTCATGAAGCTGTGGAAGGATAGCCACCTGGCTTGAGGTTCCATGAAGAAGATCCGAGATGTACTGTCGGAGCTGCTTGTTCTCAGCCTTGAGGGCTGCCTTGTCTTCTCCGTCCTTCATGATGCACTCTTCAAGATTACTTGCAACAACCTTGAAAAGGCTCACATCTACATGCTGAGTGCTCTTACCCAGATTTTCTTTGACGAAGGTGAAATGACCAACCTCAACTTCATCTAGACTCTTGCCAACTGGTGGTGTAGCAACTTCAACAATGATCTCTGCCTTGGGAGTCTTCTCTATATGTACTTGCTTCTTAACCTTCTTATTTGACTTGTCTTGATAAGGACTACCAAATTCAGATAGATCAAGCAGATATGAAGGCTTTCGCCCCCTTCTCACCAAACTCCTCTCGAGCCAACATGAATGCTCAATGTTATCCTCTCAAGGAGAAGCTACTCCTATTGTGTCAACCACTGGTGGATCAACTGGTACTGAAGTTTCATGAATTGGCATCACTGGCTTCGAGTCAATATCAATCTAGATGGGAGGTGACTGAGGATAAATTGGTGAACCTGGAGATGAAGAACTGACTTCAACTTGTATCATTGTCTCTATTGGAATCTCTAACGCTTTCTCGATCTACTTTCACTTATTGGTACTCTTTCCCTTCGTGTTCCCACTAACTTTGACACCTTTAGGTGGAAGCATTATGGCCTTAACTCTAGGTCTTGACCTTGATGTAGAAGGTAGTGAAGAAAACTCCCCGGGCGGCTTTGCAACTGGAACTTCCTTCAGCCTTTTCTTGCTGTCCAAGAAATACATGCTCGTTTTAATAACTCCTCTCAATAGCTCCTCCACTGAAGTATTCTCTCTGATATACCAATCCAACTGCCGAAGTGGTTGGCGAGCAACTTGATTCTTGACGAATGTGCTAAGTAACACCTTGCCATCATCATTTGACAAATCCTCAACATCTTCTGATAGAAAATCAACAAGTTGAGGAAGAGTAGGTCTGCAGTAATGACGTTGGCGCGCTTCAAACTCATCCTCACAGTTGACCCAAAAGTCCTCAAGTGCTGGCCTGTGTGATTGACTTTGCTCCAACCGAGCTGCATAGTGACCCAAAGGATCATAGGAGCACTTCTCGCTGAGGAACTTGAGATTGAGTTTAGACAACTCGTTGCCCATTAACTTGCAATCAACAACCGTTCTACATTTGAAAATACCCAATCCAAAAGGAAAGGTGAACACTTGCTTGTGCCGATTGTGAAGGAAAGAATGAACATCGTGCACCTGTCTCAGGAACTCCATGAACAAGACCTTGTCCGATGGATATCTAGGTAGCATCATAGGCTCTCCGGTGTAACCATACACTCAAATATATGTGAAAGTGGGAAATTGGATGAACTAATCTTCCCAACCTTCCATTGTTGATTTTGCCTCTGGTGAAATTTTGATGTGCATCTCATTATCAAGGTCTTTAATTGTCTTCATGAGGAAGTGATCATTCACCTACCTAAATCCTGTTCAGCCTTTAAGAACTCCAATTGTGAGTAACGTTCATATACATGCTGAATGCCAAGAGCTCCAATGGTCTTCAAAGTTCTATAATTGCCTTGAAATGCAATTAAGTAGACCAAATAAGAAACCATGTAAAACTCGTGGATTTTAAGGAATCCAGTGATTTGTTGATGAGGACACTCACTGATCAACTTGGCCCAGTCAAAGTGTTCCTTATTGACGATAATCTGGGAAATGACATAGAACATCCATTGTTGGAAAATATGAGCTTCCTCTTGTCTTGTAACCCGATGGAGCAAAGTAATCAAAACAACAACCTCGTCCTTGAAATCTCCACATCCAACCTTCTTTGGAAAGTTGGTCTTCTGTTCCTATAGCCATCTCTGAGCAACTTTCCTATGAGATTTGTCTTTGTCTCCTTCCCATATTTTGACACAATCCTCCATGACTATGGTAAAATTGACTAAACGAGGTGGAATGGAAAAACACTTCTCGACGTCCCTTGACTTAAGGCTACAAATGACTCTCCCATCGACTGATCTAATTTGTCTAGTGGATGAGTCGTAATGCTTAATGCAAGAAATGACGAACTCAAGATCAAAAACTGTGATAGGAATAAATGCTGCTGCCAGCAACCCGGAACACTCAAGATTCTTGACAGTACTGTTGTCAGTGCCTTCCAACATGCTCAATTTGACCACTAGATATACGTGACCTAAGTCTGTATCAAATGTTTTCAAAAAGTCATGTACTAAGACTGATTTGGCCTTGTATTCTATTGGGTTGAATTACATTTTGAAAAATTGGATTTTTGGCTGTAAAGTCGGATATGTTCGGACAAAGTTCAGAAAAAGCTAAAAATGGCTCTAGATGAGGCTAAAAATAGTCGGTTGAAGGAAATTTTTTAAGATTTTTTCTGAAACACGGGTTTTGTAGAGAATTGAATTCTAAGCAAACCGAGATTGTCTGAAACTCGAAAAAATGAGTTTTAGCAAGGCATGTAAAGGCTTTTCAGTTGAGAATTGCAGTGGCTGTAGGGGCTTTGGGGCAATTTTTTCGAGAAAAACTGAAACATGGGTTTTGTAAAGAATGGAATTCTTAGCAAACCCAGATGATTTGATATTGGAAAAATTGAGTTTTAGGCCCACATGCAAAATAATCTTCGGAAAAAAGCATAGTGCTTCAAAATGTGAAGCAATTGGGCAATTTTCTCGAAACATTTTGGAACATGGTTTTTGCTGCTGACGTTGAAATATGTGAACCCAGATGATCTTATTCTAATTTTTTTTTCCGTTTACTTTGACATGCGAGAGAAAACCTAAGACGAGGATAGAAACATTTTAGAGATAGAAAATAGAAGTTATTATTCTGCCTTTGAAAAAGTCACCTATGCTTGAATTAGATTCGATGAAGTCTACATGCACTCGAAAAATGAGTTCTGGAAAATAGATCTTCTGAACAATTTGGACCTGGCACTGCGAAGAACACTGAAATCTGTTAGCTGTAGCGCAAGTTCAGATATTTGTTCACTCAAGAAAATACGTGTTTGCTCTCACCTGTGATGAAAATAATGGATACCTAATGCCTTAATAAAATTTATGAGTTAAGGCATCACAAATTATGCAATTGCCTAAAATTGGCGCCACCTCCATGCACTTCAGTTAACTTTACATGCAAAAATAAATTCGCCCTTTGCAAGCAAAAATAAAGTTCAATAGAAGTCGACTCAGAAGTTAAATTGGAGATTAAATATTTTTTTAAGTTGAGTTCTCAACCTCCACCTTTATAGGGCATCACTTTGCTCTTGAGTTAAAAAGTCAAAGTTTGACTTGGGCGCCAACTCTCGAGACAACCAATTTCTCAAAAAATTGAATTTGCAAACATCACTATAGTCCACGTTCGATCACTGATTATGATTTATTGATGCATCTAGAAGACCTGCTGACTGTTTCATTGAAGAGTAGGATCAAAACTGACAAGAAACTCCTTGAGGCTGCAAAGCCTAATTCTGACATTTGAGGCTTCAAAATTCAAGGCACCCCTGGCCTCCAGGGGCACTTTTAGCTTCATACTTAAGAAAAAAATTCAATGCATTTTAATCGTTTTGAAGGTGATTTTGACCTTACTTCATGTTGCGTCCTCTATCAATCGACGAAGCTTCAAGACTAGTTGACATGCTTACTTCAGAGCTGACTGAATTTTGAACAAGAGCTCTTAGAGAACACTTTTCCTAAAAAAATCATCTGGTAGCTGAAAAACTTGGGTGCCCCTAGCCTCCAGGGGTGCTTTTCTTCCTAGAGCTAGCCATTTTTTCAACTAACTAAAAATCTACTTAAACCCCTACTGCGTGCTGCTGATAAGTCCTCTGACCCGATTGAGGTATTCAATGGAAAGTTGGAAGCATCACAGACAAGATGAATATCTGAGATGACCAAAAAGACTGTATTTGAGGCTTGAAAACCTTGGGTCCCCCTGGCCTCCAGGGGCACTTTTTCTCTTTTCTGACATTTTGACCATGATTAAAACCTTATGTTTGACTCCTAATTCTGACAGTTCAACAACTTAGATTCATCCTTTGACAGATTAGTTGCGAAGCCTAATCAAGTCTGAGATAAACATCTTGGGTATCATTTGATCAGAGACCTTCATCTAGTCCCTCAAAAAGATGGGTGCCCCTGGCTAGCAGGTGCGCTTTTTTGCTCCATTGTTTTTCATTTTTCAACTACCCTCATTTTGCATTCAATCTCCAGTTTCAGGTGCTAGACAGACTTTCAGACTATCTAGTAGGCTCATTGCGAAGCTGATAGTATTTTGGAGAAGTCTTCTTGGAAGTGACAAATCTCAAAAAGTTGATCTGGGCCTTTGAAATCTAGGGCACCCCTGGCCTCTAGGGGCTCTTTTGCTCCAGAGAGAAAATTTTGATGATTTTTACCTTTTGATGAAAATCCCCTCTGAGAAGAAGCATCATTTTGCACATATCTCACCATAGAATCTTCGTTGGAGCATTTTAAGCTTAGTTTTCGACACCTGGGCTCTGGCCATCTGCCATTGACGACATCAGAGGTCCTAACTTTCTACTTGAAAAAGTTAAAACTACCCACCATACTTAAACTAACTTTTAACTGAATCTAACTTCACCATTGCGATCGTGAAGTGAAATAAGCCAATCAAAACAATTTGCAATCAATTCTGACAAGTTTTAATTTTTAGGGTTTTTTACCTAAAAATAGGGGTCCAAAAACCCTAATTTTCAAAAATTTCAAATTTTACTAGTATCTTCTTGACATCAAACTGACTAAAAGCCCTACTTGATTTTCCCAAAAAATGAGTTTTGACATCATTTTTACAAGGTTTAGACCATTTTAAGCAAAATGCCTTAATGCAACAAAAAATATTTGGTTTGGGTATAACATTCCCCAAGGCATAGAATTGACCTACATAGAATTTAAGCTTACACTTAATTTGAGGATAATGGATATCCTAAGACTCGTTTTCTCAAACTATAGAAAATTTAGTTCAACAAGATATTGACATTCACAAAATCCTTTACATGCAATTTCTTAAATAACATTGTTTTACAACTTATTAGTCTTAGGTGTCATCTTCTATAATTAAGGTTATTTATGTTGAGTTGATTATATTTACTTAATTAGTCTAGATTAAGATTAGGAAAACATTTTCTCCTTACAACATTAATCATATCAAATTACTTTTTTTCCTTATAAAGCTCAATTGTATTTTTTTTAAATATCATTTAAAAAAATAGTAACAAATATTAAATGGTGTTCTATTGGCCTATCAAATGAAAAGAAAATTTCATGTCTTATTTTGCAACCATTTTGAATTTAACTTAATTAATAGTTTAAAAGGATTAGTCATGCCAAATCTTATTGTACCTTTGTAAATTTTACATATTGTAAAGAAATAAACCACCTCTTTACATAAATTGCATATGAAAATTAATTAAACATCATTAACATCATACATCCTAAGAATAAGTGCTAGAAATGTTAAAGATGTTGAAACTAATTCTTATAAACTTAAATAATAAATACAATTACTTAGTTCTTGGTTTGATGTGGAATATGACTCTTTTTGATGTCTCAAGATGATTCATTCGCATTGTAGAAATTTAGGAATTTTTAGACAAATGAATTAGAATATGTAAAACTTCTATTTTTTGTTAGTGTATTTTGTAGTTGAGGAAATGATCGCACATGTGCAAATTTGGACCAAGCTCATGGATTTGATCTTTACTAACTTGTCAATGTTTAATTTTGGCTTGCTTTGAATTTCTTAGTTTGATCTCTACATAAAAGGTTTGTGTGCTCAAGAGTTACACATGAGAATAAGTGTGGTTTTTTATTGTATGCTATAAAATCCAACATCCTTACAAAATATATCAAATTCTATTGAACAAATTTTCTTACCATTATTTATTTTCAACACCTTGATCTTTTTCAATTGGTTCCCCTCAAGAGCTTTGAACTCGTTGAACCTATAGAAATATTTAAATTTATGATTGAGAAAATAGACATGTGTCTTCTTGAATCATCAATGAAAGAAAAAAAAACACTAATATTTTGCAAGTGTAATATATCAACAAAACCAAACATATCACTATGAATCATATCCAAAATCCCTACAGAATTATTAGAGCTTGCATAAAGCTTAATATAATGTTTCTTTCCATATATACAATGTTCACAAATTCAAATAAAAAGAATGATCAAATAAACCCTCAACCATACTTTTAATTTTCAAGGCTTTAAGGCCCTTTTCACCAATTAGGCCCATGCACTCATGTCAAAACATAGTCTTCTTAGCAGGAAGCTTGTAGCTCTCCTAATTAGGACCGTACAAGTGTTAAACTCTATGAAGGAACTAGCACCAAGGTGGAATATATTTCCAATATGAACTCCATTAGCCAACACCATGGATCCACAAAGCATCTTATACCCACATTGCCAAAGATTACTTGCACATCCAAGTAATTCATTTCTTATTGACAACATGTCCTGAACAAACTAAGAATATGCAATACTTCAAAATGAGGCATGATACCCCAATCATTGAATATGAACTTGCCTTTGTCATGTCCAATAATATTGAGAGATACGTTGTATCCCAAATAGCCTTTTCCACCATCAACATTCACATGCTTAGAAAATCACTCTTTGTGGGGAGTCATGTGGAAGAAGGCTCTAGATTAAATAATACATGCATCCTTATATGTATGCATAACAAGCACTACAAAAAACACATTATCAATGTCTTCATTCAAGTCTCTCAAGTTTGAATCACCACTACACTCCTTTGCCTTTTTATTTTCTTTCTAGTATTTCTTTATATAATTAGATTTTCCTTAGTTCCAACACTTAACCTTAGATATACTAGGAGGTGTAGATCTCCCATTTGATTTGGACCTTTTCCTCCTTGTTCTTGACCTCATTCTTTGAACGACCTTTGATAACCAATGCATACTTAACAAAATCTATATTTTTTACCTCATCTATTCTAACAATAAGGCTACAACCACCTCATTGAGCTTCAAAATTTAGATGATATTATTGTTGCCATAACTAGGTTGTTCCACAAATTTGGCAAATAACATGGTAGTGTGGTACACTAGTTTTCCTCTTCCAAATTCAATTCAATTAATGCTAATTGTCTTACTAGAATGTTTAATGTATTCAGGTGCTTTGTCATAGAGTCTCAATCATTCATCCTCAAAGAATACAACTTTCATAGAAGAAGTTTATCCAGAAAGAACTTTGTTAGGTACAAATTCTCTAGCTTCTTCTAGATGTTCTTGGTGTTGGTTTACCCTGATAAATTTAGGAGCATTGAATTTGAAATGTAAAGGTAAACCAAGCTTCTTGTCTTCCTATCAAGCACTACCCAATCTTAATCTTTCATTGTGGAGGGTCTTTCATATGAAATTATAACCCATAAATCTTTGTCTACTAGTAAGTCCTCCATCTCAAGATTTGAAAGCTCAAGTTAGTGTTGTTAAATCTCTCAATCTCCATTCTTGGTTTTCTTGTCATCTCTAACCTAAAATAAGATTACCTATGTAGAGCTTCTAGTCAAAATTGGGTTATTATCCATAAATTATTTCTTCCCATAGATCTAACAAGCTACATAAATCTCTTATAATAAGTGAAAGGAAACTAGGTAAAACTATGCTAATTTTCTTTCCAACCCTATGAGAGAAACAATGCATGTAGAAAAAAATCTATCAATTTCACAAAAATATCAACAAATGAGATATAGCTTAAGGAAACTTAAAAAAAACCTCAACCTCACAATCGCACTCAATATATTAATATTCAAAAAATGGTTACAATACATCCATAGAGTACTTGTGCTTCAATAGAGATCTCCAATCTATGTCTAGATAAATTTCAATAACATAACCCCCACAAATATAGAAGTGTTTCAAACATCCATCTCAAGCATCTTATATATAGGCAAAGGAAAAATCACGTGTAGTTTACAAAACCAAAGGACCCAATTCTAAGAATATAGTATGTAACTCCCAAGGTCAAATATTCCATTCACCAAATTTGGTGCATTCAAAATTAGTACAAGATGCTATTATACATGCCATCATTACTAGTCAAAGGTATTCCATGAATTTCTAAGTACACTTTGTAACTCCTTACATGCTCTTATACATTTTATAATATTACATATGCTTTTACACATTTTACAATGAGACATATTCTTACACACATCACGATGCAAATTTAAAGTGATTTCATGTGTCATCCCAAGGAATCTTGAGATTCCTTCTAAGTGAGGCAACCTGTTCCACGTTGCTCCATATTTACAATACATTACAAGTATTAAATAATTATTGTCTTACCTAGATTTACAAGCTATACAACACCTAATCCTAGCACTAATAATGACCATATGGATACAGATAAACTTCTATCTAGTATTGCTTATTATTATAAGAAAATTTAACCACTTTATGAAATGTAGACAATACCATCTCTGTGACATGGATCTAGGGGTGACCCAATGATACATTATAAGCTAATTGACTTGGTATCACATGAAATAATATATTAAGAATAGTTGGACCAACCATGATGGGTAACCAAGTAGTGCTCATAGATTGACAACCAAAATTGTAAAAAAAATTAATGATAAGATTAGATTTCTCTAATTTTTCCATATCCACATTTAATTATTTCAAGTAGTTCCCACTACATATGCTCAAACTAGAACTACTATCAACCAAGTCATGCTTACTATTTATGATCCACAACCATTTTGGGAAGAATCTACTATTGTTGAGTGGGATTCAACACTACATTAAAAGTATATGTCCTTAGTTAGGAATCGCACTTGGGATCTTGTCCCCCTTCCCAAAGGAAATAATTTGGTTCAATGTAAATGGACCTATTAGACCAAATTTATAGTAATGGATTAGTTGATAAGTTAAAATTATAACCAATAACAAAGGGGTTTTCAAAGGGTTTTTGTACTATTTACATTGAGTGATTCAAGAATAGAATCATGCATTAGTTCATCAACTACGAACAAATTCATTAGTGCCAATACACAATGAGGAAACTCACTCCTCAATAAAGGACTTATAATCTAAGTGTAACTTGGCACATTAGTTCATTTATTTCATCTCATGTGCATTCTCTTGCACACTAGCACAATACCAAGATTCCTCACACATAGGTGTACATCTAGTAGCTTTTCTTTGCATACAACTTTGTAAGCATCACCCCTAATAACCTTGCATGAAACCCACCATTTAGATTTATTAGAACACAACCACAAGCTCAAAGAGCTTCTTCAATATCCTTTAGTATCATGCTCTACATATGCTTATACTTCTAGATTACACATGTTCTACCTTCTTTAACCTAGCATACATGTACAACATGTGGCATCAAATCCTTCACTAGAAACACAATTATACATGTGCACCACCTAGCTAATATTGTTCCATATGAAAGGGCTCCATATATGTTTGACATTTGACACGATATGCATCAAAAACATGATGGAATCCTTTACCACATTTATTACAATCATAGAGGTTTGACTCTTGGCCATGTCCTATCCATTCATGCCACTTGAAGATATGCACTAGGCTCATGTTAGCATAGATGTGACTCTCAATTGTTGAACTTCATCTATAAATACTTGAATTTTACATCTTTTACAATAGAGGAAAAATAACCCAAAGTCATATTAGGATGCTTCTCATATCTAATTTCATCTCAAGTGCAGTCTAAGGCAATAAGGAAAGATGTGTTATCCCTTTTTTGATCAAGGGATTTCTCATTATTAGCCTTCATGTAGTTCATACTTACATATTTATCCAATTATTCCATTGGAATAAAAGTAGCATTTATTCTAATCTGACACTCTATGAATGTGTGATAGTTTTTCACACCTTGTATATTAAGATCGATCATGCATTCTATGATTCATGAACTTGGTTAAGCTAATTGTCTAGATATATTATTGATTACCCTCCAATTATCTCATAGGATTAACTCAAATCATTAATATTATAGCTTAAAAATTTTCTACAGTAAATGTAATATAGCACAAACTAGGTATCAAACAAGCACATATCTCCACTATTATAGTCATGGGTGAAGTGAGAAAGATAATGTATGACTCCAAGATTGAATTTTCTCTTTCAACATATTTGGACGAAAATATACACTTTTCAAGGAGATTCAGTAGTTGCAATAAACTTGTAAAAGAAAAATTCTAAACTAAGAATGCAAGTGCAAGACCAATAGTCTACTTCTACCTCAAATTAGAGTATAATGGAAATGTAAATAAAAGAATGCAAACTTAGAAAATAATTATACCTTCCATAAATTTTTTATCCCTCAGAAATGGTGTGTTGATGTTATAGTGGTATGTTGAGTTTCTCTTTAGGTCCCCAATGTGGCAACATATACTTACAAATTTTCGCATATGAAAATTCCTAGATATGACATGAATTTATATAGTTGCTAAGATTTGTTTAAATTGGAGGGATATGATTTCATGAGAGGATTTTTGAATTTAAAATTGAGAGGGAAGTGGAAATAAAAACTCTTGGTTGGTGAATGGAGGGTTAGGATTGACTTGATTAGATGGATACGATTATATATTAATTTTATTTTGAATTTGATAACTTTTAATTTAAATTTGTTATTTAAGAATTCATAGTTGGAAATAGATGGCTAGAATTAGTTTAGTTGATTTGATGGTTAGGATTAAATGCTAGTTTGACCTTGGATTGGTGATTTGGATTTATTTGAATTTTAAATTGTTGATGTAATATGATTATCCCCTTAATGGGGGGTTAGATTATAATTTAAGGATTTAGCCTAATTAATCAAATATTTAGATTATTTAATTAATTAGGGGAAATACATATAGGGTGTTAGTTTAATTAATCAAATATTTATGTAATTGATTCGATAATGGAGGGAATATCAAAGGATAAGACCTAGCTAATAAAATAAATATAATTTATTTAATTAATTAATGCTAAGATGATGAGAATGTGGTTACAACATGTCTAATATAACATCAAAAGCAGTGATGCTAGGTGTGTCATTAGGATGTTAATTTTAGGTATTTATATTTCCCCTCTCTATAAAATGATGTTACAACTAAAATAAGTAGCACTGTTTCAAACAAAAATAAAATATAGGCATTTGATGAGATGAAGGGAGGAGGTAGGATAAACCACTTGGTTGAAGGAAAATGGAGTTAGTACATGGATAAGGGGGAGGAAAGATGCCCTAGTTAGCTAAAGGAAAATGCAGTTAGTAAATGGATATGGAATAAAATTAATAATTAGATATGGATAATAAATGCCCCCTTAAGAGAACATGCGAGTGAAGATAACATGAGCACTCTCTCAAAAAGATATGATTGAGAAGAGGTTAGGGAGAAGGGAAGTTTGATGAAAAAAGGAGGGTGTAGGTCAGGATGAGTTATACCTTAAATATTGGGATATATGTTTTAGGATGGATTGATAGTTTGGTTAAATCAATGATTGATAATTACTATTGGTGTGAATATGGTTATTTCCTTAACGACTTCCACTATTGGTTCATTTTCACAGCTTATCACTTAGAGAACCTTTAGGGTATTTTCACTTTATGTCTCATATCATAAGATTAAAATACTTGTCATAATATTATGTTGTCCTATGTCTCACCTTGGATTATTTAACCAAGGGTATCTCAAACATTGTAAATAAATTCTCTTTTCTGTATTTGATAGGAATACAATTTATTCTTATCATATTGATCTTTTGAGTTCTTTGTGCTTTCCATTAGATAAAAAAGGTGTGATAGAATGTTAGATTCAAGGGAGTTGGTATTGTGGCTTTGTAGTGCAAGTGCATTTGTGAGATTGGATGAGAAAATCTAAGCTCGCCATTATGTTTAGAGTTCTTAAGAAAGTCAAAATTTTCTTTGTATAATCTTAATTGGGCATTGGAGGCAAGATTTGTAAGCATTTAAAGTTGGAAGGTGGTTGCGAGATCTATAAGGTAGCCATAATTTTGGAGTATTTTGGGTTAAATTTGACATTGCCATTGTTTCGAGGAGACCCTAATAACTAAATATTGACTTTCAAATTATCAAATCTGGAGCACTTCATATTAGGATCTTACAAAAATATTGCTCCCTTGCCGCTTGATTGAACCAAAATATTCTAGAATAAAAAAAATATTGTGTCCATTTTCACATATATGATCATTTTTCTATGTTTTTTTAAAAATATTTCATTTGTTTTTAAAAATTATTCTTTTAAAAGATATACTATGTAGGGTACAATGAATACCTTGCATTAGAGTACCAAGGGGCACCATACAAGCATGAGCCCCCACAATTTTTGTAATTTTTTAAGGTTGTGACCTTTATTAAATTTTGTAGACCTATGTATGGGTCATAGCCCCTTCAAAGGGTTTGTGAACCCTTACAAGGCACATGAACCTCATAATAGGGCTCAAATACTTTTCTTAGGCCATGGGGTGTAACCCATGTGCCCCCCTAATTGGCATTATTTTTTAATATTTTTCTTGCAAGAAAATATTATATTATGTAAATCATACCCCCTTTTAGTCTATCAAACTTGGCAACCTTTTTGGTGGTCCCCCTAACTTTGACAAGCTTCATCTAGTTTTAAAAGACAACTGTACATTTAGTGACCCCAACCAAATTTAGCAAAGTTTTAGTTTTATCTAGTGGATTTCTACATTTAGCTATTTATCCATATTTGGTGACAGTTTTGCCAACCTTGGTGGTGATGTTGTTCTAGCGTCAATATGCAACTTTTTAAAATTTGGCTCCCCTCTCTATTGGAATTTATTAAACTTGTAGTCCAACTTTAGAAGGTCATAACTCTGGCTCAACAACCTCCTTTTTCTGAACATTTTTTTTTAAAATTTGGGCTATCTTTTTGTGCTCTACGTGGTGGTGTAGATGGTAAATTTTGGTGTAAGTATTTTCTAAAAAATATAATTTGTCATAGCTGTTGGTAAAATATTCTCATTTTGGAAACTTTTGGGGCTTTTTTTGGGCCCATACGAGCTCCTTTTTAGGTGCAGTTTTTTAAAAAGTGCATATTTTTTTATGTAATTCATAGTGACACTATCATTTTATACCCGTTGTGATAAAAAATATACTTTTAACATATTTCCTTTTTTGACAATTGTAAACCGTTGAGATCAAATACCACTTTACATTTTTTAGCAAGTGACAATTGTAATTGCATAAAGTATAAAGTGTCAAATCATATTTATTTTTGTGGGTGGGGGGGTAGTGTTATGTGGTTTTATTCATTTTCTTTTGGAGTTTGTAATTGTTCTCTTATAATATTGGGCATTGGTTACCCTATGTTCCATCATTTGACTCTACATATCTATGTAACTTGAAAATCACATGCATGTAATGCTTTAATGAGTTAAGGATTAACTCACCACATTCCAAAACCAATAGATCCTAAAAAAGAACATGGATTGGCTCATTAGAAGTACTATGAAACTTGGATATCTATGTAATTTTTTCTCTAGACCTTCTTTTTCATATTGATAAGTGTAAAACGTCTAAGGAGGCTTGGGACACTCTTGCTAAATTGTATGGTAAAATTTATGAGGTAAGAGGATATCAAATTGGTAATGATCTCAATAATATTTGATCCAAAAAGTTTTGACAATATCCAGGTATTTGTAACTAAAGCTAATGAATTAAGAGCACAACTTAGAGAATGTGGTATTGGCAAGAAGGATGAATAGTTGGTCTTCAAATTTTTAAGAAAAATTCATAATATTTGTTTCTAAAGGAAATGTCTAGTTGCATGATTCATGTTCATTCTCTTTCTTAAAAATATTGGGATGAAGACATTAGAGACATTAAATTTCCATAGTCCATATTGATAACAAGAATGCTTTTTTTTTTTTTTGCATTTAACTATGTGTGTTTATTTGCATCGAATATGAACCAATATATGTTGGCCACACTATGTGGATGATGCCAATATATGTTGGCCACATGGTTTAGCTAGAAAATTTCCTTTCCCACCTAAAAAATTTGAACCCATGTATCTCTTTTACTAGAGAGATTGAAACTAATAACCAACTCCCCTTCCTCAAAATTTTTCTCACCAAAAAAATAGACTAAAGCTTAGCTCGTAGTGTTTTTCAAAAATACACCCACACTAACCTCTACCTTCACTCTTCCTCCCACCACCACTCTTCCCAAAAATTGTGCATCATTAAAATATTAACCATACGAGCCTTTCAAAATTGTGATGAAGAAAACCTAAACCATGAGCTATCTTATCTTCATCGTGTCTTCCTTTTGAATGGTTACAAAAATAAACAAATCTCTAAAAATTTCAACCTAACAAAGTTAAAATTTTTCTCCAAACAAAGTCCACCCAACCCTCCATCCCTCCCAATGCCATCCTCCCTTACATTGAAGGTATATCCCAAAAGAATCACAAAAATCCTTCTTGAAAAGGGCATTCATTGTGCCTTTAAAACTTTGATAGCTTTGAGAAATCAAATCCTCTCTCTCAAATACCCCAAAGACATCTACCTTGGTTTTGGTGTGTACAAGGTTGTATGTTCTTATGGTATCCCTTACATAGGTGAAATTGGTTTCTCTTTTAAAACCATAATCAAAGAGCATTGAACATACATCAAGCATGAGTGTGTCATCAAATCCGCCCTAGCTGACCACTCCTCTTCCACAAAACACCATATCTTTCTGAAAAAACTCAAATATTATCCATAAAAAACCACTTTTTCAAAAGGAATCTTAGGGAAGCTAGAAATCTACAACCACCCCCCTAACCTCAATCTTGATGAAGGTTGGAGCTTAAGTTCCTCTTTGAAACCTCTTTTATCTAACCTCAAACCCCTCAACCCACCCCCCTCCTAGCTTCCCTTTCGTCCCCCCTGTTTTCCTCCCTTCTCTCCTATCCAACTTCCTCCTAGCTCCCTCTTTTCCCTCTCCTTATATTCCATGACTCCCTCCCTTGCTCTTCGCTTGCTCTCTTCATCCTAGTGCAACCAATGAACTAGGATAAGTTTTTTGTTGCTCCTATTTTCCTTGTCTTCCTTTCCTCACGTAATCTCTTCCCTCTTATATTTTTTATATATTTATTTATTTCCTTAAAGGTATATTTTTTAGGTAATTTAAGTTATAGGATTTTTGTTTTATTCTAGCCATCTTTACGCTTAATTTTATTTATGATACTTTTTTGTATTATATATAGTATGAACAAAAAGATATAGAGAGATTAGGAGCATTACTACTGCTTTCCCTTCCTCAAAACATTATAACTAATAGTTTCATGCTTCCATTACATATCAAAAATTAGATTTTTTGTATGAGAAGTATAAAACATATCATATACAATATTTGCAATAAGAAAGGACTTTACTGGCTGTTTTCCACCCTGTTTACAACAACATCTTTAACTTGCTATCATCTGAAATATGCTCCAAAACATTACATATCTAGTCATCCTTAGCCACTATCAAAAAAGGACATATTTCTACCTACTCAATATAATATTTGCACATAGGGTATTCCATAGCTTCAAAATCCAAAAAAACCAAAGCAACTGTTCCATACCAAGAACTCGATTCCTCACTACCGGTCGGATGCTTCATGCCTAGCAATACCTCAGCTGCCTCAATCTCTTCCTTGGTGAAGTCTTCAGTGCTAATAAGGGGTGGAGGGTCTTCCTTCTGAGCATCCTTAGCCATCTTTTAATTAAAGTCTTTTTGAAATATTTCCAAGGCATAGAGGAAGATTTATGGACTTGGTTGTCCTGCCTGCCAAGTGTGCCCAAACCTGACTTCCTGAAGGTTTATCTATAATGTTCCTTCTTCCAACAACTTGAGGAATTTGTATTTCGATACCTTCACTATAATGGTAACCTACAATGCAATATTGAGAAAGGTGAGTCTTTTTGTAGACTCAGTAAGTGCCCTCATTTTCCCATTAAATCTCTCATCATTCCATGCTTTCCAAATACTCCACAAGATTTTAGTAGAAACACAAGACCAAGATAGTTTTTGTTCTTTGCAAATTTATTGCTTTTGAATAAAAGAATTATGTCCAATCTGAGTTTTCCATCAGTATTCCAAACATCTAAATTATGATAAAAAAATTCCATGTCTCTTTAGCATATATACAATCAATAAAAATATGTTTTATAGTCTCAAGTACCCTGCACAATCTGCAAATTTCAATTTCACTAGAGTTTATTTTATAAGGAATTCTGTGGAAGATCAAGAGCCATTTGAAGCAAGCCTTCTTTGGCTCAATTTTTCTTGACCAATTATTTAAAAGAATTTTAGACCACTCATTGCTACTAATGCTAACATTCCACACATTGTTTAGATGATCATATGTTTCTTGCTGCTTAGTGAGAGTGTTGTAGATAGTTTTGGTATCAAGTTTGTTGATATTGGTACCATTAGTCCATTTAAATTCCCTGTATTGTTCTATAGTTAGTCTGCTGGTTATCGACCGGCTCATTCCTTTGCAAGCCTCTCTTACAACAGAGTAGGTTCTTCGTTGAGTTTCAGGGATTTCAAATTCATTCTTCATTTGATCCCAGTCTTTTAAAAGCCCCTCCTTCAAAATGTCTGAGAATATTTTTATACCTTTATTGGCCTAGTTCTTGGCCGAGCATCCCTGTAGAAGTGCCAAAGGTTTTTCCTTATGTTTGAGGTTCCACCAAATTGACCTTTGTGTGTACAAATTATTACCCTCGAAAAACTGTGAGTTGGTTATGAGCTCCTTAACAAACTCACAAACTTTCCAAATGCTCCTGAACACCATTGAGATTTTTAGGGATATAGGGATTTGTCAACTAAGAAGGGCACTGAGGGGGAGGTCTCTCCATTTCTTTGCATGCTTGGGGTTATCTCTTTGGATATTGCTTCGAATCAACACTTTCCAAGGTTCATCACCATCCAGAGCCTTGAAAATCCATTTGGAAGCCAATGCTATTCCTTGGAATTTCAAATCCTTAAGACCAAGCCCCCATCAACCTTGCTTAGAAAACACTGACTCCATATGAAAACATGTATTTTCTTGTTGCCCCTTCCATCTGACCAAAGAAAACTATGAATCCTCTTTTGAATTTCATCCACTTAGTAACTGATAAACAACCACACCAAGGAAAAATACAAACTATAAGAAGACATGATATTTTGGCATACCTGGACCCTTCCTGCCAAAGAGAGGTAATGTCTGTTCCATTTCTCAATATTTTTCTCAATCTCGCCTTTGATCTAGGTCCACATTTCTTTTAGATTTTGGCATACAACAAATGGAATGCCCATGTATCTTACCTTATCGTGTGGCCCTCCCTACTAGACTTCAAATTTGTTTACCCACTCCAAAGGCTTGTCCTACCATCCCAACATAGTTGATTTGGAGAGATAGATTTTTTCTCTTGAGGCTTCACAAAGGGTATTTAGCTTTTTCATCAGGTTGGATACATTACCTTCCTCCATCAGAGGGAACAAGGTTGTGTCATTAGTGAACTGAACATTCAATAGCTCATCGTTGTTTGGAAGTGTTATACCTCTAACCTTGGGTGAGAGCACATTAGTCCTGAGAATATAATATAAAGCATCTAAAGCGATCACAAACAATGTAGGGGCCAAAGGGAAACCTTGTCTAATTTATATTTCTAGGGAAAATTCTTCTGTAAGAGAACCATTTACATCCATTTGAGCTACAACATCATTGAACAAAGTGACAACCATATCAATTGCAAAATGCTTCAAGGAAGCCAAAAGCCTCAAGAGTGAGTTTGATAAAGGTCCATTCAACCTTGTTATAAGCCTTTTCGAAGTCTAGTAGTAGGATAGCTGCCTCCTGGTTAGAATATTTTGCCCATTCTAACACTTCCCAGCTAGTAATGAGGATCTCTAGAATGTACCTACCCTTGATAAAGCCTGTTTGAGTGGAATTGATAAGCTTAGGTAGAACATTTGTTAGCCTTCTTGCCAACACTTTTGCAAGGATTTTATAGGAAACATTTAGCAAGGTTATGGGTCTCTAGTTTTTAATTTGAGTTTTGTCACCTTCCTTGGGGAGTAGTTTTATAATGCCTTTGTTGATTCCACTCCCTAGGGAGCCAACCTACAAAGCCTCCTTGTACACTAGGAAGAGGTCATCAACTACCCAATCCTTAAAGGCCTTGTAGAATTCTGCTGAAAGACCATCAACTCTAGGGGATTTTCCATTTTGCATGGAGTCCATTGCCCTTTTTATTTCTTCTTTGGAAATCTCAGCACCCAGCTTCACCAAATCTTTCGCATCAAGCTTCTTTGGGATGCCACTCCTGATTAGTTTCCTTGCATTAGTGCAACCTTTCCCACCATTTTCAAATGAGAACAAACTCTTATAGAAATTAAAAAAGTGACCTTTGATTTCTTCTGATCACTAAATGCTCTCCCATCAACCTGCACTTGCTCAATATGTTCCTTAAAGTTTTTCTCTCTAAGGATATTGAAGAACAAATTTCACCCTTTGTCACCATTTTCAAGCCAATTAAGTCTAGATCTAAATTTGAGCCCCTAGATTTTCCTATTTTGGAGCCTTCACAAGGAGTCTTTGACAAGAATGAGTTTGTTACCTAGCTCCACATTCCCAAGGTTGTTCTAGAGCCCAACTTCATCTTGTAACAATTCCTCCTAAAGGATACCTTCCTCCCTCCTACTGTCCATAGACTTCTTTTTTCCTATTGTTTGGAATAAGGTTTTCCACCCCTTGACATTTAGATTCCACCATTCTATGGCACTTAAGTTTTTATACATGCAACTATTTATCATTTTGAGTGTTTTAATAACATCTGTACAATCCTTATCCTGAAGCATCTTAGTATTAAGGAGAAAACCCCATTCTTTTCTCCTTTCACCCTTAGGCCCCTTCTTGATTAGGATTATTACCTTGATGGGGTAGTGATCTGAAAGAGTGTAAGGGTGCACTTCATTTTTTCATTCATCTCTTTGAGAGCTAGGAAAAAAGAACTCCTTGTTTATATAGAATCCATCTAGCCAATAATAGATTCTCTTGTTGTCTTTTTGTGCATTGTACCATGTGTACCAAATGTTGGGGAACTCCTTTTTTTGTCCCTCCATGGGGTCCATTAACTTGAGCTTGCTCTTCATTTTTGTCTAGAAGTACTTTTCATTCCCTTTCCATTCCATGTCAATCCCTCTAAACTTATCTTCTTGGTTTTCTACCATATTGAAATCTCCTCTGAGGATCCATGGGATGTTATCTAGTTCACACAACCATTTCCATAGATTGATTCTCTATCCATACTCATTTGGTGCATAAACTGAGCAAATGCCAAAGGAGAATTCTCCCTTTTTAACAATACCTAGACAACCTTGTTACATGGGGAGACCCCATATTTGGAGACATACTGTCCCCAATCTTTTGAAAGGATGACATCAACCCCCCTTGCCTTTCTCATGTTGGGTGACAAAGTGGCTGGACCCCGGACAAATGAAACTTAGATTGGTTTCAAGCATGCAGCCAGTTGCTTTCAGTTCCTATAGTAGTATCACATCTTTATTTCTGCACCAGTTGAGGAATCTTCTTAAAATCTCTTTCGTATCAGGGTATTCCAACCCCCTCACATTCTATGAAAAGCAGTTAAGAATCATTAGGATCAGGGTTTAAGGCATGCTCCTTTTCAGGTCTAAAGTTTTCAAAGCATTTATGTACCTTAGGCTCAACTTCCATCGAGCTTCTTTCTCTTCTACTTGATAAGCTATAAGACTTAAGATAATTACATCGAGCTTCTTTCTCTTCTACTTGATAAGTTTGAGGCTTCCTTTCCCTGCTGGGATTAGAGTTTCGGTCCCTTTCCTTGGCCTTCCTCTTCCTCTTGGCCTATGAGTCATTTTAGTTTTTGCCCCCCTCAAAAGCTCCCTTAGACATGAGAATCCCTATACCCTTAGAAGGCTCAGAGTCCCCATTAGGGCAACTTGGCACGTCATAGTTTACCCGAATGTTGTTCTTAGCCTCTCACTGGTAGTAGAGTGTATTTTCAAATGATTTTATACTTGTGTTACCGAGAGAGCCAACCTCCCACACACCTACATACTCCATTTTACCATTGGTGCATTGATTACAACGCTCTCTGTGACAACCTTGCACTCCTTCCCCCTCCATAGAATGGCCTATAACCAGTCCATCAATGATACAAAATTGCAAAGAGGAGAGAAATATAGAGTTGGGGCTCTGCAACTTAGGGTTTGATTCAACTCATGGCTCATGGGAGTGGGGGAGGCCTAGTCCTCCTCCATGGATGCTCTGTCGTGGTGGCATGCAGCGGTGTGTCCCTGTACGCTTCGTGTGATTTCCAACACGAGAAACTCTTAGTCTCTGCCCTCGCCCATGCGAGGTTGGGGGTGTCAGTTTGAAAAATGATGGGTGGGGATACAAATCCCCCTGATGGTCCGGAGAAAAGGCCAAAACTTGGCGTGGATAGCCATTTGCAGCCAAAGTCATTTCGTGATATCGTTGCGGGCAAAGAGGTGGCATTACCAGTCTGCGTGAAGTTCATTGTGGAAGGAGGGTGCGAAGGAAATGGGGGAAGCGGAAGAGGTAAGTGCCCTTTGGGTTCCCCTAAAGTCAATATCATGGTTCCAAATGATAAATTGTTAGAGGCATTCTGTGAGCAAGACAATAAATTGAAAAATGTTGGGATTTTTTTTGGCTGTCGTGGACATTAACACAAAGATACATGGATGAATGGCTATCTAATGTCTACAGGAAGAAACTTGGAATATATTTCTCATATTGCAGAATGATACAAAAGGGATTGTATGTAATATTTCTCAAGTATTTGTTATACTTTTATTATCATTTCTTGTTTTTATCTTTAATATACAAAATTTAGATGTATTTTTTATCTTAAATATTTATATTATTGCTATTTTAATTTTTTATATTGTTGGCAATAGAATTTTAAAGATTAAAATTTCCGTATAATTCTAATTACATTTAATTTTCTTAAGAATTTAATTTTAAGTAATAATATATAATTTAGAGCTATTTGAAAAATAGTTTATAATGCAAAGGCCTCCCCTATATGAAATGGATGACCTGCTTTTTAAAATCAATGGTTGAGAATTGAGAAGGATGGAAGACCATGAAATTAATCTCGATTGTCATTCTATATTTTTTATTTTTAAAATGATTTAACAATTTAAAAGTAGGATTTTTATTTTAAAAACAAAGAAAAGAAAAATAGAATTAAATTTAATAAACATTTCAATTCTAATAACTTTCTCTTTCTTTTTTTAAATTTTAAAATGATTTAACAATTTAAAAGTTAGTTTTTGTTTTTAAAAAGAAAAGAAGGGAAGTTAATAAGATTGAAATGAAAAATAGAATTATATTTTATTAATATTTAAATTCTAATAAATTTAAAATTAGTTTTATTTTTTATTTAATTATTTATTAAATTAATAAATTTATTATTTATTATTAATATTTCAAATTATTATTTTATTAATATTTATATTTTGATATATTTTGATTTTGTATTTAGTTACATTGAAGGCATTCCCTAACAACTTGCTTTGTAAAATTAATGGTTGAAAATAGTAGAGAAGGGTGCAAGACTATTGAAATGATCTCAACCATCTGATTTTTAAAAGATTAAGAAACACAATATATAATTAAAGAGAAAAAGGATAATAATTGTTTTTTTCTTTTAAAATTTTTAAACTTAGATTTTAAGATAAATAATAATAGGTTTTTAATATATATGTATATATTTTAAATAGTAATATTATTAATAATAAATCAATAAATTACAAATTGACATTTTATCTTTTGAATAAGTTTCAGTTTATTTTTCACTTTTTAAGTTTGGCGCTACTTATAATTTTTAATATAAAAGTTAGAATTTTACTTATAACAATTTTAATATAGTTTATTTTTATTTTTAATATTTTATTTGAAATACAAATTTAGTTTTTAAATTTTAATTTATTTAATAATATTTTATAATTTGTTAATATTAAGTTTATGTTAATATTTTTTTTTTCGCAAAAGACTTATAGCCTATATATATTATTTATATATTAAATAGATACAATAAGTTCTACATTCAAAATTTGATCAAGCCCTGATCAAAATATTGATACTGTACTATCTTATACAAATTAAAAACTACAAAATGCATTCACATGCTTAGCCGATTACACATTTACTTTACCGTGCCCTTCCATTGTTGTCTTCAAAATGCATCCACAACATTACTTAGTCACATTAGAAATTCCCAAAAAACCTTATGATGGCATAACCCCTATGTACCATATTTACCAAAAGCCAAAGATTGACAGTTTTGATGCAATTTCCTTCACATAATATACTGCCACTGATGATCCAAATTTTCTTTACATAGATCTGCCATTGCCCTTGAAGATATCATAATACTAAAATCCAAAAAAATCACTTTTGAACACAAATTTACCCATTATACTACTAGCCGCACCATCTCCACAAAATTTACACTACCACTACCACTGAAAATACTACCACTGGCACTACAGATTTCATACTATTGAAAACCCAAAAAAGTACAATTGACCATAGATTAACCCATTATTCTTCCATCTGCACCATTTCCATAGAATTTTCACCTTGCATTTCATTCCTATCTACCATATTCTATGAGTTTGTGGTGATGTTAATGTCAAGAACAATACAACGAGGTGGATGGTTTAATGACTCAACAAACTGATGAGGTGGATAACTATTGAGCATTGCCAGTTGAGCTTGAAAAGGAATATTTGGGACTGCAAACTGAGGTTGAGGAGGAATATTGGGGACTGCAACCTGGGAACAATTATGGTGGAGAAGAAATGACACATAGTGATACTTCTCTTTGAAACATCCAGGCATTTCCCTCCCATTTTGATGACTATTCCTTGAAAGATCCCTATTCAGGAAACTTGGGGTATTGAGTTCGAGTGAAATCTTTAAAGCATCAAACATAGAAACAAAAGCTTTGTTATTTGGTAAGAAATGTGGAGGAAAAATTCCTCCCATATACCCTTCACCCTTCCCAAATTCATATTGCTGAATGTTTAACAAGAGTGCATCATTTTGAAGAAAAACTTCATTAACAAACTTTAATGCTATTGAATTCATTGATTCCAAGCTTTGGAGCAAGTCCATGAGATTCAAAATAAAAATAGAGAGAAGGTTAGAGGGGAATATTAACCTTCTAGCTTTTGGATGAAGAATTTATGTACCAATTACACATTTTAAGCACTTATACACACTTGGGAATTGATTTTTAAAAACCATTTGCAAATGATTTTCTCCCAAGCATCTCGAGAAAGGTTGTTCCCAATGTTGAGCAGGAAAGCAAACCCAAAAGTTTCTTGGATGATATTCCATCTACACTTCAACATGAAATTTCCACCTCCTTGAAAACCACAAAATTTGAGAGCATAGAACACTGCACCCAACCCAAAACCCTTTGTCAACAAACCACCCCTACAAAACAGATAACCACCAACCTTGGATGAAAAAGCCACCACTACAATGTGGATTTAAGAAACACAACACCACTGAAGGACAAAAGCTAAAACTAAAACTGTAACATTACTACTAGAGAGGTATACAAAAACTTATGACAACTGAAATGTATTCACTATGCTTGCACGCACATACTTCATATGAAATAAATAGAGAACTCTTGAAATAATTCTTAATCTTTAATTATTACCATTTAGTCATCGACACAAATGTTTTGTACTTGACACGTACTAGCTTCACATTTAAAACTTTTGAGTACACATGTTTTTGGATCTCATTACACAAATACATGCTATAAAATATTTTTTTAGATTTTGAAACTTGTACCTACACCCAAAAATAAACTTTGTTAATAATGAAAAAGACGTCCTATGTATTTGTCTCATACATGCTGAGATATCATCATCTACATTTGGATGCAAATGACATCACCAACATTTGAGTACCATCCTTTGAAGTACAAAATTCCTTTGTTTCACACATACGCTCCTGCATTCTCTGCTAAATGTGATCATTATACTTCTTTAAATTTTCTACTACACTAAATTTGCTAGGATTGATGCTACATAAACCTCCATGTGGGCCAAATTTCAAACTCAATTGCCACATCTTTGTTAAGACATGAAAGCTAGTGCTTTTAGAAAGTGAAAATTGAATTTTTTTTCTTTTTTTCCTTTTAATTTTAATTTTTCTATTAAGCCAGAGTTACACCCCCTTCAAATTCCAATATTGGTACCAGATTCGGGTGAAGAGTTTCTGAACTGACTATATAAATGATTTCATCTACATTTTGATCACAACCTAAATTTTCCAAACAATCTACCAAATTGTTACCTTCTTTGTAAGTATGCAAAATTTTATAGAAGCCTAACTTGTCCAATAATAAGAAAATCTGCTTTAACACATACCCCAGTTTCCAATTTTCCAATTTTCAATTCCGACATGCATTTAAAAGTAACAATGAATCCCCTTCAATTTGGATTTTTTTTAGCTTAATATTTGAAGCTAATTTTAAACCTTCTAACAATGCTTGTGCCTCTGCTGCATTATTCATTCCAATTTATAACTTGAATGACCTAGCACACAACACCATACCCTTGTAATCTCTAAAAACAACCCCTGCTCTAGAAAAACCAGGATTACCCTTGGTAGCTCCATCAAAATTCAATTTAAAGAATCCTAGAGGGGGGGGCTTCCAAATTACCTTTGCTCTATCTAATTTTTGTACTGCTTGATGCATAGTACCTTTAAAAGGCAAGGTGAGATGTGGCCAAGAAATCATAAGATTTGAATCCCAATAAGAGAATATGGAACCAATTTGCTTTGCTTTGTAAACATATCCATTTACTACTTTAGAAATTGATTTCTCAATATTGATTAAAAGTTGATCAAGATTAAGCTTTTCTTTTTTGAAGATACATTTGTTTCTTGCCCACAAAATTTCCCAAACAATTGAAGCTAGAATTACACACCAAATGCTAGCAAAGGAGTTTTTAAGAATTGACGTACTCAATGCCTCAGCTAGAGTTATGAACAAAAAAGGTGAAAGTGGATTACCTTGATGTACCCCTTGAGTTGAACCAAAGAAACCAATTGGAGACCCATTTAATAACACTGATAATTTGACCCCTAAAATGCATGACAAGATCCATTTGCACCACTTGTTAGAAAAACCAAACTTCTGTAGCACTTGCATCAAAAATGACCAATCTACCCTATCATATGCTTTCATCATATCCAATTTTATAATCATGGATGAAAGCTTGTTTGCGACAATGGAGTGAAGAAATTCATGTGCTACAATGGCCCTCTCTACCGTCTCTCTATCCGACACAAAACCACCCTACTCATTTGATATTATTTTAGATACAAAAGGATGTAAACGAAGGTAAATAGCTGTCTGTATAAGAGAAAATTTTCACCCCTTATTTAAATTCCCCTTTTGCATCCCCTCACCTTAGAAAATCAAACCTGAAGGTGTAATTCCACATCACCCACATGCCTTCCATCCACTTGGCATTTCCCTATGTGTCAGTGGGGGAATATTCGTCGGGGATGTGAGTGCGATGTGTAGATGTCTATGTAGAGTGCTACTATCTCTGACAAATTCTTGCCTCTGGTGTTCGCAGGGATGTTACAGTCTCCATTAGGCACGAAGTGTAACACCTCTGTGTCGACCAACCGACCCAAATATGGTTCCATCTCTCCCATTTTGATATTGAAATGACTATCTTGTTCATTCATTTTGTCTTCCAAGATCTTCGACAACCTCTTGAGCATTTTATTTAGTATTCTTGATCTCTCAAGAATTTTCATAACTCCATTGAGCATTGTAGCAACTTGTTACTCCATCAATTCCATCCTTAAATGTGTTGTTCTACCATAGAAGCCGCGATTTTGGAGTCTTGCAAGACCTCCCTTCGTCATTGTTGCGGCCATGTCAACTTTGCCAATCTCATTGCCTTGCATTCTCCCTTCATTGGCCTTGAGTGGTATTGCATCACTCTCTTTTTTCTTTTGTGGTTTGATAGAGTAGCATTACATCTTTTGTAGTGTTCAATAGTTTCCTTTCTTATTTCCTTTATCATACTTTCTACTTCATGGCTTTTCTAACTATCCATGGCGGTGGAAACACCAAAGCAGGGGGTTTGACTGAGGAAAACTCCTATATAGCCCAACATTTTTCCCTCTCTTGGTTGTGTGTAGGTGAATGTGTGCATGTAGCTTGCTGGTGACTGAGCTTCAGTGAGTTGATATTCATCACCCTTGTCTTCATCTACTTGCTTTATCATTTACGTAGTTATTTCTCTTATTCCATCATTATGTTTATTTCATTAAAGTTAACCAACTAGGTAACTGTTAGTAGGTTTTTTTGCTTTCCATACTATAATTTACGTGTTTTGGTTGTATGGATGCTAGCACATTATGATTTCATCCCATACCTGCTCTACCATCCTCAGACAAAGAGCTATCTAAGGTGCAGTTTGGATTCCAAAAATTGGCTCGTCTAGCCTCATTTAGACTTTCAGATTTACAGAGTGACAAAATAACTTGAGAGTGCTCTTCATTCTTGATTCCCATCCTAAACACCCGTTAGCTTGAGGTAAGTTAGGGAATCCCTCTGTTCTCAGCTCTTTGTGACCTGGAGCCTTGGTGTGGTCAGTCCCCCTACCTTATATTTTTGGTGAACCTGACGTAAACCATTTCAGTTTTGTTTAGCGGTGTAGAAAGGTTCTTTCCTCGTATCCTAGGAGCATTGTAGGTGTGAGTGTTGTGAGGTGTTTCAACTTACAACCCAACCTTTTACCCCTAGTGGTGTAGTTGGAAGGTTTCGTAGGCATTACAGAATGAAACCTTAATTGAGTCACTGTCCAATCGCAAAACCTTTGGGGGCTCTATGAAAGTGTTGTTTAGTGTATGCGATGGATTCCTTTTTGCATCTACCTATCCCTTCTGTGCAACCTGCGAGTAGTGCTCCTGGTATTACCTTCACCTCACAGGACCTGCCGATAGGGTATAATAGAGAGCCATCTCCTCTTTACATCCCCGCACAAATCAACGGAAACACTGTGACAGGTGTTCTTGTTGACCCGATGTATCGGGTGAATGTGATTACCTAGTAGATTATGTTGATCAATTTCCTACATGAAGATTGGTACGAAACACCTGAAAGTACCATCTATACACATAATGAACTTTCTATACCTCCCCTTGGTAGCATCACCTTGTCGGTCCTTGTTGGACCTAAGTTAGTAAACATGCTCTTTGACATAATCCCTGGGTCCAAACTCTTCAGAGTGAAACTGAGTATCCCCTGGTTGGTCACTATGAATGCAGTTCCCTTAGTCATGCATAAATGTCTAAAGTTTATCCATGAGGTTTCAGTGCACGTAAACCATGACACCGACTATAAATCGTCGGTTGCACATGGTAGCTATTCCCTAGATCACTCTTGGTCTGCACCTGTTGGTTCACTTCCATCTAGGATGAATCTCTTGTATCATACCTATGAGAAGTACAAGAAAGGGTGTTTAACGCCTAAGGTGAGATACCCTCCATCTCCCTATGCTATCTCGCATAGGGCCTATTTGAAAGCTGACAGTGATGCAACCTTGGCTTAGAGAAGGGAAGAAGAGAAGCATGCTTGAGGCTCTTTTTCCTCCTCTTCCGCTATCCCTCTTGTCACTTCCTTTTGCCTTGTTGCGACATCATCGAGTTCCACTCCTAAGTGATTGATAGAGAATCCTATGGTGCTCACTTGGAAAAAGACCAAGCATCTAGCGTTTGAGCTTCCCGTCTTACCTACGGTGCCTAGGCCCATTCGATATGGTAAGGGGAAGGGTCCTCATGGGGAATCCTTTATGTCTCAACCTTTGTGGCCTCCTACTACTTCTGCTCCTTAGGCAGTGAGTGGGAAGAGGCTTGTTGTCGAGGCATTAGAGCTGACTTCCCCTGATATTGCTCTAAACTCCTCCCGGTCTCTCCCTTCTACTCTGATCTAGGAGTCCCTCCATCCATAAAAAAATGATTGTGATGGACACTTTGATGGTTGAGCAGGATCCCTTTGTCCCATTCCAGCTCATGATTTTATTGTTTCTCTTTGTAGTTTTTTATCTTTCTCTCTTCTTTGCTTGATCCATAATGTTGTGGTGTTCATGTGTTGTCCCTCGTGTGTGCGACAAAATCACCATGGTGACATCTCGCTATGTCCCGTGAGCCACAACATCAATTTTTTATTCTTGCTTTTCTCTCCTTAGGATGTCACGTGCCTCTGCGTTCAACACACACCACCCTAAGGGGTGGCTACCATGTCAACTTCAATTTTCAGAAAATGAATTCGACATCCATCAAATCTTTTCTCGAAAACCCTTGCAAACTTTTTCAAAAATCTCATTCTCAACAAGGACCCCTAGCGGAAAGTGTTTCCTTCATCATGGGTTCATAAAGAAAGAACTTGAAGAACTTTCCTCTGAGGAGGGAGCAAATTTTCCTACAGGAAAAGCCTCGACCTTCCCCTCACGAGGAGGAATTTTCTTCCTTTTGAATTCCTTTATATGAAGTGAACATATTTCAAAAGGATTCCTTGATGGTGAATTGATTTGTGAAAAACATTCTTGCAATTTCAAACATGTCCCTTGAGTGGACCCCTCTTGTTTTGAAGGATTCTCGAGGGACCCCCTTGAAAGCTCTTCAATTTTTGACTATCTGCTTGCTTGCCTATGTGGCTTCTTTTTGTTTTCTGACATGTTTTATCTACATATTAACATGTTGCTTTGCAGGTGTGCCTATGAAGCTGCTTTTCAGTCTGACTCTGCAAAGTACCCTTTCATTGGGATTCCTTCATGAGAGAGTACTTGGGGAAATTCCTTCTTTGCAAGTCTGAGGGCTTGTGAAGCGCTTGCATCCTACGAGATTTGTCTATTGTTGGTCTACGAGCCTTTGGTGTACTTTGTTCAATTTGTAGTTCCACAGAGCTATGGAGTTCTTTTAATTGAACCTCCTCAGGAGAGAGTACCTGTGGAGTCCTGTGCCTGCCCTACGCTTTTGAGCTTGCCAAATTGTGGTCTACTTCCTCGACAGTTCAGGTATATATTTCTAACTCTTTGATCTACTTTATCGAACACTCATCAATACTTGTGTTCGCTAAAGTGGGGGCAAAATGTATAGGAGCGAATTTGCACCCCTTGTGTAAATTCCTCTTTTTCATCCCCTCACCTTAGAAAATCAAACCCAAAGGTGTAATTCCACATCACCCACCTGCCTTCCATCCACTTGGTGTTTTTCTTGTGTTTCGATGGGGGAATATTCATCGGGAACGTGAGCGTGGCGCGTAGACGTCTGCACGGCATGCTACCATCCATGATAGGTTCCTGCCTCTGGTGTCCACAGGGATATTACGTTCTCCATTGGGAATGAAGCGTAACGCCTCTGTGTTGACCAACCGACCCAAAAATGACTCCATCTCTCCCATTTTGATATTGAAATGACTATCTTGTTCATTCATTCGGTCTTCCAAGATCTTGTACAACCTCTTGAGAATTTTCTTCAGCATTCTTGATCTCTCAAGCATTTTCACTCTATTGAGCATTGCAACAACTTGTTACTCAATCAGTTCCATCCTTGTACATGTTGTGCTACCATAGAAGCTATGAGTTTGGAGTCTTGCGAGACCTCCCTTCGTCACTGTTGCGACCATGTTATCTTTTCCAAGCTCGTTGCCTTACATTCTCCCTTCATTGGCCTTGAGTGCCTTTGGGTGGAGGTGGTATTGTATCACTCTATTTTTACTTTTGTGGCTTGATAGAGTAGCATTGCAACTTTTTTAGTGTTTGATAGTTTCCTTTCTTCTTTCCTTTATCGTACTTCTACTTCGTGGCTTTTCTGGTTGTTCGTGGAGGTGGAAAAACCAAAGTGGGGGTTTGACTGAGGCAAACCCCTATACAACCCAACATTTTCCCCTCTTGGCTATGTGTAGATGAACATGTGTGTGGAGCTCATTGGTGAACTGGAGCTTTAGTGAGTTGATATTCATTACCCTTGTCTTCATCTACTTGCTTTATCATTTACGCAATTATTTCTCTTATTCCATCATTTTATTTATTTCGTTAAAGTTAACTAACTAGGCAATTAGTAGGTTTTTCTAATTTCCATACTGTACTTTATGTTTTATGTCCGTACAAATGATAGTATTTTGCGCTGTCATTCCAGACCCACGTTGCCATCCTTAGACAGAGAGCTATCTGAGGTGCAGCTTGGATTCCAAAAATCGGCTTGTCTATCCTCATTTAAACTTTCAAATCTCTAGAGTGACCTAAGCACTTGAGAGTGCTCTTCATTCTCGATTCTCATCCTAAAAACCAATTAGCTTGAGGTAAGTTAGGGCAGCCCTCTGCTCTCGACTCTCCATGACCTGGAGCCTTGGTGTGGTTGGCCCCCATACCTTACAACAACCTTAGTAAAAATGTTGTATATCGTGTTGTAAAGATAAATAGGCATAAAATCAAAAAAAGTATGTGGAGCATTAATCTTTGGAATAATTGCAATATGAGTTACATTGAATTGCTTTAACATAGCACCCAAACTTCTTGAATCCTCCATTGCCCTTAGAACATCTATACGAATGAAATCCCAACAGTTTTGGTAAAATATTGTCATGAATCCATCCAGACCTGGTGCTTTATCAGGTGGCAATGAGAAAACAACATCTTTAACTTCTTGTAATATAAATGGAGAAAGCATCTTGTCATTATCCTCTTGAAGAATTAAATTAGGAATTGCATGAAGAAGTTATGCTCTTTCTCTTGCCAACTGAACACTAACACAATTATTACCAGATAACAAGTTTGAGAAGAATTTGATGCCCTTTTTTTGAATATCTTCTTCCTTTGATAGTAATACCCCTACGACACTATCATGAATCAAGAAAATAGTGTTCTTTGCTCTCTTTATTTGGGTTGATATATGATTTTTTTTAGTATTTCTATCACCATATTTTAACGACAATTCCCTTGATTTCTCCTCCAATACACTTCTTCCCTTAAAAGAAATTCCTTCCTTTCCTCTTGTAACTGCCTCTACTCCTCAAATAACACATTGTCTAAACCATGAGAAATAATATTTTCATTAACCTCTGAAAGTCTTTTGTACACCAATTCTTTCTACACAAATTTTTTTTAAACACATGTTGATTCCAAATTTTAATATGCTGCTTCAAATGCTCCAACTTCTTACACAACTGAAACATTCTAGAACCTTTACATAATGGAGCACTTATCCACCATTGTCTTAACAAATTTAGAAATTGTGGGTGGCAGAACCACATTACTTCAAACTTAAAAGAAGATTTCCATTTTGATTTAAAATTATTTGGAATTAAATCTAAAGAAATGACAAAGTGATCTAAAGCAGTTAATGACAAAAATTCAGATGTTAAACCAAAATCACAAGCCAACCAATTGGGTGATGCTAGAAATCTATCTAGTCTTTCAACTATCTGTAAAAAAAATCCTTCTATTTGTCCATGTAAAGTTACCATTTTCTAGAATTATATCCACAAGAGTGTTATCTTGAATAAAAGAGTGAAAATCATCCATAACCTATTTAGATGGACAAATACCACATTTTTTTTAGACAATGATGATATTGCATTAAAATCACTAGTGAGAATAACTTTATCTTGGTCTAACTGATCCATAATTTGCTTCAATTTATCGCACAATTTTTTTTTACCTATTGCATTGGTTGGACCGTATACATTCACCAACCAAAATTACAAATCAAAATGAGTGATTTGCATTAATTTACAGTTACTTTCACAAGTAACTTTACTAATACTCACTGACATAGCATTCCATAATGTAATGAGACCCCCTAAATCCCCTTGAGATGGTTAATGAAAAGATTTCCACTTGGACCATTTCTTACTATATCTTACATAAGATTCATCTGATATTTTAGTTTCAGGAAGAACTACTACATTTACCCCAGTAGCATCTAATTGGTGCTTAACTTGGGACCTCTTGTCAGAGGCATTAATGCCTCTAAAATTCCAAGAAATTATCTTCATTACACCCTAGGAGAGCAACACACTCTCCTTGGCCTTTTCTATTTTTCACCACCTCCCCCCATTTGAACATCTAGTGTAGTTTGATTCCCTGCTTCAATTTCCTCTTGCAGCTTAGCTGCTAGGGATTTTCTCCCTCTTTTAGCAAGATATTTCTTATTTGTGGATGGAGACAACAAAGATTGAGATATGGATAGAGTTTTGGGAGCATCTAGATCTTCCACTTCCCCCAACACCTCTGTTGTAATGTCTTCTATTAATTGATCCCCTACTAAAGATAAAGCTTCATCTACAAACTTCTCAAAATCCTTTTCAAAGGATAAATTAAAAGGATGATTGGAAACTTCTTAAATTTGTGGAGGCTTTAAAATATTAAGTTTAGTTTCTTCTTGAATTTCAAAAGTATTCACCATTTCGCAATGATTGAGCACACCCAAAGTGAGAATTTAAGCACACTGATTAATTTGCTAAATACTAACAAACTTAATCTTTGGCACAATCAGGTTTAGGGAGTTAAGAAAAATGGTAATTGGAGATAACAAATATTATTCCCAACCCGGAGCAAAAGAAACAATGAAGGAGTTGCTAATTTTATGTGGAAGCCTCCTAGAAGTACCCAAAGCCTTGGATGCTTCAAAATATGAGGCCACAAACTGAAAATAATTATTACTAACTAGATCTAAGGGAAAACTAACCTTAAAACCTTCAAAACCAACTGAACAACTCTCAACTAAAGAATCGCATTGAACATGCCCTATTTTTTCACACCTTGTAACAATTGAAACTCCTGTTGAACATTGTTTCTTGTAGAACCTTTGTAAACAATTTTTGAACTTGACCCATTATAATTCTTGTCCCACCCATGAATAACATTCAATTCATTAATAGAACTGGGAAAATCAACAGTTTGAACAAAATCCTTAGCAAAACTAGGAAGATCACCAGTTGGAATAGTTTTAAAATGAATAAGGGATGGGATTTTAGGAGAATATGGTTGGGGAAAAATGTTATTTCCCTCTTCCTTTCCCATCCGACAACTACTTGTAGGGTGAACAAGAAAATGACATTGAGAACAAAATTTATGCGGATCTTCAAAAACAACTTGTTTCCATAACCCATACATAGATTTAATATTCAAAATAGAAGGGAGGGTTCTTGTTACATCAATAAGAATACAAATCCTTATAGGCAATGAAAGATTGGTAAAAAACTTAAGATCTTGATGAAGATAAATACCCAGCTGATTACCCAAAATTTCAATAATTTGAGTCTCTCTATATTCAAGTAACAACCCATGAAATTGAATCTAGAAAGGAATAAACTTAACCATAGTATGTGAGGGAAAAAAAATTGGAGTCCATGGAGATGTATAAAGACCATAACCCTCACAGATCCATTATTTTTTCCTATATACAACATTCCTAGCATCTTTTCCAGAGAAAATAACAAAAAAAAACCCTTCACCCTTATCTAGGTAAAAAGCTTGATTAGAACCCTCCCATGTTTGAAAGACCCAGTTTTGCAAAAAAATAAGATCTAGGGAAAATCTCCAAAACTTAAAAAATAAGGGCAAGCTCTTGTAGATCTTGAACTTGCGGCTATAGCATTCCATCTTTAAAAGTAACATAGACTTGACCCTTGGTAGCTCTGATCGAATCCCTTTGCATTTTTGATACCCAAATCTTCTTTTGACGACCAGGGATAGTGACTTTTCCCATAGGATTAGAACGAAGAGAATTTTGTCCCCTGATCGAAGACTCATTAGGAATTTATCCTTCTACTCCCAAAAAAACCTTATTGTTGATATTAATAGAATTTGGGAAAGTAGTTGGACACCAAAAAGGCTGCTTCAGAGCGAAGGACTTCAGATGGGAAATAGAAATGTTATTAGGGAAAGTCGTAGGATGTGAAGACGAGTGCTTTGGATTGAAGGGAGCCCCGTACTTGATTGGAATGTTGTTAGGAGAAGAAGCCAGAGAGCATAGATCTGCAACCACCTCAGAGCAAAGCCTACGATGAGAGGAACTTGAAGACTTTCTAAGGGTTTCCAAATTCGATTCACAAATATCAAAAACCGATTGTTTTCCTTGAAAAAGTGATTTCCCTGAATGGCGAGGTGGTGAAAAGCGACCAGAAGTAGAAAATGAATGGGAATAGGTGCACCTGCTAGGCCATTGAGCACCATTGAACCCCCATTGGTACACATAATGACTCGAATTTTTCAAAAAACTCTCGTTGGTGCTGAAAGGCGCATTTCAAAACTTGCGGTCCATATTCCCCCTACATACCTTTAATTTTCCATGTTTATGTTAATATTGTTTGTAATGTATTAATTATATTTTTTAGGTACATATTTAATTAATATTTCAATTCTAATAAATTAAAAAAATAGTTTTATTTTTTATTTAATCATTTATTAACTTAATAAGTTTATCATTTGTTATTAATTTTTTAAAAATATTGTGTTTATTAATATTTGGATTTTTTGACTTTCCATTTAGTTTAATTTAGATTTAAGTTTGAAATTTATTTTTATTATTTTTCTTTTTATGAAATTACAAATAATAATTAAAAATGATTAAAATTAATTTAATTTATAATTATTTATCTTATTAAAAATTTAATTATTATAGAATAATTCTATTTTGGATTTTTTAATAATTTATATATTAAAATAGATTTCAAACTTAAAATATAAATTAAAATTTATATAGAGAGAGAAGGTAACTTTTGATTAATTATTTCATGCCAACAATCCAAGTATAGCATGTCCCTAGGGAGTTATGCTCAAGGTAGCATGCCATTTGATTAAGGATGGGATAATTCACCTTTAAAATCTCTTTGGTGTACCCGTTGCATTCTTAGGAGGAAAATAGATAGAGAGAGAAAGAGAGAAAATAAAGAAAGAGATAGAGAGGGAGACAAAGAGATATAAAGAGATAGAGATACAAAAATAGAGGTATAGGTATAGAGGAATAAATATGGAGAGACAAAGAGATAAATACATGAAGAGAGATAAAGAAAGAGAGAGAGGAAAAGAAAGAAGAGGAGATATATAGATGGATATAGTCACATAAAGAGGAGAGAGAGAGATAGAGAGATAAATAGAAATAGGAGACAAAGATATATATAGAAGTAAAGAGATCAAGAGATAAAGATGGAAAGGGGAGAAACGGGGAGATAAATAGGGATAGGAAAAAAGAGTAAGTGGAGAAAGATAGGGAGATGGAAATAGACAGAGGGGAAAATATAGAAAGATAGATAGAGGAAGAGAGAAGGGAAGACACATATAGAGAGAAATAGGGGGAGAGAGGAAGAGAGAGATTGAGAGATAATAAAATATACAAAGATAGAGAGGGAGATAGAGATATAAAGAGATGTCTCTCTCTTTCTCTTCTCTTATATCTCTATATATATCTCCATGTCTCTCTACCTCTCTCTATATAAATTTCTATCTCTATCTTTCTATCCCTCCATCTATCCCTCTCTCTTTTATCCCCCTCTTTCTATCTCTACTTCTCTCTCCCTCACTCTCTCCATTTCCATTTCCATCTCCATCTCCATCTCTATCTCTATCTCTATTTTCCTCTCTATCTCTCTCCCTATTTCAATCTCCTTACCTCTTCTTACCTCTCCTTACATCTCTTTCTTTCTTTCCCCTCTATCTTTCCCACCATATATATATATCTCCCTCTCTCCATATAACTCTCTCTTTCTATATCTCTCAACTTCTCTATCCTCTGTCTATTTATCTCCCTCTCTCTCCCTCCCTCACTATCTATTTATACATATATCTCTCCCTCTATATATTTATCTCAATATCTCTCACTCACACACAAACACACTCCTCGTTTCTCCCTCCCTATCTCTATCTCTATATCTCTTTCACTCTCACACACACTCATTGTTCCTCCCTCCATATCTCTATCTCTATCTCTATTAGTTGTCTCTATATCACCTCCTTTATCTCACTCTTTCCCCCTCTATTTCTATTTTCCCATCTCTCCCCCCCTCTCTCTCTTATTTACTCCATCTCTCCTACTCTCTCTTTATATATATCCCTCTCTCTACCTCTCTTTAAATATCACTTCCTATATCTTTATGTTTCTCTCTCCACCCCCTCTTTCATTGTCTCCCTCTTTCTATCTCTATCTCTCCCTCTTCCCCTCTCCTCCCATATCCCCCTTTATATATTTATCTCTATGTCTTTGTCTTTGTCTCTCTCTCACCCTCTCTATCTTTCCCAAGTTATATGTATCTTTCAATCTCTCCTTTATATCCCTATCTCTCCCTCTCTCCCTCTCCCTATCACTTCCTCTTTCTATATCTATCTACTTCTCTCTCCTATCTCTATTTCTCTCCCTCCATATCCCTCCCTCTCTATCTATTTATACATATCTATCTCTATCTCTCCATATTTAAATTCTTACATATCTCTCTCTATCTAATTATATATCCATCTCTCTTTACTCCTATATCTTTCCCTCTCTATATATCACTTCATATCTGTATCTTTATATTTCTATCTCCCCCTCTCTTATTCTCTCCCTCCCTATGTATTTATCTCTTCTATCTCTATCTATCCCTTTGTCCTCTCTCTTTATTTCTCCCTCTCCTCCATCTCCATCTCCATTTCCATATCTATCTCCTTACCTCTCTTATCTCTCTCTTCTCTGATATCTCTCCCTCTCTCCCTATTGAAAATATAACATGAACCTATTGGTAATGGAGCCTTATTATCTTCTTGATTTAGAGGTTTTTTTTAGTTGTATTCAGATACCTATAAGTAGACACATAGTTGATTTGAAGCTATCATTTCTCCATTGAGACCTTTGTTGCACACACATCATTTTCTAAATGGCCTACCAATTGACCTCATGTATACTACACAAATATATACAAAAAATAAACCAAAAAACTACCTAGTTGACCTTCCACACTTCTTTGGTGTACCCATTGCACACCAAGGCGCAATTGCTAGTTTATTCTATTTTAATTTTTAATTTAGACTTTAGTTTAAAATTTATTTTAATTATTTATGTCTTCTTATGAAATTACAAAAAATAATAATTATTAGAATTAATTTAATTTAAAATTGATTCTCTTATTAAAATTTTAATTATTGTAGAATAATTATATTTTGAATTTTTATTTCAATTTATATAATAAAATAAATTTAAAACTTAAAATTAAAATTAAAAGTTAGAGAGAAAACAACTTTTGATCAACAATTTCTTGTCAAAAATCCAAGGATAATGTGCATCCCTAGAGAGTTATGCTTAGGACATAATACCATTTGATTAAGGATATGATAATTCACCTTTAAGATAGGCCTTTAGTGTAGCCATTGCACACTTGAGGAAAATAGATAAAGAGAAAAGAGAGGAAGATAAGGGAGAGAGAGATAAAGATAAGATATAGAGAGGGAAAGGGAGGAAAGAGAGAAATAAAGGAAGATTATATATATATATATATATATATATAGAGAGAGAGAGAGAGAGAGAGAGAGAGAGAGAGAGAGAGAGGAACAAATAGAGAGCTCTTTATATCTTTATCTTCCTCTCTATCTCTATGTTCCTCATTATCTCTCAATCTCTCTTCCTTTCTCTCCCCTATTTTTCTCTATATGTGTCTTCCCTTTTATATTTCTTTCTTTTCCTCTCTATTTCTTTCAATTTCCCTATCTCTCTCTCATACTCTCTTTTTATATACCTATTTATTCCCCCTCTCTACTTTTCTATCGCTTCATCTCCCCCTCTCTCATTCTTTCTTTGTGTCTCTCCCTCTTTCTATCTCTATTTGTTCCTCTCCCTCTTCTTGTCTCCATCTCCATCCGCCCCTCTCTTCCTCTCTATATAATAATCCTTATCTTTTTCTTCGTATCCATCTCCATCTTCCTCTCTATCTCTCTCCCTATCTCTATCTCCTTACCTCTTCCCATATCTCTCTTCCCCTATCTTTATCAATATATGTATCTCCCTATCTCCCCCTCTCTCCCTATCACTCCCTCTTTCTATATCTCTCTACTTATCAATCATCTCTTTATTTCTCTCCCTCTTTGTCCCTTCCTCCCTATCTATTTATATATCCCTTTCCCTCTCTATCTCTATCTCCATATCTATCTCTCTCACACAGTCCCTATTTCCCCCTCCCTATATTTATCTTTATATATCTCTCATTCACACACACAGTCCCTATTTCTCCCTCCCTATCTCTACCTCTACCTCTCCCTCTCTCCATCTCCCCATATTTCTCTCTCTCTCTCTCTCTCGCTATTTTTCTACCTCTACTCTCTATTTTCCTATCGATCTCTCTCCATCTCTCCATCTCTCCCTCTCTCTATATCTCCTTATATCTCTTTACCACTCTATCTCACCACTTATATGTCTCTATATCTCTCTCCCTCTCCCTCTCCCTCTCCCTCTATATCTATCTCTTCCTCTCTCTATATATATCTCTCTCTCTTCATCTCCATATATCTCTCTACCTCTCCATGTCTTGTTTATTTTCTCCTTCTTTCTCTCTCCCCCTTTCCCTCTTCTTAGACCTCTATATCTGTATCTCTTTACCTCTTTATCTCTATCTCTCCATATTTATTCTTCTATCACTCCCTCTATACCTATCTAGTTATCTCTCCATCTCTCCCTACCCCTATACCTATCCTTCTCTCTACTCTTTAATATCATTTCCTATTTCTATTTTTATCTTTCTATCTCTCCCTCTCTCCATCTCTATATATGTATCTCTTCCATATCTATCTATCCCTCTATCCTCTCTCTCTTTATCTCTCCCTCTCTCTCCATATCTCTATATGTATCTCTTCCATCTCTATCTATCCCTCTATCCAATCTCTCTTTATCTCTCCCTCTCCTTCTCTCCATACCCCTCTCTTTTGTCATATCTATATCCATATCCATCTCTATTTTCTTACCCCTCTCTTGCACACTCTTCCTATCTCTATCTCTCCATGTTTCTATGCCTATATCTCCCTCTCCTCTCCATACTCCTCTCCTCCATATCCATATCCATATCCATATCCATCTTTATCTCTATATTCCTCTCTATCTCTATCTCCTTGTTCCCTCTCTCTCACACACTCTTCCCATCTCTATTACTCCCTATTTCTATCCCTATATTCCCCTATCTCTCCCTATTGTAAACACAACACGACTCTCTTGGCAATGAAGCCTAATTATCTTCTTGATTTAGAGGTTTTTTTTTCAATCATGTCTAGATCCCTGTAAGTGGATGCATATTTGATTTGAAGCTATCACTTATCCATTGAGACATTTTGTTGCAACATCATTTTCTAAATGGCCTACCAAGTGACCTCACATTCTGTGCAAATGTATGCAAAAAATAGATAATTTTTTTTCCTAATTGACCTTCTACACTTTCAGCATACCCATTGCACACAAAAGGACAATTGCTAGTTTATTCTTTTATATAAGAATCTTTAAGTCCGCTCTCCTTTTTTATTTCTTTCTTAATTGCTTAGATTTATATTTATATTTATATTTATTTGATCCTTAGATTTAAGTTATAATATTTATATTTATTTTTTAATATATTTATTTATTTCTATATATAAAGTTATCTAAATCTCTATATATCTTATATATGAAGATATCCATATATAGATATCTTCATATATAACATATACAAAGATTTATATCTCTCTATAATTTTCTTTATATAAGTTAATCCTTTTAAAGTTTTTAATATTAGTCTTCTTTCTTAGATTTATTGATTTATATATCTTTCTTTAATTAATATATATAGTCATACTTCCTATTTATCTAGTTATTTTTCATTCTCATTTATTTTTTTAAATAGATAATTTGAATCCTTCTTTGCTTTTCTTATCTTTTATCATATTTAATTTCTTCTAATTATCTTTATATTTTTGAGATTTATAGTTTCAAGTTATAATTTTTAAGTATTTTATAAATATTTTTTTTCTCATTATTTCTTTTTATAATAATATATAAATCTTTACATTATATATATATATATATATATAATCTATATAAAAATGTAATTGTATATAGCATATGCATTGATTTATATCTCTTTAATTTTAATCTTTCCTTTTCCTTATATAATTAAGTTGCTATATATATAATGAGTTATCTTTATATATAGCATATGCTTTGTTTCATATCTCTTTATTTAATCCTTTTTATATCTTTAAATAATTAAGATACTATATAAAATTATTTAATATTCTCTATATCTTATATCTTTATTTTCCTTTTGTATAAGGTATAAAGATAAATAAAATATTTTCTATCTTATATTACCAAGAAGCTTTTTACTTTATAATCCTTTCTCTATTTATTAGAATTATAAGTTTTTTTTTTTTTCTTTATTTTGTTTCAATATAAAAGAAATATAAGATGTATTTAAGATATATATTCTTTAATTAATTATTTACTAGTTGATACTTATATAACTAACAGATTTTTTTGTTTAATTCAATTGTTATCTCTTTTTATATTGTCTTTTTTTTTTTATATCGCATTCTTGGTTCTTTATATACTACTTAGATCTTTAATCTTTAAGTTTTTGTATTATATATATATATCTTATTTATTTTAGATAACTCTCATATCTTCGTATATCTTTTTATTTTAAGATATAAAGATAGAAAAAATATCTTTATATCTTAGATAATAAAGTAGTTTTTTCTCTATTATCATTTCACTATATATTAGAATTATAAGATTTTTTTTCTTTCTTATTTATAGATTCATTTTATCATTATATTTAATGTTTCTTAAGGTTTATTTGAGATCTTTATCTTCATATATCCCTTCATTTCTTTTTCTTAATTCTATATTTTTTTGTGTTATATAAGTGTTTTTATTTACTTAAAAAGATTTATATTATAATTTTTTTAAATATAAGATATAAAAATAATATTTATATCTTTTTATTTAATTTTCTTAATTATATATTTATATAAAATTAAGATATATCTTTTTTATCCCTTTATATCTTTAAAATATATAATTATATCTCTTTATTTTTTAATTTTTCATTGGTTTATTATTTTTTCTTCCTTTCTCTCTAGTTTTATTCTTCTCTTATTTTCTCTTATTTCTATTATTTAATTCTTATCTAGATAATTTTCCTCATGTTTTTTCTCATTTAATTTCTTCCTTGAATCTTGTACAATCTAAACACCTTTCCCCCATATTTTATTATCCAGTCTTGGTCTACAATCACTCATTTTTCTCCTTCAACTCTCTTTTTCATCTTGATGATGGATCATGGAGTGTGATCTGAAATATTTATTTGATGTAAATAAACACACACAGTTAAATCCATAAAAAAACACTCTTATTATGAAGTCATTAATTATGCTACACATTCAAAACTGAGTTCCCCACAAAGCCTTGAAAGGTATGACTCCTTTTGAACCTATTAATTATGCAATTTTTTTAGTGTTTGGATTTCTTGTTTGGGAACAAATTCCTTTAGAGAAACACAATGATTTATAACCTCAAAGTAGGCCTTGCATCTCTATTGGATATCTTGATGATGTCAAGTAGTTTCAACTCTTGGATCTAAAGAAACATGAAATCTTCATTGAGAGGAGTGTTCACTTTGAGGAACGCTCTCCTAGCTTGTCCTCTCATCCTCCCCATCTTTCATCCATAATGGAATCAAATGATAGTGACTTAGAGGACCTCACTTTGAACTCACAACCATAAGGTTCACATTTTGAGGCTAAGGATTCTCTTTCTTCATTCCCATCTTCTTCATTGTCTTGATGGGATTAACATATGCTATAATTAAGTAAACATGTCTATTAGGGATCCATTAGACACCCACATGACTCGGTCATAGTGTCGAAATATTCTACATCTATACATTTCCTATGCTTCTAATTCATAATCATTTAATGAAGCATCATGAATTGTTGAGTGGGATTCAATAATGGAGGAAGAGTATAGTTCCTTGATGAAGAATCACATGTGGGACCTTGTCTCTCTTCCCAAGGGAAGGAAAATAGTTTAGTGTAAGTGAACCTATTGAACAAAATTTGTAGAAGATGGAACTATGAAAATTTTAAAAGCATAATTTGTGGCAAAAGGTTTCTCAGAGGTTCTTGGTGTCGACTACATATAGATATTTTCCCCCATCATGAATATGCATTTCTTTCACTTGAATTGCTATTGTTGTACATCATGAATGGGTTGTACATTAGATGGATTTGAAGAGTTCATTCCTTCATAGGGGTCTTCAAGAATAAATTTACATGGAGAAACCATAAGGATTTATTCAAGATTCTTCATTGGTTTATAGGTTGAGAAAGTCTATTTATGGCCTCAAACAAGCTCCTCAACTTGGTATGCCAAGATGTAATCCTTTCTTCTCTTATTTGGATTATTTATATGTCATTTTGATCTAAATGTCTATACTTTATGGTATGATAAATTTCATTTTCTTCTTGTTCTTTATGTTTATGAATTGAGCATTACACAAAGTTCATCATCCATCATTGGTAGATTCAAATTTCCTTTGCACAATAGATTTGATATGATTGAATTGGTCCTTTTGCACTAATTTATTAGGATTGAGATTATAGCATCGTAAATTGCCACCCTTGACAATTTCACACTATGCTTTGCTCCCCTTTGAGATAGTGGATTGAACTAAGCATTCAAATTCCTAAATTACACATTCCATAGCTTATATTAAATATTTTATGATAATTTGCAAGCATAAAAAATACTCTCATTTAATACTTTTTCCTCAATTTTTAAACTTTCTAAAAATAGGGCCAGGACACTGGCACCTGTGTCCCCCTATTTTGGCTCCAAATCCAACTATGTCGATCATGGAACTTTATTATTTGAAATTCAAATACTTAAAGTCGGTTGTTAGGATTTAATTTTTGAGAAATTGAATAAATGCCTATAAATACCTAGTTATTGCATCATTTTAAATATAACACTCATTAACATGCATTCATGAGCAAATAATATTGCCAAGAGCATTATTGAACATTGAAGAGCAACATTTTTTGATCATTATTATAGTAATTCAAGATCCAACATCATGTCCAAGTTGTTGTATTGTGGAGCCCGATCAAAATCAAAGGCTTAAAATTTCCCCACCTTTTTTAGTGTGTTTCCCCCCAAATAAATAAATGAGAGAATGCAAGGGGGAAAACCTTTCATATTTATTATTAGCTACCCATTCATATTTTAGTTATAATAGTTAAAATTTGCTTGAAAATATGAATTTTTTTATTGTTGCATTGGATATTCTAACAATCATGAAGTTGGATGGTTGCAACATGATGCATAGGGAAGAAAATAAGTGTGTGGATGTCTAGTTTTGATGTTGGTGTATATTACAAAGCATGTGAATTGCTACACATTGTGTGGGTTAACATGTGGGTAGTGACAAGAAACACAGGTTATTGCTTCAAGCACACGTAGCACAATGCATGGGTAAAACATGACAGTGGTAAATAATTGTATTTGTTGTTCCAAGTTGCAACAGTTGTTGCAAGTTCATTGTAATTCATTTGTTGGATATTTAATAATAAATTAGATTATGTTGTTGGTGGATGTATCCCAAATTGGGTGAACCATGTTAAAATTGGTGCTGTCTCTTTGCTGCAATTTATTTCTATTCTTTAAATTTCACTATTTTAATTCTATAATTTGCATTTAATTGGTATAATTCTTCCTGCAATTCCTAACAAGTGGTATTAGAGCAGGTTGTGTTTGATTATCCTCTGTAGGAACATCTCACAGTTGAGTGGGAGTCTTAGGATTGAGTGGGAGTAATAGAATACGAGGGTAAATTGAAGGTAGACAAGTTCAATGAGAAGATTTATCAGTTATGAAAGATGAAGATGGAGGACTATCTCTATTAGAAGAATTTATGGCAGTTGTTTGAAGGGAAAGCCAAGAAACCAAAAATAATGTCTGATGAGGATTGGAATATTTTGGATAGAAAGGCACTTGTCAGTATTCAATTATAATTGGCCCAATTGGTGGTGTTTAATATATCAAAATTAAAGACAACAAATGAGTTTATGTAGACCCTTGCAAAATTATATGAAAAACCTTCAGCTTTGAATAAGGTATTTCATATGAAGCATTTATTTAACATGAAAATGGTAGAAGGTGGATCATTTAATGGTTTCAATTGACTTATGTTAATGTAAATTTTGATGAAAAATTTAGGGCTCTCTTGATATTATGTTCTTTTCCTGAAAGATAGAATAGCTTGGTAATGGAAGTTAGTAACTCTGTTTCTAGTTAAAATACATTGAAAATGATGTTGTTGGTGTTAATTTGAGCAAGGAAAAGCTCAGGTGGAACATTCACATTAGGTAGTGTTTTGAATGCAAAAATAATGGATAGATCAAAGAAGAGAGGAAAAGGTTCTAGAGGTCATGGGAAGTGACAAGGAAAATCAAAAGACAAAATGTCACAATCCAGAGGAAAGAAGGATTGTTGGTATTGTGGGAAACTGGGTCATCTGAAGAAAGATTGTTGGTCTTGAAAGAATAAATATGGAGAAAAAAATGAAGGAAATAAGGAGGAAAATGTGGTAAGTAATAAATCTAAAGATGATTCTTTTATTTTATCCCTTGACAATGCTGATGATTCTTGGGTGTTAGATTCATGGGCTTCATTTCATGTTATGCCTCATAGAAGTTATTTACTTGATTATGTCCAAGGGGATTTTGAGCTAGTTTATTTGGGAATAAAAAACCCTATTATATTGTTGAAAAGGAAAGAGTCAAGATTGAGTTGCAGGATAGGAATCATTGGCTACTACAAGAGGTAAGGAACATTCCAAGGTTTATTAGATATTTAATTTCAGCTGGGCAATTAGATGATGAAGGTTGTGTTGTTACTTTTAGTGATAAAAATTGGAAGATTACAAAGGGTTCGTGAGTGGTAGAAAAAGGTGTAAAATTAGGTACCTTATATCTTTGTACAAGTCATATTGTTCCTTCTTCTTTAGCAATTGCAGATAAAAATCAAATAGGGAAGTTGTTGGAAAAGAATAGCTACAACAGTTGTTGCAAGCTCTGTAGCAGGTTCAAGGGTAGTTGTTGTGGGTCAACAGGTAGAAAATCAAACAAATATTGTGGGTTTTGAAAGAACACTGTGGCATAACAAACTTGTGCACATGAGTGAAAATGGTATGAAGGTACTTCATTCAAAGAATGTCTTACTAGGTCTAAAATGTGTTAATATGGTTTTTTTTTGTAAAAGTTGTATGTATGGCAAACAAAAGAGAGTTAGTTTTCTCAAGGATGGGAAGCAAATGAAAGATGAAATGTTGGAGCTTGTGCATATATATGTATGGGGACCATTTCAGGTATCTTCTCTTGGTGGCTCTCAATATTACATTATTTTTATTGATGACGCAACTAGGAAGGTTTAGATTTATTTCCTTAGATAGAAATTTGTAGTGTTTGAAACATTTAAAAATTGGAAAAGTTTGGTTCAGAATGAGAGTAAAAGATTAAAATGTATCAGATTTGATAATGGTGGTGAGTATTGCATAAAAGAGTTTGAATATTATTTTTCATCTAATAGAATTGGTAGGAAAAAATGGTTTCAAGAACTCCACAAGAAAATGGAGTGTCTAAGTGCATGAATAGGACAATGATGGAGCGTGCACAGACTATGAGATTGCATGTTGGGCTGCCTTTAATCTTGTGGGAAGAGGCTATAAACCATAGTGACGAGACTCAGACTCGGCTCAGACTTGGCCATGGTGACTCGACTCGGGACTTGGACTCGACACAGACTCGGCAAAATAATTTTTTTTTGAAAAAACCCTAGAAATTTAGAGATTTTTTAAGGATTTAAAACTTGTTTCAAGAACCCTTTATTGAATAAAGCACAAATATGAGAAAAATTTGATCACATATACATGATCACATAAGTATAAAGTACACAAATTATAGTTGCGCTGCTGAAGGAAATAACATACTTAGATATATAAAATTAGTCAAATGTATACAAAACTCATGGAATATGAAATCCATAACATTAAATGTTCCATACAAATATGAAATATCAAAAAAATAGCTATAAGTCTATGAATCTATGGCATAGTGGAGCCAACATCCTTCCTATGAAGGCATCTAAGGGTCCTAGATGATGAAAATTTAGTTACATAAGTATTGTAAAATGAAAAGTTTTAAGTTTTTAACTTTAAATTTGAATTCGATAATGAGATACATCTAGATTCTAAAATAATAAAATTTAAATATAAATTTTAAAACAATTAAACGAAAAACAATTACCTGGCTACATGGAAGGGAATGGTGCACTAGTAACAAAAGTCTGCAATTGTCTTTTTTTTTTGCATCATGTGCGTCTTTGTTCCAACCCATGCTCTCAAGCGATGGTTGGGAACCAGGAGTAGTGCGTGATACAAAATATGAGTCCATGACATCAAATGTTCCAAACAAATATGAAATATCAAAATAATAACTACAAGTCTATGGCTCAAAGGAGTTTGCATCCTTCCTATGAAGGCATCTAAGGTGGGTCCTAGATGATTTAGCAATTGCAACCATAGTCTCTGCTTGTGACTCCATGCCACCCTCACCAACATTAGTTTTGGATGTGTTTACTCATGCTTTAGCCTCCTCCTATGCCATGGCTATAGCCTCAACCTCTCTATCTACCCAGTCAACCCAATCAAGGTCCTCATCACTAGCACAAGTATACATCGATCATATAAGTATAACTATAAACACAAATTGTAGCTGAGTTGCTCAAGCAAAGAGCACACTTAGATATATAGTCAAAGACTCAAATGTATACAAAACTCATGGAATATGAAATCCATGACATCAAATGTTCTAAACAAATATGACATATCAAAAGATTCAAAACAATAACTAGAAGTATATGGCTCAAAAGATCTTGCATCTTTCCTATGAATGTGTCTAAGATAGGTCCTGGATGATGTAGTAGCCATAATCTCAAATATCAGGGAAATTGCCCTAATGGGGTTGAGAGGTAGTGCCCTTTGTGGGGGTTTAGGCGCAGTGCCTCTAGTGGGGTCAAGGGTCAATGCCCCTCGTGGGGTTTTGGGGATAGTTCCCCCAATGGGGTCAAGGGGAAATGCCTCTTGCAGGGGTTTGGGGGTAGTGCCCCTTGCGGGGGTCTGAGGGCAGCGCCCCTAGCGGGGTCGAGAGGCAGTGCCCCTCGCGGGGTCCCAAGGTAGCGCCCTGCCCACCAAGCCCAAATTAAGACCTCCAAAACCATACAAACCTCCATGGTGTACATCATTTTGTATTCACAATAAGTAAAATAAAATTAAAAAAAATTAAATTTCATTTTTTTTTGCACTTTTCAAACCCTGCCTATTGTCGAGTCCTGCTGACGGGACTCGCCTGGACTTGGCGAGTCTGGCGAGTCTACCAGACTTGGAAAGTCCAGCCAGGACTCAGTAGGACTCGGTCAAGTTTGAGTCTGAGCCCCCAGGACTTGGCTAGGGTGACTCGACTCGGGACTCGCCGATTCCTGGCAAGTCTTGGCGAGTCTCGTTACAATGCTATAAAAACTATGTTTTATTTAATTAACAAAGGTACCTCTAATCCTTTGGGCTAGGTATTCTAGAGGAAGCATGGATAGGTAAGAAGGTGAGTTATTTTTTTCTCAAAACCTTCACTTGTGAAGCATTTTCACATGTAGATTCTAAAAATAGAACCAATATAGAAGCAAAACCGAAAAAGTATATCTTCGTTGGATATGGTATTCATAAATTTGGTTATTCAAGATTTTGAAAATCTAAAAATTGTGAGAAGCAGGGATGTTGTATTCAATGAGAAAGCATTGTACAAAGATCAGTTGTAGCAACATGAGAAGAAATAAATGATAATGTAGTGTTGCATGACAGTGCAGATAGTGATGTTCCAGTGGTCCCTCACGCTCCACAACAACAACAATAACAACAAATATCACAAACTCAAATGAATGTTAGATGACCAACAAGGATAATTAGACCTCTCGAAATATTATCTCCCTCTTTGTACTCTATTTTATTGACTGATGCTGGTGAAGCAGAAGGGTATGATGAAGCTATGTAGGTGGATACAAAGGTTTAGTGGGAGCATGTAATGAAATAAGAATTGGACTCCTTGCTGAAAACTCAGACTTGGGAACTATGCAAGTTTCGTACAAGTAAAAAGGATTTACCAAATAAATGGGTTTATAGGTTGAAAGAGGAAGATGGAGGTAAGAAACTATTTAAGGGCAAGTTAGTAGTAAAAGGATTTGCATAGAAAAAAGGCATTGATTTTGATGAAATATTTTCTCCGATTGTTAAATTGTATTGTTTTAAGTATTGTGGCCACTAAAGATTTGCATTTAGAACATCTAGATGTGAAAATCACCTTTCTCCATGGTGATTTAGAAGAGGAATTATATATGGAACAACCACAAGGTTTTGAGGTCAAAAGTAAGGAGAAATTAGTGTGCAGATTAAAAAAGAGTTTGTATGGCTTGAAACAAGAACCTCGATAATGGTATATTAAATTTGATAGTTTTATGGCTGAGCAAGGCTGCAATCGATGTAATTTTGACCATTGTGCTTATTTTAAGAGGTTGGATAATGGTAGCTACATTATTTTATTTTTATATGTTGATGATATGCTTGTAGCGGGGTCTTACATGGATCACATAAGGGAGTTAAAATAGTAGTTAGAAAATTCATTTGCTATGAAGGATTTGGGGGTAGAAAAAAAATTGGTATGAGAATTACTAGAGATAGGAAAAAGAAAAAGAAATTCTATCTCAATCTGATTATGTTGAAAAGGTGTTGCAGAGATTTCACATGGAAAATACAAAATCTGTCAACACACCTTTTCCTAGTCATTTCAAATTAATTAAGGAGATGTGTCCAAAGACACAAGAGGAGGAATAAAGGATGTCCAAGTACCATATGCTTTAGTTGTAAGTAGTTTAATGTATTCCATGATATGCACGAGAACATATATTATACATGCCATAGGAGTTGTTAGTGAGTATATGAGTAATCCCGAAATGGAGCAATGAAATGTGGTAAAATGGATTCTTAGGTATTTGTGAGGTACATCCAAAAAACATTTATGTTTTGGGGGTTCTAATACTGATTTAAAAGGCTATGGTGACTTGGATTTGGGAGGGGATATTGATACCAAGTGGAGTACTATAGGTTATGTGGTTACTGTATGTGGGACAATAGTGAGTTGGATTTCAAGGTTGCAAGAGGTGGTTTCTTTATCTACCACAGAGGCAGATTACGTATCTGCAATAGAGGTAAGCAAGGATATGATATGGCTGCAATTTTTCATGGAAGAATTGGGAAAACAACAGGCTGAAATTTACTTATTTATGGACAACCAAAGTGTTATACATCTTGCAAATAATTTTGTCTTGCACTAAAAAATGAAACACATATAGCTAAGATATCATTTTATTCGGTAGGTGTTGGAGGATGGATAGGTAAAGCTAGAAAAGATTCATACATATGCACATCCAATGGATATGTTTGCGAAGGAAATGACAAGGGAGAAGCTGAGATCCTCTTTAGCTTTAATTGGTCTTACAAGTTAAAAATAAAATAGAATGGTAGGGTCCAAGGTGCTGATTTCCAATGGGAGTTACAAGGGAAACAATGTTAAGATCAGTCTCCAAGTGGGAGATGGTATGGTGTGGAGTCTAATTAGTCTCCAAGTGGGAGATTGTTGTATGGTGGAGCCTGATGAGTCTAGTTTATGGTTCAATTATTGATAGATTTTGTTATCCATTTGCTGTAGTTGTCATAGACTTTGATGCTTGGATGTTGATATTTTTATGATATTTCCTTAATACCATAGACATTGGACATGAGCTTATTTTAATAACCTTTAAATGACATTGACATGCTATATGAACTATCTATGTTAATTTTACATGTGGATTAATGAATGCCACTTTAAGATAGTTACAGATATGCAGTAGTTGTGTGTACTAATATTATCATGCAACTATTATTAGAGGCTTGCAATTAAGGAAGATTCCACCAGTTGGTCATCCGCCATACCGATCAACAAGGTGATCATTCAATGAAGGAAGACTCTTGACAATGGGAGATTCCGTATTCAAATCAAAGTTGTAACCACCTTTTAAATGGTCTTAATTATCTATTGAACGAATATAGGTGTTATTGTTGTGCTATGTTTGCATTCAGGCAAACATGCTTGGCCAGATTCCGCGCATGCGTAACCGCCTCTCCACTTTTTATGTTTTCCTTAAAGTGGCATCCTCCTAATCTGTCAGAGTTGACCGCCTTGATAGGTGATTAGTTAGTAGCTACTTTTCTTATAAATAAGACTCAGATGCTCCTTCTCAAGAGGTTGCTTAATCTGATGATGTACTCACACTCTTAGTTTTTTAGTAATACAGTCATGTTGCTCAATTGTACTCATGTTTTCCAATGAATGAAATGAAGTTATAAGTTCGTGCATCTGAGTTTGTATTTGTTTTAGGGGATGATCATCCAAGGGGACCCACTTGGTGATTATTTCATCCCTTAGTTTAGTTAGTTATTATTTTCTGTTCAGTAATTAGTTAAGAATCTAGCATTGTTTGTTCCTGCAACCACTAGAATTCCATTATGTGACTATTCCTATAGCCAAAGCATACATAGTATTTTCCTATTTGTTCGCTCAAATTTTCATTTTTGTCATGAATTTAACCTTAGTTTAGTTGTTAGTTAATGCTCAATACTTATTTTATTTCCTTCTAAGCAATTACTTTTAACATTGGGTCTTTCTTAGTTATAGGATGAATATGGCTACTTTGGATTCCTAGTGCAAATACTATGCTGACCCATTTCAATTTTAAGTCCCTGGGTTGACAAGTTAAATGCACCTTCATGATGATTGAAATAGCTATTCAAGTTAGATGTCCAATCTATGAATCATACCTGTAAGGGCTTAGTTGTTAAATCATTGTAGGAGGTTGACATTTTTGGTGCCGTTGCCGAGGATGGTGTCAAACTAAGGAGTTCTTTGGAGTCATTGATAGTTTTTCTTGCTGTAGTATTTCTAGAAGTTGTTCTTAGTATACCCCTCATTTAGGAAAGTAATGAACCCCCTATTCTTTTTTCAATAATTTGTGTGAGCTGGTTGATAGTAAGTTGATACTGTATGCATAGAGAAAGGAGGAGAGATGCTCGTGGGATATTCCTTCCTAACAATCCTAATCTATTCTAGATAATTGAGTATCAGAACCTTCCAATAGACAAAGAGGAAGAAGAGCCACACCCCTTTGCTGATAAATTTTTGGATATGACCAGTTCTGAAGTTTCCTCTAAAGATCAGAATCTGATTGAGAACCCCCTTGCTTTGGAACTTCATCCGACAGGCGTGGGTGATGCAAATAGAAATAGACCTAACCAGCCAAATTTTCCTTTCCCCATTGCTCATTAGAATGAAGTAGACAACCTCAAAAATATCCCTGCTTCAGTCCTTCCTAAATTCTATGGACTTTTCACATAAGATCTTGATACATTTTTATTCGAGTTTGATATACTTTGCAGGAGTTATGACTATACCATTGATGCCCATAGGCTTAAGCTATTCCCTGCCACCTTGAAAGAAGTTGCATTAAGATGGTTCATGAGCTTAGATAGAGATACTATGGAGACGTGGGAGGACACGAAGACAAAGTTCCTTGATAAATACAAGGAGTATTGCAGGGGTAGTGACATGAGAGGAGGTGATAATTTTAGGATGCAAAAAAAGGAAGATGAGATCCTAGAAGATTTTATTTCAAGGTTTTTGTTTTTCCTACATAAATCCCCACACCATACACTCAATGAAGAATCATAGAAGTTGTTTTTCTTAAGAGGAATTAATGACAACTGCATATATGTCTTGGACCTAAGGGGAGGAGGAGATATCACCCAAGTTCCTTGGGAGGACATCAAGAATATACGTCAGAACTATTCTAGGGCAACTTCAAAGAAGGGGAGAGCTTACCAATCCTCCATGGGTAAGTCATATACTAGTGGAGTTTCAAGGATGGAGATTACTCACTTACTTACAGAATTAAAGCAAGACATCATAAACAATCTGGCTACTCAGCTAGATACACTTCAGGCCAAGAAGAAACAAGAGGAATCAGAGGCAATGTTGGTAGAATATTGCCCTCATTGTAGACAAAAGAAGAAGGACTGCAGATGCAAGATGATAGCTAATATTGACAGCAAGTAGATGGAACCCAAGTTCAATCCAATCCAGGGTGAAGAAGATCAATTCTACTATATTGTACAAAGGAGGCCATGGGCTCCAAGACAAGCCATGCCACCAAATCCACTATCTTTTGTTGGGCCATATTTCAATTCTTATTCATCTGGTAACCAATGGAAAACCCCATATCCATCCAATTATGGAGGATATCCACCACAACCTTGGAATAATACTCCAAATGTCTGGCCCAACCACCAAAACTCTCCACCCCCGTGGCAACAACCTCAGGGGAATTGGTAGCCACCTCCAAGAAACTGGCAATAAACATCTCAATGGAGGGGAGGATAACAATGGCCAAACTAGACAACCAATTACATGTAGCCACCTTCTCATCCCCAACAACCTTTTATAATGCCTCCTCCTGCTAGTTCAAATTCAAATGCACCTAAACCTACTCAACTACCAACTCAACCCACACCTAACCCAAATAATAAACCACAACAACAACCGGTATACTTTGTTGATCCAAATCAACTCCTCGCATACATTGTGAGTGTAAGTAACATCTGCTTGCATTCATGAACTAATTTTCCAGCTCCGTCCACACCCATTATCACTAAGCTTCATGTTGAAGAAGAGGAGCCTCTGAATGTCCCCATTTAGCCAAGTGCAGCTAAAAATCTTGAACCAGTCCCAGCCAAGCAGACAAAATCATAACACAACTTTTGATATTTTAGATCAGTTGAAGCATATATGTGTCCAAATACCTCTATTTCAGGCCATAAAAGATGTTCCCATATATGGAAAAGAAATCAAGGAAGCATACCTTAAGAAGCCAGGCAGGAAGAAGAAAGACCCCACTACAGTTCATGTGGTGGGACAGTTGGCTGACATCATGCTTGGGAAAGTGACTATTCCCAAATATAATGACCTAGGGAGTCATGTGGAAGAAGTTGTTATAGATGGGATCCAGATAAAGAATGCTCTGATTGATTTGGGAGTAGCAATAAATGTAATGACTAAGGACATCCTGCATGAACTAAATGTTGCAAGCATGAGACCTACTCCCACTGTCCTGCAACTTAATGATAGTTCTACTGTTAAGCCTGATGGGATAGTAGAGGATCTTGTGGTAACTCTAGACTCTTGGGAGTACCCAAAAAATTTAATGATTCTTTCTCCTAATGCCACACTAGGTGGGTACCCCATTATTCTTGGAAGGCCATGGTTAGCAACAATAGATGCCTATATTGGATGTTAGACATGAGACATGACCATTTCTGATGGAAAGAGAACCAAAAAGCTTGTTCTCTACCCTCCTACTCAGCCATCCCAGGATAGGAATGATCCCGTATGGCCACATGTTGGTGAAGAGGTCGAGGAAGTTAATTATGTGGAAAAACTTATGATGTTAAGCATAATTTCTTTCATGCATCTTTAAGATTAAGATGAAGTATTGTCTAACATAATTCAGAACCATTGTGAGGTAGAGGAAGCATCATCCTCTCATGCATCTAATTTTTCTGATCCAGTGAAGACACTCTTGTCCGCTCTTCCTATACCCTCTCTTTCTGTAGTCAAACTTCTTGAAACAACAAGTATGTCTCATAAATATTTCTTCCATATGAACTCAAGGTACCAAGCATTAGTGAAGCAGCTATGGTAGAGTTAACTACACAATTGCAGGTGTCAAAAGGAAATATCTAAATATTAACAACAAACTGAGTGAAGAACAACAATTTTCATTGGAAAACTTACTGAGGGCCCACCAGTATGCATTTGCGTGGGATTATCATGATATGAAGGGATTGTACCCTAGGCTTTGCACTCATAGGATATACATAAGAAATGACTGTACACTAGTGAGGCAACCTCAAAGAAGAATTAACCCTGCATTGAGAGAAATTGTAAAAGGGGAACTACATAAATTGCTAGATGCAGTATTTATCTACCCCATTTCAGATAGCCAGTGGGTGTCCCCACTGGTGATTGCTCCCAAAAAAGGAGGAAAGTGGCGAGTTTTTGTTGATTACAGGGAACTTAATGTTTCCACCAAAAAGGACCATTTTCCCTTACCTTCCATAGATCAAGTTTTGGACTCACTTGCAGGAAAGCAGTACTTTTCTTTCCTAGATGGATTCAATGGCTATAACTAGATCCAAATTTCAGTAGGGGACTAGGAGAATACCAAATTTACCTATCCATGGGGGACCTATGCCTACTCAGTACTTCCATTTGGCTTATGCAATGCACCTACAACTATTCATTGGGAAGTCATTAGCATATTTTTAGATATCTCTCTTGATTGCATGGAAATCTATATGGATGACTTCACTACTTATGGTGCTGATTTCAATAAAGCATTGAAAAATCTTAGGAAAGTCCTATAGAGATGTGAAGACCACAATCTATCTTTAAATAGAGAAAATTTCTTCATGATGATGCAAGAAGGTGTAGTTCTTGGCCACTACATCTCTCACAAAGGAATTCAAGTAGATCCTACAAAGATTGAGGTGATCACCAATTTGCCTATCCCTGCAAAAAGAAAGATGTTAGGAGTTTCTTATGACATGAAAGTTATTATAGGAGGTTCATCAAAGACTTCAAAAAAATGGTAGCACCATTGTATAATCTCCTAACTAAAGATGTTGAATTCCAATGGACAGAAGACTGTGACAAGGAATTTTCTAACTTGAAAGCAACTTTGACTCATGCTCCTGTACTCAAGGGTCCTAATTGGTAGCTTCCTTTTCACATCCATACTGATGCATCAAACTATGCTATAGGAGTGGTCTTAGGACATAAATAATGAGCTATTGAAAATGTTATTTATTTTGTCAACAAAAATCTATAGAGAGCTGAATTCAACTATACAGTGAGAAAAATAAATGTTGGCAGTGATCTATGCCCTAAAAAAATTCAAGCACTACATAACAGGCTACTAGATCTTTGTGCACATTGATCATGCAACCATTAGATACCTCATGAATAAACCCTTGATCTCAGGTAGACTAGCAAGATGGTTATTGTTGATGCAGGAGTTTGACATAGCAATTATGGATAAACTAGGGAAGGCCAATGTTGTTGCAAACATCCTTTCGAGGTTGACTACATTAGAGGACAATCAAGTTATAGATGAATCTTTCCCTGATGATAATTTGTTTTCCATTAGTGTGCAGACACCTTGGTATGCTGACATGGCTAATTATCTGGTCATAGGGAGAGTTCCTCCTCACTTCTCTCTAAAAGAGAAGAGGGTGCTCATTGAAAAATATTTTCCTTTCTCATGGATTGTTGGATGTTTGTTCTACACTAGACCAGACCATGTCATGAGGAGATGTGTGAGGGAAGATGAGACATGATATTTTGCATGCATGTCACAATGAACCCTATAGAGGGAATTTTGCGGGTAAGAGGAGAACAATGAAGATTTTGAACATAGGATATTACTAGTCCACACTCCACAAGGATGCAAAAAAATATACAAGGAAGTGTGATAGATGCTAGAGGATGGGCTGACCAACCAAATTTGATGAGATGCTACTTTTCCCCTAGGTAGTAATCAATCCATTTGATAAGTGGGGATTGGAGTTTGTAGGACCCATTGATCCTCCATCAAATGGTAAATCCTATATCTTGGTATGCATTGATTATGAAACCAAGTTGGTAGAAGTTAAGGCCATGGAGCATGCAAGAGATAATAAGGTTGCATAATTTCTTGATGAGAATTTTTTCACAAGGTATGGGGTTCCTAGAGAGATAGTGATTGATGAAGGGGCTCAATTCACTTCAAACCTTATTACAGTACTGGTCAATGAGTACAACATTAGGCACAAGAAGTCTACTCCTTATCACCCTTAGGTCAATGACCAAGTTGAGGTGACCAACAAAGAAATTAAAGCCATTCTGACCAAAACAGTGGCTATCCATAGAAAGGATTGGGCAAGCAGACTACCAGAAGTTGTTTGGGCCTATAGAACTACCTAGAAAACAACTACAAGATTCACTCTATTTGAGTTTCTATATGGAAAGATAACTATGATGCCCATTGAATTTGAGCATAAGACTCATAGGAATGTAGTAGACTTGGGGATGGATATCTCTGAGACACAAAGGGATAGAATCATCCAGCTGAATGCTTTGGATGAGATGAGGAAGGCAACCTTGCATCACACACAAGTAGTGTAGAATCAAAGAATAAGGTGACATGAAAAATTCATCAAGGATAAGAAATTTTAGCTATGTGACTGTCCACTGCTCTATGACTCAAGGTATCAAGACAATATAGGAAAATTGCAGACAAGGTGGCTAGGATCATATGAGGTTGTTGAAGTCTTTTCTAATGGAGTTGTTCAACTCACTACCATTGACCATGTTAGATTTAAGCTGCTTGTCAATGGTCATCAACTCAGGTTGTATCACAAGCCAACTTCTAAGGAGGAATTCCTATAGCAATTCACTCAGCACGCAACACACGAACTTACTGTAGCCAAAGGAAGCGAACCTAGTGTCCCTCCTTTTGGCTAACTAAGGTATGTAACTTGTCATAATAAAGACTTCCACTTTTGTGGGGGTCCACTTATTCCCCCATCCGCCCATCCATCTCCACCTTTCTCTCTCTTCCATCATGCCGCCATCATTTCGCTTCATTCCATTCCACCTCATTCCACTCCATGTTCATTAATTTCTCAACCGATTTCTTGAAAAATGACTGGTACTTTCTCCATAATATTTGCAATAAATATTCCATGAATTCAAGTACGTGCGCATCAATTTGTATATCTTAATTGTCTTTTAGTATATTCATTTAATTGGTGTACATGAATATGGGCATTCTTCATAGCATGTAATTATTCCCTTCCCCTATCAAATCGTCATTACCACCTCGGATGTGAGGAAACATGTGCAAATTTAGGTTGGGGGGAAAAGCGTGAATACCATGTCCATGTGTCTGTCCGTATTGGTTCATGTCAGCAAAGTTTAAGTTATTGATCTGATTTGAATTCTGAGTGAGATGACGGCTCGCATGTGTGAAACGACATCAACCACCACCATTTTCCTTGATCATAACCTTTATTTATTACTCCTTTACTATTTGTATTGCTCCTGTCATAATCTTAAGCCAAAAGGTAAAATTTAGATGGCACTGGCATTGGAAATTTAGCAGCATTGCAGGATGGAGAAGTTTAGCTTTCAAACAAAGATTGCAGGAAGGGAAACTTTGCAGAGTGATTGTTTGATTGTAGGCAACTAGACAATGGGAGGTGGGTTAACTTGAAATGAACCCACGGTTCATAATGTATTAGTACAAGATGCATCTTGCCTGACCGAGTTCAGAAAGTGTGGATGGTTAGATTATTTCTTGAAGCTGAATGGTTTTGATGAAGATGTTACATTAGAATTTTCCTAGACACTGTCTAAAGGAAAGGCCATCGTAAAAGGGTTGGAGGTCCTAGCCATTGAAGTGAGGATTGCAGAAGTTACAGGGTTGCCTATTGACGGTGAACATTACCCTACTACCAGAGATGCCAAGTCAACTAGGGCTGAATTTACAGAACCTGGGGACCCTCCATTGAGTGTGGACAAACAAGGTGTGAAGAGAATCTCTCTACCTGAGCCAAGGAAGAAAGTATCTATTTATTTTGTGAAGTACATTACCTACGAAGGTCATTAGTTGAATCTACATTCTATGCATTTCAAACTCCTAAACCTCATGAGGCATGGGAGAAGAATGAATGTGCCAAATGTGTTATACCACCTTCTTTCAATCATGGCAACCGAGACCCAAAAAGGTAGGGACAATTCTGTTTCCCACCATTGTCTGATCAGATTATTAGTTGAGAAGTCTCTACATGATGTGTCTGATATGACTTAGGAAGAATTCTTGAATATTGATCAAATTAGACCAAAGCATTTGAAACCTATGGTTTTGCTTCAACCTCATAGGGTTAGTAAGAGAGTGAGAAATGTTTGGGCCACTCCTAGAGCCTCAACTTCTGGTGCAAGACATAGTGTAAACCCTCTTGTAGCCAAGCAAACCATAGAGATTAGTTCTTCTGAGACTGAACATTCAGATAAAGAAAGTTCCTCTCCAGATTCTGACGATGATGTTCCTCTTAGCATCCTAATGAGAACTAGGGAAAAAAAGAAGAAGGAAAAAATAAGAAAGGGAAAAGCTAAAAAGAAAATGACAGAAAAAGAAGTACGAAGATATAAGAAACATAAGGCTAACACTATTCTTCCTACAACAAAATAAAAACATGAAAGCCCTCCTAGAAAATCAAGACCAGCTGGGCCAACCTTTGGTGTGTCTCTAGAGGGAAGCCCTAGGTCTAGAGAAACATCATGGAAGGATACAAAAACTCCAATGGGGTAGGTGAATGTCAAGGAAAAGGGAATATTTGAGGAAGAAACAAACATAACACTGGTAGATCTTGCCGACATCACATAACAAGTTGAAAGCCAAGTGTATGAGGAAAATTAGGAGCTCCTGCAGTAAGAGTAGAAGCAAGAGTTCTTGTAGCAAGAGCAAAAGAAAGAGTTCTTGCAGCAAGAGAAAGAACAAGAACTTGAGGCCCTGCAACTAGAACTGGGAGAACAGTTAGCACCCTTGCAGCCAGAATTGGCTGAACAAACAAAACCCCTACAACTGGTACTATACGAAGAGCAAGCAAAAGTGCCAGGAATTTTTTTGGTAGGAATATATAGACCCTTTGATTCTTCAATGCACATGGTAGCCATGAACTTATGGAAAGAAGTGAAAATGAGGGAAGAAGAATGGAAAGAGGAGAAACACAGGATAAAGAGGGAAATTCAAAAGAGATGAAGAGATTGAAGATAAGAATGGAGAAATTGTTGCTTTAAAGAAAAAGGTGGATAATATGGCAGCCTTAGTACCTCAGATCTTAGAGTGCAGGACTCCTCCAAGGGTTTATTCTCTATATTTGAAAGAGAAGCATCTTTCTTTTAAGCTAGCAATGATTGTTTCAGATTTGAATTCTTCCATTGAGACTCCTCTTGAATTTTTTAATGCTTATTAGATTGCTCCTCCTAAAATAAAGATTTTTTTGTGTGAATTATATTTGCATAATTATGCTATGACCCAAGACCATGATTGGAATCCAATTTTGTATGTTGGAGATGTCCAATTAAGGGCATTTATGTCCTAGATACAGAACGAAGTCAGTTGGGGAAAATAGTTCAGGATGTTGTCTTCTCAGTTGTCTTTGGTTGTCCTTGATGAAAAAATCTGTTGGCATGCTCTTTGGTATTCTTGATTATGGTGATTCAGGATTTTCACTGCCATGTTCATCTATATTTTTATATCAGATATTCTATTTCAGTCATTATTCATTTACAAATGTGCTTATGGTTATGGTTACTGATAGTGTGATAAAGCATGATTACAGGTCACTCAACAGGTTTAGGATATTCAGTTTGATAGGTATATTCAGCATATTGACAAGTCATTGTGACATACATTCTGGAAGATTCATTTTCAGGTATATTATTTCAGTTGATATTCATCAAGTTGATCATTATCAGGTTGACGTTATCAGTTGACAAAGGAATTATGTTTCATTATAGTCAATCACTTTGTAAGGTGATTTGTTCTTGAGAAACATTATTCGTGTTTGACATTTGATCTCCTTTCATCAGTATTTGATATGGTTTCATTAACGTTCATGGTTGGTATCCATTGGCATATACTTTGGAAAGGTATTTATACCAAGTTTGACTTGGTCGACATCTCTTGTTATAAGGTTTTATTTACTCTATACTCCTAAGAAAATTTGAATATGCTAAGCAAGTGGTATGAGTTCATTTCTTATTCAAAGCATATCAAGCTCTTATCGGGCATGTTAATTACATAGGAGTGGGAATTTAAAAATTAAGTAAACCCTATCGAGTTTCCTTAAGCATTTGATAGAAATAATTGTACTCCTAATCAGGCCTTATAATGGTTGATTTATTAGGCCTTAAGGTTGATAGGAGGAATGAGGGAATATTTGAAAGTCTTTGAAGTGACATGGTAATAATATGGTTTGAAATTTGATAAGGCTGTGGTAGTCGACATGGCAATAATTTTATTTGCTTAGTCAAAGGCAATGACATAATTATTAAGGCGTTATGAATTTAGACTTCAAGTTATATTTAACTTTTGAAAAGTCTTTTTGAAATGGCACGAAAGAGATTAGGGCATTTATTTTGTTGTTTCACAAGTTTATGGGTTTGAAACCCTAGCCACTCCGTTGCCATGATTCTTTGGTCTTTTTCTTTGTGATGAGTATCTATAATTTTTGTGAAGGTTTCTTAGCTGTCGTATGGTCATCTACAGTGGGAATGTAAGAGGTGCACAACAAGCATGCATTGGACAGATTGTATCTTGAAATGTTTTATGGGTGACAAGGGAATATGGATGTTTCCTCCAGCCACGTCTCCATCGAATATACTTTGGTAATCTTGACTTTCTTGCAGCATTTAAAGGTAATTTTCTTCATTTGGTGAAAGGAAGAAAATAGAGTTATTACTTGTTCTTCTGCATGAATCTTGGAAAGAAAGATATGGGTTGGTAGAATATTTCATGTTATTAGTTGGGTATTACTTCTCCATTTGATTTTTTCTTGAATGGTTGGTTAGATTTGGTATTCTGAATCATGAAAATTCTTGGTACATGGAGGGTTCTAGTTTCCTATTATGATTACCTTCAGATTCCTTTAATTGGTAAACTCTTATGATGAAAAATGCATTTCAGTTACTAAAGAAAAAATGATGCCCTGATAGAATATCATTTCTATTTGTTCTTGCAATGAGGGTCTGTGACTTTCGGTTGATGGGTAGTCATGCATTTTGTGAAATCTGTCATTATCATTGTGGATTCAAAATGGACTTATTTCATACGTTACAAAAAATCATGGTTATTTGCATAAGGGTTTTTGAAAACAGATTCATATGGGTTTTTTGAAAGAGGGAAATTATATTACTTGTGCATACTTTACTACATTCAGATTTGGGTTATGAAAAATCTTGTAGTTTGAAAAAGAAGCATTACTTGAAATATTCTTGTTTGATTTTTAAATGACCTTCTATACAAGCGTTACATAAGATTATTCTCCATCTGCTAATCATCATTTTTATTGGTTCAAATTTCTATAAACAACATGGTTTCAGATTCAATGATATTCTTTAATAAAAAACAATTTTCGTGAAATATATGTAAATACAGTGATGATACACTATGAAGATTTGTTGTTGAAATTATAATTGTTATTATTTCAAAAAGAGAGTGAAAAAGCTCTGTAATAAAAGTTTGAAAACATGATGTAGAGTATAATCATAAAAACCTTATTTATTTAATATTTTAAGGATTCATGTTGAATATTTAGGGTATTAGATAGAGAGGTATGAGTGAGCTAAAATGAAACAGAGAGATCCTCTGTTTTATTGTAATTCTGTAATCTAAAAAGGGGTTGGTGCTCCTTGAAATTGGTGTTTCAATATGAGGGGTTGGTGTTCCTTGAGTTGGTGCTAAAAAATTAGCCTATAAGGAATTGTTAACAGTGGTTTTCAAATAAGAGCATGAAAGGCAGCAATTTAGGAGTGGTTTTTCTACTCCAGGAGGGTTTTCCACTCGACAAATCTAGTGTCTCATTGTTCATTTGTGGTTTCACTGCTTTACTATGAGAATGCTTTATTGTTCATTGTTTTGCAATTACATTTCTCATTTCAGTTTATGAATGATTGCATTCAACTCATGAATGTATTTATCATTGAAATATTGAGAACAAATGTGTTCTATGGTTTATTTTCTAAAAAATGGTAAAATATCTTAAGACACTGATTCACCTCCCCTCTCAGTGTCATTTTCACTCTAACAATTGGTATCAGAATGTAGGGTCCTCTGATATGTCTAAACAACCTAGGATTGATTTTGGTCTTGGAGTCTGTTTAAAATGTCTCAAGCTCATGAAGGCATATCCGTGACTAGAGCTCCATTATTTGATGGAACAAATTATGTATTCTGGAAAATCAAAATGGAAACATATCCGATTTCTATTGATCTCGATGTGTGGAGCATAGTGTTAAATGGGTACACTATACCAACCACATTACCCACAATTGCTGATGAAAAGAAAAAATACGAAACTAATGCTAGTGAAAAAACATGCTATCTTGTGTGCATTAACTAAATATGTCTTCATTAAAGTTATGCACTATAGCTCTGCTAAGGAAATCTGGGATAAAATTGAAACCATTTATCAAGGAAATGAAAAAGTTAAATAGTCAAACGTCCTTACTCTAAAACATTAGTTTGAGGAATTAAAAATGAGGGATGATGAAAAAATGGCTGATTACTTCTTGAGAATTGATGAAGTTGTTAATGCTATGAAAGAGCTAGGAGAAGATGTAAAAGAATTTGATGTTGTAACTAAAGTCATTAGAACCTTACTGCCCAAATTTGAAGCTAATGTTTCTACTCTTGAAGAAGAGAAACACTTTGACCAACTTACTTTAGATAGTTTACAAGGTACTCTATCTGCCTATGAAATGAGAATCAGTAAAAATAATTCTACAGGAAAAGAAACGGCCTTTAACATTGAAAAGAAAGAAAAAGATGAGGTTAGTGAGTCAAAAATTTCTGATTCTAAAGAATCCCATTTTGTTAGAAAGCTTAAAAAAGGATTTGGAAAATATAAGAGAAAACTTCCCTATAAGTTTTTTAACTACGAAAAAATAGGTCACTTTTCTGCAAAGTGCCCCTATGGTGATTGTTACACAATTTTCACCTACGGGCTCATATCAGGAAGAGCACTTTTGCTAAGTGGTGTTCATTACAAATTCTGATCATGCATTTTATGCCATAGTATGAAAATATTACTTTAATTCCATTCATGAATAAATATTGCATTTTTATGAAGAAAAGAGAAGCAAACTGATACACTATCAAGTATTTTTTTTGAAAAATGTAACTTTATTCATCAAGTATTTAGATTGCTTCACACAAGCCATGAAACTAGCTAAGGAAAATAAATTCAATGCTATAATTTATAACATGAATACATGTGTGAACATATAAAAACAAGGCATAAGAGTCATAGGGGCCAGTCATTGCCTGAATGATTGGCGGTGTTGCTTTGACCTTACATGTCTCTGCTACCTTGCTGCTCCAGCTTTTTGTTCTCCAAGTACAAGATCCTAAAATAAAAAAATGAGGTTAGATCCAAGGGATCTAAGCAATAACTGACCGATCACTCTTACACCCGCGCACACATTCACATTAGAAATCCTAACAATGCTTTATTTTTACTAACTAGTTTGTGTCATGTGCAGAAACATGAAAAGCTATGTTGTTGTTCATCAGTTTCGATATGAGTGGAGTAAAATGCGGCTCCCACAAGGGTAGAGCCCAACTCATTTAGGTTTTGTGCATTTCAGTTATAAAATGAACAAAGATGGAAATGCAGTTAAAGGAATTTTCCAGAAATTCATACAAGGTTTCTAAGGAAATTCTGTTTCTATGAATGTTCATATTTTTCAGTTATCTGAAAAAGTGAAACAATAATGAGATTTGTAGAATCAGTAACACTTTCATAAGGTGACCTGGAAGTTTACAAGTTTAGAGAACACTTGAAATATCAGAAAAGTTCCAGTTTTGGTCAAGTCCAAAAACCAAGAAATGAATGTTTCCAAAAGGCAAGAGAACAACAATGTATATGGTAGTGAAGCTTGACAAATGTAATGAACTCAATGGAGGAGCAGTTTAGGATATTTTTCTACCAAATTTTTGAGGAAAACATGAGTGCATTCACTGATATTTTAAAATACAGTGGTTTATGTTAATAATCATCATTGACAAATAACTATGCGCATGCCTTTAAAATCAAACGAGCTGGAACAACAAGTATTAATGGAGAAATAGTTTAAAATGTGGCAAAGTTAGATCTTAAAATCTGAACAACATCTACATTAAGAGTGTAAAAGCTACACAAAAGCTCTATATACTTAGTCTATTTTTCTATGGTTGCAAATGATTGGAGGATGAAAGTTGAATAATCTATTCTTTTTTCTGAAGTAAAAATCCAAGCTAAGTACGCATGTTAATCATCATTTCCAGTGAAATATTGCTAGGTAGTAAAGTTTTTCAAGTATTTTGCTTGAGAACAAAGTATAAACCTTAGCCATCTGTAAATTTGAGAAGTTGCAAAAATATGTGAGCCACAGATTCTATCATAGCATATTCTTGAGAATCAAATATAGAGCCATGGCCGTATCCTTAAGAATGTGCAAAAAAACAAAGAAGTAGTGCATTCAAAGCTCAGCCTTGGAGGAAAATGTTCATAACTATAAAATGCAGGAAAGTCGAAGAGAATCATGAAGAACCTAGAGTATATTAAGCTGAGAAACAATGGTGGCGCGGGAATGATAACACAACTGATAAAGGAGAATGCATGTGCAAAAGGAGAGCACGGCCCGTAGTTCTGCCAGATCTTTGTTTTCTACAGAGGAGGTTTCAGAGGTCGAGTACGGAGTTTGAAGGAGTTTCATTCTCCCAAAGAATAATAACATATCGCATGGTGGCCATAGAAAAGTACATGGAGTTACAAATACATAAAAAATGCATCAATAGCCACAGATTGAAGTGATGAGATACAGGAAAGCCACAAGATAAATTGCAAAGTCACAATCAAAGCAATAGAGGATGCCCTCGAATGTTTACCTAAGCAGGTTGCTGAATCTTGTAAATATGTTGAAGTCCTCTGTATCTCACAGGGATCCGTCATCAAAATTTCCTTTGGAGGCTTCAAAGCCCTTGACCTGTGCATGGACTATGGCAACGCCCTCTTTTGTAGACTGAGGTCTCCAAAAATAGACAAGGAAAAATGAAAGAGTGTTTTCCCTTTGCCTTGTTTAGGGTTTCAACCCTATTATGAGTGGCGGCTGATTAAGATAGGCATTTTTGCCTTTTCTTTTAAAATAAATATGTATTGATACCAATGTCCCGTGCCTTTTAACTAAGTCGGTATTTTATGAGCATTCGTATTTATCCTTTTAGGTGTCACATCCTAGTGACTTTTTCAACCTTTTTCCTTCAGGCCCGAGTGATGGATGTTGTGTTTTTTTTTTGGCATGCTTCCAAATGTAAAATATCCACTTTAGTGATATGTTATAAATCACTTAAAGTGAGATATTATTTAAATATTGCAAAATTGAAGAGTCACTCATGTATACCTTTAAAATAGGACCATATGTGTGCTATGGCCAATTCAAGAAAGTTATAGGAGGTTGAAATTGTTTCCAAACACTTGGAGCAAATATAGGCATGGAATTTCAGTTTTGAAACATAAAGAGGGTATCTAGGGAGTGACTCATCATTTTGTTGAGAGAATATAGACTTTTGGTTTCCATTTAGAGAATTTTTAGAGGTGTTTATGGTTTGGTTAAGTCTTGCATGACTTTTTCAACCATTGTGAGCTCTTTTGGAGAGGATTTAGTTGCTAGATTTTGGGCTTTATGGAGGCATACGAGTTCAAGAGCTTCTAGGTCCTATTTTGATGGATCTAGTTGAGAGATGGATATATTCACTTTTGTAAGTCATTCTTAAAGGAGTTCTGGATTAGCATTTTTCTGCACTTAGTGATTTTTAGGTCCTTCGGTAGAATTTTGCAGAATCTGTAACTCATTTAGATATGGAATACAGTACATACCTTGGGCATCATTGAATGGAGTATTTTGTTTTCCTATTACTACAATATTGTGTATTTTCACATGATTGATTAAGTTATTGTGAGATAGTATTTTGTTTCCCTTAACTTTGTCTCATGGCTTTAGTACCTTTTTGCAGAGAAGTGTGATGTTTGCAGGTTATAATCTATGTCAAGTTTGCAGGCTGCTTTTAGCTGTGAGGTCTTCTCCTCCTAAGAGCTTGAGCAATAAGGCCTTTTAATAAAACACTCATGCAAGGCACATAGAAATAGGTCGTGCAAGTTGTTTTCTTTAGTCATTATGTACAAGTGTATGAAATCTGAGTTTTCCAAGGTCTAAGTCATATTCTGGTGTATCACCTTAGGAGGTAGTTATTATTTTATGCAATCTTTCTCCCTTTTCCCCTCAAAATTTAGTAAAGTAGGTGATAACCAACTAGCAAGCTGGCCTTCTCCGGAGGTTCTTTTCCAGATCTTGGTGACCCATAGCCAGGAAAATATCCCATGTTCTCTCTAAAAAGCTAAGTGTTGCAACTTAACATGTTTTTATCTTGCATCTTAGCTAGGATGCAATTTTAGAAGATAACAATGATCAAAACAGTGACAATGAGAAATCTGAAAAACAACCTAAGAAAAAGGCCTATAAACCTAAATGAATTCAACTTCAAAAAGAAGAAGAGTCTGTTTAGTAAAGATGAAATAGACATTGAATCTGAAGATTCTTTAGCTGAAGAAGATGAAACATTATTCATGGCTAAAATCATTCGGCAAGAAGATACAAACAACAATGATAATGAAGATGGTGAAGCAAATCTGGAAGGTGAACTGAAATGTGCTTTAAAAGAAATTAGAAAACTCAAAAAGCAAATTCTTGCTCAAGAACAAACTTCAAATCAAGAAATAGTCTCTTTGAAGACTCAACTTGAAGAAGCCAAGAGAGTTGAGGATTGTCTTTGTGTTGGTATAAGTCATAAAGATCAAGAAATTCAAAGACTTGAACATGAAATTATTGATCTTAGGAAGAACATTGAAAAGTATGAGAGTACTTTAAAACTGAATGACATGCTTAGCAAACATAAATTGAATAAGGATAAAACTGGTATTGGGTTTGAGAAGGGTGAATGTTCAAATGACAATGTAAAGCAAAAATATGTTGCTGCAAACAAAAGGTTTGAATCAAATCCTCTTGATTCTGATAAGAATCATGTTCATTCTTTTAGGAATAACAGAACATCAAACAAATTCAACCCTTTCTTTTATGGGTCTTTCTTTTTCTGTGACAATTTTGGCCATAAAATGAGCTCTTGCAAACTTATGAATCCTAGAATACCTTGGTTTTGCTAAATAGATCAAATGCTTTAAATACAATACTTTGGGTCACTCTGTCAAGTAGTGCAAAGCTGATCATCAAAATAAACAACATGAAACCAAAAAGATTTGGAAACCTAAGAATGTCAAAAACATAGAGAAAACTATGTTAGTCCAAACTGCTTTTCATTCCAAGAAAAAAGACTTATGGGTCATGGACAGTGCTTGTTCTAACCACATGAATGGTGACAAGGATAAATTCATAAAACTTGAAGATTATGCAGGTGGATATGTGAAGTTTGGTGATAATTCTGGTATACAAATTAAAGGTAGAGGTTCACTTCTTCTGAATGAGGACACTCCTATCTACAATGTGTACTATGTGGAAGGTCTAAAGCATAATATTCTAAGTGTTAGTCAAATTTGTGATAATGGTTATCATGTTATGTTCACTTCACAGGGATGTGAGATTAAAAACAAGCTTGGAAAGGTTGTTGTAGCTAGAAGAAGGACTAAAGGAAATGTTTACAATCTTCTTGACACATCTGGTAATGACAATAATCAAGGTATGTGTCTAATGGGTCAAGTTGAAGAAATTTGGTTGTGGCATAAGAGACTAGGACATATAAATTTTGACAATCTGGTTAGAATAAACAAAACTCAAAATTTTAGAGGTTTACCAGTCCTTAACAAACCAAAAAATTGTGTGCGAAGAATGTTTAAGTGGTAAACAAACTAGAGTCAGTTTCAAAACAAAAGAACATTCTTCATCAAAACCTTTACAGTTAGTGCATATAGACGTATGTGGACCAACTAGAACAAGGTCTATTAATGGTGAAAAGTACTTTATGCTATTTGTGTATGATTATATTAGAATGGTTTTGGTCACATTTCTCAAACACAAATTAGAAGCCTTTGAAAGATTCAAAATCTTTCATAAAATGGTTGAAAAAGAATAAGATTTAAAGCTCAAATGTCTAAGATATGATAAAGGAGGCGAGTTCACCTCTCAGGAGTTTATTGATTACTATGAAAATCATGGTATTAAGAGGCAATATGCTGCCACTAGAACACCTCAACAAAATGGGGTAGTTGAACATAAAAACAAAACAGTAAAAGAAATGGCTAGAACAATGCTAGATGAGGCTAAGTTGCCTGATATGTATTGGAAAGAAGCTATTCATACAACTGTATACATTTTGAATAGAGTGCAACTTAGGGTGAAATCTAAATAAACCCCCTATGAACTATGGCATGGAAAAACAACTTATGTAAAGCATTTTAGAATTTTTGGAAGCAAGTGTTTTATCAGGAAAGATGATGATCATCTTGGAAACTTTCAATCAAAGTGTGATGAGGGTATCTTTTTGGGATACTCAACTCATAGTAAAGCCTATAAATGTCTTAACAAAAGGCTTAACAAGATTGTTGAAGTAGTTAATGTAAAAGTTGATGAAAAATTACATTTAGCTACTGAACCTATGCAAGATAATGAGGAAGAAGAATTTGAACTTGAAATAATTTCAGAAAGGTTTGAAACAAAAAATCCTAATGTTGAATCAAAAAGTCCAAAAATTGTTGAAACAAGTCCTAAAAATGATGAACCAAGTTCTAAAAAATGTGTGTCAAAAAATCCTTCAAAATCTCTTGCTAGATACCATCCTAAAGATCAGATTATTGGAGATAAATATGCAGGAGTTCAAACAAGAAGAAAGACTACTAAATCTGATGAAAAAGCTCATATAGTTGAGCTTACAACTTTCTATTCAGTTACACAGTTTGAGCCTAAAAAATGTGATGAAGCTCTCACTAATGAATGTTGGCTTAATGCTATGCAGGAAGAAATTGATCAAATTGAGAAAAATCAGACTTGGGAGTTAGTCCCAAGACCAAATGAGAAGAATGCCATACGTGGTAAATGGATTTTCAGAAACAAACGTGATGAAAATGGAAATTTTATTCGGAACAAGGCAAGGTATGTCTGCAAAGGGTATGCTTAGCAAGAAGGTATTGATTTTGGTGAAACTTTTGCACCTGTTGCTAGACTTGAATCTATTAGAATATTCTTGGCTTATTCTATTTTCAAGAACTTCACTGTTTATCAAATGGATGTCAAAACTACTTTTCTGAATGATTATTTAGAAGAAGAGGTTTATATAGAACAACCTGAAGAGTTTATTTGCAAAAACAAATCTAATCATGTTTACAGGCTAAAAAAGGCTCTATATGGCTTAAAACAAGCACCTAGAGCATGGTACTCTAGGCTGGATAATCATTTGATTTCTAATGGATTTGCTAGAGGAGGTGTTGACAACAATCTTTATGTTAAGATTGAAGGTTCTGATATTTTGGTTGTTGAAATCTATGTAGACGATACTATCTTTGGCTACAATAATATTGCTTTGAGTAAAAAATTCTCTTAGATTATGGAATTTGAGTTTGAAATGTCAATGTTGGGAGAATTAACTTTCTTCTTGGGTCTTCAAATTTCTTAGCTTGAAATTGGTATATTTCTCTCTCAAACAAAGTATGCAAGAGAAATGCTTAAGAAATATCAAATGGATGAATGTCATCCAGTGAGCACTCCAATGGCTACAGGTTGAAAACTTACCAAGGTTGATGATTCTCCTGATGTAAATCCAACTGATTATAGGTCAATGATTGGAAACTTGTTATATTTAACTGCTTCTAGACTTGATATAACGTAGGCAATTTGCATGGTGCAAGATTTTAGTCATCTCCTAAGGAATCTAATGTTATTGTTATTAAAAGAATTCTTAAATATGTTCAAGGCACTCTTGATTATGGTCTTTGGTATCAGAGTTGGTCATGGGTTCAAATCCCACAGTCGTGCTGGGGGGGTTGTTGGAAGGTTGGTGCCAGTCCAACCCACCGTGGATTCATGACATGGTCTAACCGCCTCCTGTGGATCTTAACTGACGCTTGAATCAAGAATTATAGGTTGAAATTTTGGTGCAACGCCAAGGCCAACACAGGACTTATAGGAAAATTAAACCCAACACTCCCCTGCCCATCAGGGCTGAATCTCGAAATCCAGGAGACATTTTTCAGGGATTGGCACATAATTATTTACCTACCAAGCTATGGCAATAGGATAATATCTAAGAGAGAAGTAGTTTATAAAGAATATGAGGAGGTAGAAAAATCCACAGGGGAATTTGTAATGGAATACCTGTCACAAAGGTGGAACAACCTAACTGATGAATTGAAACAAGTTGAGCCTCATCCTACGTAGAACTATGCTGCAACACTTAAGAGAGTTGATAGATATATACAAATTGGAATGATGAAGGGACAATTTTGGCTCCCACTGACTTTTTAGCCACCTATCCTACTATGGCCTGTGCCAAACTTCAGGTATTACCGATATGATATAGCTGCAAAGAGTCATAAATGGAGCAAGTTGGACATACAACAAGGGTTCTATTGGGACCCTAATTCACACACAACATAAACTGATGTAGGACAACTAGTAGTTGCAAATTTTAGGGCATTGACCAAGCAAAAGAGAAACTCTTCCTCTACTGGAGGACCAAAAAAACCTTAGGTTGGAGAGAGTGATGAGTCTAGTTTATGGTTCAATTATTGATAGAGTTTATTATCCATTTTCTATAGTTTTCATAGACTTTGATGCTTGGATTTTGACCTTTGTATGATATTTTCCTTAAAACCATAGACATTAGATATGAGCTTATTTTCATAACCTTTAAATGACATTGACATGCTATATGAACTATCTATGTTAATTTTACATGTGGATTAATGAATGCCACTTTAAGATAGTTACATATATGTAGTTGTTGTGTGTACTAATATTGTCATGTAGATATAATTAGAGGCCTACAATTAAGGAATATTTCACCAGCTGGCATACCAGTCAGCAAGGTGGTCATTCAATGAAGGAAGACTCTTGATGGCGGGAGATTCCTCATTCAAATCAAAGTTGTAATTGCCTTGTAAATGGTCTTAAGTGTCTATTGAGTGAATATAGGTGTTACTGTTGTGCTAAGTTTATGTTCAGGAAAACATGCTTAGCTAGATTTCGTGCATGCGTACCCGCCTCTCCACGTTTTATCCTTTCCTTAAAGTGGCATCCTCCTGATTTGTCAGAGTTGACCGCCTTTCTAGGTGATTAGTTAGTAGCTCCTTTTGTTATAAATAAGACTCAGATGCTCCTTCTCAAGAGGTTGCTTAATTTGATGATGTACTCACACTCTTAGTTTTTCAGTAATACAGTCATGTTGCTTGATTGTACTCATGTTTTCCAATGAATGAAATGAAGTTATAAGTTCATGCATCTGAGTTTACATTTGTTTTAGGGGATAATCATCCAAGGGGGCCCACTTGTGAGTATTTTGTCCCTTAGTTTAGTTAGATATTATTTTATGTTTAGTAATTAGTTAAGAATCAAGCACTGTTTGTTCTTGCAACCACTAGAATTCCATTCAGTGACTATTCCTGTAGCTAAAGTAGATAGAGTAGTTTCCTATTTGTTCGCTCAAATTTTCATTTTTTTCATGCATTTCAGCTTAGTTTAGTTATTGGTTGGTGCTCAGTACTTATGTTATTTCCTTCCAAGCAATTTACTTTCAGCATTGAGTCTTTCTTAGCTATAGGATGAATATGGCTACTTTGGATTCCTAGTGCATATACTGTGTTGACCCATTTCAAGTTTACATCCCTAGGTTGACAAGTTAAATGCACCTTCATGATGATTGAAATATCTATTCAGGTAAGATGTCCAATCTATGAATCACAACTGTAAGGGATTAGTTGTTAAATCATTGTAGGAGGCTGGCATTTTTTGTGTCATTGTTGGGGATGGTGTCAAACTAGGGAGTTCTTTGGAGTCATTGATAGTTTTTCTTGCTGTAGTATTTCTGGAATTTGTTCTTAGTATACCCCTCATTTAGGAAAGTAATGACCCCCTATTCTTTTTCCAATTATTTGTGTGAGTTGACTGATAGTGAGTTGATATCATATGCATAGAGAAAGGAGGAGAGATGCTCATGGGAGATTCCTTCCTAATAATCCCAATCTATTCTAGATAATTGAATATCAGAACCTGCCAAGAGATGAAGAAAAAGAAAAGCCACACCCCTTTGCTGATACATTTCCATATCTGACCAGTTCTAAAGTTTCCTCTGAAGATCAGAATCTGATTGAGAACCCCCTTGATTTAGAACTTCATCCAAAAGGCATGGGTGATGAAAATAGAAACAAACCTAACCAACCAGATTTTCCTTTCCCCATTGCTCATCATAATGAAGTAGAAAACCTCAAAAATATCCCTGCTTTAGTCCTTCCTAAATTCTATGGAATTTTCATAGAAGATCCTAATACATTTTTGTTCAAGTTTGATATACTTCATAGGAGTTATGACTATACCACTGATGCCCATAGGCTTAAGCTATTCCATGCCACCTTGAAATAAGTTGCATTAAGATGGTTCATGAACCTAGGAAAAGATCCTGTGGAGACATGGGAGGACATGAAGAAAAAGTTCCTTGAGAAATACAAGGAGTATTGCAGGGGCAATGACATTAGAGAAGGTGACATTTTTAGGATGCAACAAAAGGAAGATGAGATCCTGAAAGATTATATTTCAAGGTTTCTCTTTTGCCTACAAAAATCCACACACTATACACTCAATTAAGACTCACATAAGCTATTTTTCTTAAGAGGAATTAATGATAGTTGAAAAAATGCCTTGGACCTGATGGGAGGAGGAGATATCACCCAAGTTCCTTGGGAGGACATCAAGAATATATGTCAGAACTATTCCAGGGCAGCTTCAAAGAAGAGGAGAGATTACCAATCCTCCACGGGTAAGTCATCTACCAGTGGAGTTTCAAGGATGGAGATTAATCACTTACTGGCAGACTTCAAGCAAGACATCATAAAAAATATGGCTACTTAGCAAGATATACTTCAGGACAAGAAAAAAAGAGAGGAAGCAGAGGCAATGTTGGTAGAATACTGACCTCATTGCAGACAAAATAAGAAGGACTACAAATACAAGATGATAACTAATATTGACAACAAGCAGATGGAACCTGAGTTCAAGCCAATCTAGGGTGAAGAAGATCAAGCCTACTATGTTGCACAAAGGAGGCCATGGGCTCCAATACAAGGCATGCCACCAAATCCACTATCTTTTGTTGGGCCATATTTCAATTCTTATTCATCTGGTAACCAATGGAAACCCTCATATCCATCCAATTATGGAGGATATCCACCACAACCTTGGAATAACCCTCCAAATGTTTAGCCCAACCACAAAAACTCTCCACCCTAGTGGCAGCAACCTCAAGGGAATTGGCAGTAGTTTCAAGGAAATTGAAATCCTCCTTCAGGAATCTAACAACAAACATCTCAATGGAGGGGAGGACAAAAATGGCCAAACCAGACAACCAATTACATGCAACCACCTTCTTAGCCCCAAAAACTTGCTATAATGCCTCCTCCTGCTAGTTCAAAATCAAATGCACCTAAACCTACTCAGCTACCAACTCAACCCACACCTAACCCAAATAATAAACCACAACAATAATTGGTATACTCTGTTGATCCAAATCAATTCCTTGCATATGTTGTGAGTGTAACATCTGCTTGCATTTAGGAACTACTTTGCCAACTCCTTCCACACCCATTATCGCTAAGCTTCCTATGGAAGAAGAGGAGCCTCTGAATGTCCCCATTCAACCAAGTGCACCTAAAAATCCTGAACCATTCCCAGTCAAGCAGACTAAACCAAAACCACTATTTCCCCAGAGGTTGGAAACTGTGAAATAAAAGGAAGAGAAGGAGAACACAACTTTTGACATTTCAGATCAGTTGAAGCATATATGTGTCCAAATACCTATATTTCAGGCCATGAAAGATGTTCCTATATATGGCAAAGTAATCAAGGAAGCATGCCTTAAGAAGCTAGGTAAGAAGAAGAAATACCCCACTATAGTTCATGTGGTGGGACAATTGGCTGACATCATGTTTGGGAAAGTGACTATTCCCAAATATAATGACCCAAGGAGTCATGTGGAAGGAGTTGTTATAAATGGGATCCAGATAAATAATTATTTGATTGATTTGGGAGAAGTAATAAATGTAAAGAATAAGGACATCCTACAACAACTAAATTTTGCAATCATGAGACCTATTCCCACTGTCCTACAACTTGTTGATAGTTCTACTATTAAGCCTGATGGGATAGTAGAGGATCTTGTGGCAACTCTAGACTCTTGGGAGTACCCAACAGATTTCATGATTCTTTCTCCTAAGGCCACACTAGGCAAGCACCCCATTATTCTTGGAAGGCTGTGCTTAGCAATACCATATGCCTATATTGGATGTGAGACATGAGACATAACCATTTTTCATGGAAAGAGTAACAAAAATATTGTTCTCTACCCTCTTGCTCAACCATCCCAGGATAGGAATGATCCCGTATGGCCACATGTTGGTGAAGAGGCCGAGAAATTTAATTCTGTGGCATAACTTATGATGTTAAGCAAAAGTTATTTCATGCAGCTTCAAGATGAAGATGAAGTATTTTCTAACATAATTGTTGTCAAAACGATTGCACCCGTATGCTGAAATATAGAATTTTAGCAATCTAATGACACATTGGAACTAATTCCAGGCTGTGGGTATCCTATGAGGAATTAGACCTCTAGATTCTAGGCTGGTTCCTATGGATTTTTTTGATTAATATTTGGTAAAATGTTGGGAAAAAGGATAAAAGATTTAAACTGAAAGCAAAACTATGAAGCTTTAAAAATGGTGATGATTACACCTGAAAATAATGATCTAAAAGACAGTTTGGTTCACAATTGCTTCTCAGAATATCTAATTTGCACATCAAAATTTGAACAGTTGAATTCATATAAATGTTTCATACAAAGGTTCATAAAACTATTTTCTTTTAGAGGAAAAGAACAGTGTTCTCACAATTAAGAAAATAATCTTATTATGAACTCAGTGCATGACCTATGAATTAAACTTGAATGCATACATATATTTATGGTTGAGACAGAAAGATAAAGGTTTCAATGCTGAAACATAAGATAATTCGATCAAAATCAATCACAACACTGATGCTTGAAAGCTTGAAGGCAAAACCTGACACTATCAAGAAGATAAAAGGAAAAAATCCATGCTAAAACCGAGGTAACTTGTAAAACCTGCTATGTATTAATCTAGAAAAATCAATGCTAAGTTACAAATCATTCACTTTGCAGAGTGCAAAGGACAAAAATAAGAACTAACTAAAAAATAGATAAGTTTTTCAATATATACAAAAAAAACCTTTCCAAAAGGCATGTGAAAAGAACTGAAAGTCCAACTCAAAGAAAGGGTGATAACTCCAAGGCAAATCCGAGCAGAAGAAAATATCTTTGAAAAGGAGGCCCAAATCCATGCAAAAATAAGTCCACTTAAGCTCAAACTCACTGCCAAGTCATAACTGATACATGTAGAGACTCTAACTAAACTGCAAATCCCTGAAAAGTGGGCCAAAGCATGCAAAAGCTACCTTGTTTGTGTCAATCCACCCAGGCAAAATGAAACTCCATCTTTGCCTTATTCTATACTTGCATTTATTGGATTTCAACTTTCTGTGTGCTTTTCTCCCTTCATGCTGGCCGTGTTTTTCTTTGTCCCTTGTAGAAAAAATAGACTTTAAAGAAAAAGACAATAACTTATGAATTCAAGTCATGGTAATGGCTGTGAAAGGTTAGATTTTCCCTGATGGTTTCCATTTGTTACTGATGTATTTTGAGGCCACCATGAGATAGTTTGAATCCATCATTTGGCAACTCAGCGAATTCTTGGCTGTGACTTCTATACTTTTCAACAGGCGTTTTACAGTGAGTTTCCTTTATTTTCTGTAGATTTTAAATTCCTGTTCCTGTGACTGTCAAAAAAAAGATACAGAAAATAGTGACCATTTAAGCCTAGCTGATGGTAATTTCTTTCTTTACATCTGTTCATGAAGAATTAACATTTTTGACAACATTCTGTAGATGATAACTGCAATCTAAAAACTTAAAAGTTGTACTTCTCACGTCTTAAAATGCCTTTCCTGATGTATGATCTTCGCCATGGTTGCATATCAAATAACTATGACAGGTGTCCATTGTTGTGCTGAAAACTACTCTTCATTTATAGGCTTTGTAGCAACAGTCTTACTATAACTTGAATCAGACTGTCATAATCCCACTGTATTTTCCTCTGTGGAAGGCTATCTGATTTTAACATTGAGATTCCTCCTCCATTGTATATGACCACTTTGGTAAATTTGAGACTTGATAATCCCTATGACCGTGCATTGATTAAAAGTTGATTGCATATCTGGAGAATATATGATCATGAACTCATTTTTTACTATCTCCTCTTGTATGGCTCTGGCTTTTTTCAATAAAGTATCAATACAATTACTTCTGCCATTCTGGAAAGATCTATTGCTATGTTTCAGCAAGATGAAAACTATATTGAAAACTCAAAACCTCATGAGATAGCTTGATGCTTGGTTTCCTTTCTCTTCAGTGTAAAGAGGCTCAATACCTCATTTAAATGTAATGTGGAAAAAATAAAGTAGAGCTGAAACAGAATAATAACTTCGAAAAGGGCAGCTTTTACATCAATTTCATTGTTTCAACAACTTTCTTTTGACTGTTTTGACAATATTAATGAACTCTCATATGTAACTTGAGAGTGTGTCCTTCCTGATATGCTGGGCTCAACCCTTGTGGGAGCCTGTTCTACTCCACATATCCGATAAGATGATCTCGTACACAATGCACCTGTTCCTGCACAGTGAACAAACATGTTAGCAAAATAAAAGAAGCTGAATTTTTCTCTTTTCCTTTTATGTTGAATTTTCGTAATCATCTGATAGATGCCTGATCGACTGTATCTTATATTTCTGTTAATAGCGTAGGCATATGATAGGATTTGATCCGCATTACTTTAACAATATTTCCCTCAAACTTGCAGGTACACGGAGTTGGAGCTAAAAAAGGAAACGGAGCTGGAACCACAACTGGCATCACAACTAAAAACCTCAACTGTCAACGATTCGTCATTCCAGGCAATGACGAATCACTTTCTACCCTATGCTTTCTGTATTTTCAGATGTATAATTTGCTTTTACTCAAGCATCTCCTTCTTGATTATAAAAAATCAAATAATGAGTTACTCCCACGGCTTGTGTGGGATTCTGGTTCGCACATCATGAATAAAACAAAAAACATTATACAAACTTGTGATGTAATTTTGAAGTGTTTTTTTGTATAATATCATTGAAATATACATTGTTATAAAGCAATGCATAATATGAATACTTCAGCAGAATTTTTTTTTTAAAAACATCTTGTATACCTTTTAGCCTGAATTTACGATTCAGCTCTACCTGTTTGAGCTGGTGGTGAAAAATAGGTAACAAATTGGCGACCTTTGCGGAGTGTTTTCCTGCTAAACACCATAGACCAGTCATGTAGCTTATCCATTGGGCATGGAGTCATTTCTTGCTCTTAACCCTCTCTGAAAATATTTGTAACTCGGCATCACACAAAAACTGAAAGAAACTACTGCAATTCAGTTTATGACAGAATCTGAAAACCTAGTGCAGTGACTGCACTTTATTGAAAATGAAACAATGCTGAATGAAACTAAAGTACAATGAGCACTTATTGAAAATATACTGAAACTGAAAATTTAATCTACTATGTACAGCAGCAAATAAAACTACTTAATAGCACTATTTGAGATGGATCCTATTAACGGGGATTGGCAACACTTCTCCATCCAACCTTGAGAGCTAGAAAGCGTTATGCTCTTTCTTTTCTATTATAATGTATGGGCCATCCCACATGGCATCGAACTTAGAATGTTTGCCAGGCCTACTCTTCAACTCATCCCATTTGAAAACAAAGTCACCTTCGTTGAAGACTCTTGCAACTGCTTTCCCGTCGAATGTCTTTTTCATCTGAGAATGATGAATCTGAAGCTTTCTGAAAGCATCTTTCCTGGTTTCATCCAACTCTATTAACTCAACAAGCCTAACTTGCATTGGCTACTCCTCGAGTAATTCTAGTTCCTTTATGTAGCTGAGAGTTGGGAATTCTATTGAAATCGACAACTTGGCCTCTTTACCATAAACCAAAGCATATGGTGAAAAACTTGTTGACCGCTTTGGTGTAACTCTATTAGCCCAAAGGGCTAATTTAAGCTTGTCGTGCCATGACCTCTGATTATCCTCAATTGTCTTCTTAATAATCTTAATTAGATTTTTGTTAGTAGATTCTGCTTGTCCATTACCCTGGGGGTAATAATTGGATGAAGTGTTCAAATAGATGTTATTCTTTACGAACCAATTTGAAACCTTTAAGCCAACAAAGGCTAAAACATTATCTGAAATAATGGACTCAGGTGTACCAAACCTGGAAATAATGTCTTGATAAAAATTTAGGACTGAAGTTTCATTTGAATCCTTTAGAACAATTGCTTCTATCCATTTCGAGAAGTAATCTATTTCTGTCAGGATCCACTTGTGCCCTGCACTCGATGGTGGGTTAATTGGACCGATGAAATCAAGTCCCCACTTTCCAAATGGCTGCTCAACTTGAATTGGATTCAAGGGTAGTGCTGCTGACTTTTGTTTTCCTGCAAACAGTGAACATTTAGAACATTTTCTGACATAAGCATGAGCATCCTTGAAAAGGTCTAGCCAATAATATCCTACTTTCATGATTTTTAAAGCTGTAGTGCATGGTGCAAAGTAACCTCCAACAGGTCCATTATAGAATTCCTCTAAAATTCTTTCAATCTGATCAGGGCTTATACATCTGAGAAATACTCCATTGAAGTCCTTTTTGTACAAAACATCATTTATTACTTCATAAGGAATTGCTTGCAATCTGTAATACCTTCATTTAGATTTGTCCATACCTTCTGGGCAATCTCCAGTATGCAAGTAATGGATCATTTGATGAATCCAGTCAACTGGAACAGTTGAAACAACATGTTCCTCTTCATTATTTAGAACTATGATGGTCTCTTCATTGCCGTTCTGTTCATTTTCTGTAAGTTGTTCGCACAGTCCTTTACCTCAGACAAGCTTGGTAACCTTTATGCTGATATTGTACTCCATGAACTTGGTTATCCAGCCTGCACGCTTGTCATTTATGTCCTTATTTAACAGAAATTCCTTGACTATTGGGTGAGCTACCAACAGATATATTTTATTATTAGATAGCATATGTCTAAATTTTTTGAGACTTCTTACCACAACAAGCACGTGCTTTTCAACAAATGAATATCTTGTTTCATAATCATGCAAAATTTGACTAAAGAATGCAATGGGCTGTTCAAGTCACTGGTCATTCTGCTAACAAAGCATGGCAGAAACTGTATCAACACTAGCAAACGCATATAATATGAAATCTTTATCAAAGTTTGGATTTATTAGTGTCGGGGCTGCTGCAAGTGCCTCTTTAATTTGCTCAAAACTGTTCTTACCTTTCTTCGTCCAGCTGAACTGCATGTTTTTCTTTAGCATGGATGTGAGAGGTTGCAACAATGCTGCAATGTTAGGAATAAATCTCCTAACAAAATTTATTCTTCCCAAAAATCTCTGCAAACCTTTTTTATGGGCGGGAAGTGGTAAAGCCAGAATGGTTGTAATGTGCTCTAGGTCAATAGAAATGCCATCTTTTGAAACAATATAACCCAACAGCTTACCTTCGTGAATAGAAAAAATGCTCTTCTTTGGATTCAAAGATATTCCATACTCTCTGCATCTCTCGAAAATCTACCTAAGATGACCAAAATGTTCATTTGCTTTTCATGAGAAAACAGTGGTATCATCTAAGTAAACAAGAACAAATTTATTTACCAAACCTTGGAGAGCCATATCCATTGCTCTGTGAAAGGTTGCTCTTGCGTTTGACAGTCCAAATGACATCTTCTTATAAGCCATAGTACCCCACTTGGTGGTAAAGGCTGTCTTGTACTGGTCTTCCTCCTTAACCAATATTTGGTTATAACCTGAATACCCGTCCAGCAATGAGAATCTCTCTGATCCTGAAACAAACTGCAATATCTGCTCCATTGAAGGCAATGGATAGTGATCCTTAAGTGAAGCTCTATTTAGATCACAAAAATCAACTTACAGTCTTATTTCTCTATTCTTCTTTCTGACGGGCACCAGATTAGATACCCAAGAAGTGTGCTTGATTGGAAATATGATGCTTCCTTCAATTAACTTGTTCAATTATATTTTCATCAAATGCTCCAGTTTTGGATTTAGAGGCCTTTGCTTTTGTGTGACTGGTTTTGTGTTGGGTTCCAACTCAATTATATGCTGAGCTAACTCAGGGTTAAAACCTTTCAGATCACCATATTCCCAAGCAAAGATGTCGCATAATTCTTGACAAAGTAAGATAAAATCTTGCTGTTCCTCCTCCGTATAGACTTTGCCAAGCTTGAGAAGCTTATCTTTAAATATTTCTATCGGTTCATAATGTTCTTGCTTCACTGTAATGCCTGATTTATCTTTTCTAACTTGGTCATCAGTGTTGAAAATGGATTCAAGAGTAACCAAACCTTTTGGCAGTTTATTAGACTTTAACTGCATGATTTGATCTCCATATTGTTGATCAAACTTGCGCTGGTTTCCAACAGAAAACTCTGCCTCCTCCATCATAAAATGACATATTTGTTCATCGTTGTCAAAAATCTGCCAGCTTACATTATTATCAGGTATTGAAGGTCTAAAAACTACCTTCACATATTGTTGTACCTGCACATTATGAACTTTAGCTAGGATGTCAAATTGTGATCCCATGGTAGCAAGCTTATCAACATGCTTATTCTGATTTCTAGGTACTGATTGTAAATTAAATGCATCAAACTCTTCAATCAAGTCCCAAACACAATGCTTATACAGTTTCAGCAAATCATTTTTAGTTAAATTCAGATTTCTTACCTGATTTGCTATTAATTTAGAGTCACCAAATACCTGTAAACACTTAATCTATCTTTGTCTGGCCCATTCTAAACCGTGCATCAATGCCTCATACTCAGCAACATTATTTGAACAACTGAAAGAAAATTTGAAAGCTGAATAATACCTGTCATTTTTAGGTGATATGAGCACTGCTCCTCCACCAGTAGCAATTTTACTTTTGGAACCATCAAAATACAGCTTCCAAAGCTGCATCAGTTTGTTGTTCTAACTCTTTTTCCTCCTTGACCAGATTTGGAATGGTCATATCGGGCTCCTGAATCATATAAACGCCCAAACCTACTTCATCCATGAGACTGAACAGGTCAATCTTGTAATTCTCAGTTGCCCACTCGTCTAAATTTATATCTGGTATACCTTCTATAGGTACAGTGGGGTCGAGGGTCATGGATTGATCCTCCTGATCATGGAAAGCTAGATTTTCGTTTATAGGATTTGGTACATAGGGCTCGATGTGGTCTTTGGCCAATGGTTCTGACTTAATGGTAACTCTGGTACTGTATCTGGTTCTGAAAAACATGTGAGACTAGTCTGATGACAAATAACCACCTAACTTTGCAGTGAAATCTCTAGACAGACAAACGGAAAAATAAGGTGGGAGATCAATAACGTAAATGTCATGTGGTACTTGAAAATTAGGACAGGCATGCAATGTAAGGGGTAGGTTTCTTATAACTCCTATGGACTTAATGGCTGTTCTGTCTAACTGTACTACCCCCTTTGACAATGGTTCATATTCAAGACCCAGCTTGTCAACAAGCTGTTTAGGCACGATTGAGCTGCTAGCTCCTGAATCTATCATGCAATTATGCACTATACTATCTCCGATAATCAGACTAACATAAAAAGGTGGTGGTTTTACCTCTTGAGTTGACTGTCCCTTTTTGTTGTCTAAGTTGTTTGTAAGAACCCTTGGCTGTTCTTTGGCTGTTTCATCATAAATGAAAATCTTGGCCAACGCCTCTTGCAGACCTTCTTTCTACCTAGGTAAGTGCAATGCATCCAACATAGTGATGCTAACTGTTTCTTTTTTCATATGGTCAACAATATTAAAAGCAGGAGAGCTAACCTTATGCTGGGATTTTGGAACAACAACTTTTAGCGTTGGATCTGGTTGAGTTCTCGTATCCTTAACTGGTTCACCTTGTTTCTGCTGGTCTTTAGCAATGCCAACTTGCTTCCTTGGTAAAATGTGCGCATTTTGTGAGGAAAGAAGCTGTGACTACTCTTTATTAGTTGCTGAAACCTGAACCTTTTGCTGAACGACTTGTTGTTTGACCTTATTTGCTTGCTATTTATCACCTTCTAGCTGTTGTTTGTCAGGAATAGCTTGCTGTCTCAGATCTGTTGCTCTCTTTTTGGACCTTGTGTTTGTTGCAATAGATGCATTAGACTGATTTGTACCTTGTAATTGATTAACACCACAAAATTCGTTGCCCTGCCAATTCATCATGGCAACATCCATGTCATTCTGTTGTGTTTAATCATTTTGATCATTGGCATCCTTTGCTATATTTTCTGTTGTAGCGTATGTACTCTGTACCATAAGGGCTTGATTAATGACGCTAGTCATGCAAGTAGCCTGATTGTGAGGCTGATTACATGGATAACACCATATGTAATCATGTGCTATATTATTTTGGATTGGAACGAGCTCCTTTGATGAGCTAGCAGCTTGCTGGTTCTGGTTGTATGATGGCCTAGGATTGGAATTCCTACGTTGTCCTTGATTATCAACCTGATAAGGAGGCCTATTAGGCTGAAAAGGTGCTTGGTAAGGCCTGTAATTATGGTTTTGTTGCCTCTTGATGCTGACTAAGTCGTTGCTAACAATCTACAATAACTTTGCCATCTCCTGTTGATTACCCTTTAACTCTTGAAACTCAAACTGTGCTGGAAAAGCATTATTTTGGACAGCTGGCTGATAGCCTAAGGCCGGTTCGACAGGAATTGTGGCAATTGGTGGAAAATTAATTGGCATTAAGGGGTGGATATCAGGAAATATAGGCATAGGTGGCCTTGGTGCAATCTTACCAGCCTGTATAAGGCTATTTTCTACTCTAATAGCAATTTCATATGCTGCTGGCAGCGTTAAACCCCCCATTGATTGGATCATTAAAGCTATGTCACTATTTAATGACCTAAGGTAATACAAAAATGCATGATTAGGAGTAGGTCTTACCGTTACTGGAATCCTATTCCAGGTTCGTTGAAACCTGAAGTTGAAATCCATCATCTGTTCTTGTGGTGCTCTCTTGATAGTTGTCATTTGTTCAACTAGAGATAGATGATCATACTTGTCTAAAAATTGCTTGCTGAGCTTGTCTCCTAGATCATCCCATGTGGCAATTGAATTAACTGGTAAGCCACAAAACCATTGAAGCACTTTTCCTTTGAAAGATGCTGCTAGCAGCCTCAATGTGATGTTCTCTTGCGTGACATGGTGAACTCCACACAGCGAAGCCATATCTCTGATATGCTCGATCAGTGTTGTTTGATCTTCACCAGTAAAAAATTGTAAACTCTTTAATGCTGCAACATGAATATCATCATGCTGCATCAGATTCAATGGGTTTCCCCCATTGAATGGTACGAATGCATGCGCTCTAGCCATCGAAGCTGCTGGTGTTCTTAAATTTGCAGCTTGCAAAACTAGTATAGGTGAGGTAGATCGTCTATAGCTTGGTGAAGCTGAATGCGGGCCTTGCTGCCTTGTGTTTGATCTACCTCTCCTTGACGTGTAAACAATAGTTTCTCTTCTGAAACTTGGAGAAACCGACAGGTTTCTTAAAGGCCTTTCTGAGACTCTCTTCGCTGTCCTTCCTCTCCTTTTTGGCAAAGACACCTGAAGGTATTCAAATGGAGAAGAGCTTCTTCTCGTATGGATGTTTCTCATATGCTTGCTACTGATCTTCTTTGATACTTGATCACGGAGTCGCCAGGTACTTTGAAATAACTGCTCTGAGAAGCTGGTAACCTGTTGTACATACCAAAATAGTAGCTTGAAATAATAAAATTCAATCCCACCGGGCATGCCAAAAACTGTTGTCAAACAGATTGCACCCGTATACTGAAATATAAAATTTTAGCAATCTGATGACACATTGGAACTAATTCCAGGATGTGGGTATCCTAATGGGAAATTAGACCTCCAGATTCTAGGCTGGTTCCTATGGATTTTTCTGATTAATATTTGGTAAAATGTTGGGAAAAAGGATAAAAGATTTAAACTGAAAGTAGAACTATGAAGCTTTAAAAATGGTGATGCTTACACCTGAAAATAATGATCTAAAAGATAGTTTGGTTCACAATTGCTTCTCAGAATATCTAATTTGTACATCAAAATTTGAACAGTTGAATTCATATAAATGTTTCATACAAAGGTTCATAAAACTATTTTCTTTTAGAGGAAAAGAACAGTGTTCTCACAATTAAGAAAATAATCTTATTATGAACTCAGTGCATGACCTACGAATTAAACTTGAATGCATACATATATTTATGGTTGAGACAAAAAGATAAAGGTTTCAATGTTGAAACACAAGATAATTCGATCAAAATCAATCACAACACTGATGCCTGAAAGCTTGAAGGAAAAACCTAACACTATTGAGAAGATAAAAGGAAAAACTCCATGCTAAAACCGAGGTAACCTGTAAAACCTGCTATGTATTAATCTGGAGAAATCAATGCTGAGTTACAAATCATTCACTTTGCAGAGTGCAAAGGAGAAAAAAAAGAACTAATTGAAAAACAGATAAGTTTTTCAACATATACAAAAAAAACCTTTCCAAAAGGCATGTGAAAAGAACTGAAAGTCCAACTCAAAGAAAGGGTGATAACTCCAAGGCCAAATCCGAGCAGAAGAAAATATCTCTGAAAAGGAGGCCCAAATCCATGCAAAAACAAGTCCACTCAAGCTCAAACTCACTCCCAAGTCATAACTGATACATGCACTATTCCAACTGAACTGCAAATCCCACAAAAGGTGGGCCCAAGCATGCAAAAGTCACCTCGTTTGTATCAATCCGCCCATGTAAAATGAAAACTCCACCTTGCTTAAAGTTTTATTTTTGCACTAAAAATAGTTAAAATAATTAAATGATTTATAATTATCATTTAATTATTTAACTTTACAATGTGATATGCAAAAAATAAAAATTAAGACTTATGTAATATATAAATCTGACCTTATAAAAAATAACCTGGCGGCACCACACTTAGCAAATATTTGCAAAAATGTCTTCACTATTCATAGCATCCTTGGTCGACTAACATATTAGTAGGTCGCTTAGCATATTTTTCAAAGTTTATATTAGTGACTACCATTGAACATTGTATTATGAGTCGACCATATGAATATTAGGTTTGTTGACCTAATGACTATATCATGGTAAAAGATCCAAATGAAATGATAATATGATAAAAAATAAAGTCAAAAAACATCATCACTCGGAATAACCCTAAACCTAACTTCATTTTGTCACTTGCACATTCTGAGGAAACTTCATGAAGAAGCTCCAACCGCCATGCCATGCTGCGGCCATGAAGAAAGCATGGGGTCGACCTCTTTATCACCACCATTTCTACTCGTTTTTGCCAAATCTCTACGCACAAACCTAGTAAGTCTTTTGTAGATGACTCTCCTTAACCGCGGCCTGTATCTCCCTTCATTTGCGCTCACTCTGGATAATGAAAGTTGGGTGTTTGAAACTCCACCATTTTCTTTTCTTGTATTTGAAGTTCTGCTGCTAAAATCTCTCTCTGCATACTTCTTTTTATTCATATAAAAATGAAATCACTTTGTAGCTTATTTATTGCTGCCATGGATTTGTTCTCCTGATGAGTAGACTCAGCTTCTGTACTTCTTTGAGAAAGAAAAGATGTGAAGAGAAACATCTTAAGCGTTTTCCTTCTTCTACAGCCGTGGCTTTTCCTTAATCTTTTTTCCTACTTGACAGCGATGGTCGACAAAGGTCATTCTAGCTCTGTACGAATAAGCTTGGACTTGCTTCACTTTTTCTGTGTATAATCTAAAAATAGACCGCCATTAGAGCTTGCTCGAGCTATATATACTCTCTTTTATCTTTTCGCCATTCTGGGTAATCCTTTGCTTCCTGTTAGACTCATTTCCTTTATGTTGGTCGTCATTAGCTTGATACTCTGTTTCTGTCTTCCTTTGGGCTTAAAAGTATGATGTTGCGAGCATTATTAACTGGGTATTTGGCATTTCTGCATTCTCATCTATTATGGTGCTTGGAATTCATGAAAAAGAACAGAGGCCATGGCTTTCATATTTGTGCTTCTGATGGTCTCCTTCTAAGTTTAGGCTCGCATCACGTATGGACCATTCATTTTGACCTTTGTGCCTTTTCCTGTCAATATTGACCATGTACAGGCCGCGGCTTGCAAGAGTTCATTCTCTGGTTTTCTATATTTCCTATCTCCTGTCTTTTGTTCTGGCCTTCATGAGTATGTGCCTCTTCCATGACTCTGAGAGTTCTCTGGTGGAAACTAAGACTTCTGTTATGAAATTCCATTAGATGGGCTCGAACTCCAGGTCATAACATGAGCAAATCTGTAAATTATTGCTCAAAACTTTTGTTAACAGCCGAGGCTTCTGTCCTTCATGCTGAAGATAAAATTTTCGAGTATGTATTTCTTCTTTACTTGTCCCTTTCCTCTGTCACTATATATTGGGCTTAGAATTATTATGCTATGCTCAGACCATAATCTATCTAAGTTGTTGAATACACATTAATTGCTACATGGCATTTTTCCCTTCTTGTAATTCAAAAACTCTTGCACTGTCATTCTCTGAAGGCAAACAGGGACAAGAAACAATAATGGCAAACATACCTTTGATTTCTCTTCAATTCATTATCAGTGTATCTTTAAAGAATGCATACATAATGAAGAGGTACTGCTTTCAAACTACTCAGATTTTGCCTTCCCCGTTATTTCCATGATGAAACAGCAATCTGGTTTGCATCACCTGGAAAGTATGATTTGCTGCTTTTAAATGTGAGTTCCTTTACTATACTTTAAAGACCATAATACAACCTCTGATCTGGAAAGTGATTTCAGTGCGAAAAGCCACTCAATATCGGTAATTATATGATTCTTTTTATGCTATGCTATACATGCTCTCACTTTATTCTCTGTTTGAAGCTATTGGAACAATCTTGTGATTATTCACCATGCTGTCCTTAATGATTGTAGCTGTTCATTTCTATGTTTCAGCATGGAAAAGAAAACTATATCAAAAATAAACATGTTCCCCTTTAGCTATGATGGTGAATACAAATTGCCCCCTGTAGAATCAATCTTAAAGCTCTTTGAAATTCGATGCTTGATGTTCTATTTCCGCTTCTCTTCAACTTATAATAATGTGTTCAAACCCTGCTGCATGAATAATCTGTTTCTCTTCAATTTAAAGAGGCTCAAGACCTCATTTAGATGTAATGTGAAAATGCAAGTAGAGCTTGAAATAGAATATCAAAGAAAATTATGAGTTCTTTACACTATTTGATCTTTTCTTGACATAAAAAGCAAAGATATGTTGTATGCTTAGACTGTTTTTCCTGAATCTCTTTGAAATGAAGCTGCTTATTTAACTATTTCTTTATTTCAGCAGCTCCCTAAATGACTGTTATCCATGTAAATGACTCTCGTGTGTAACCTGAGAGTGTCCTATTTGATATGCCGGGCTCAACCCTTGTGGGAGCCCGTTTTACTCCACATATCTGATGAAATGATCACGAACATAACGAACCTGTTCTTGGACAGTGAACAAACATGTTAGCAAAAATAAAAGAAGCTGAAAGTCTTCTCTTTTCTCCTTATGTTGTTTGAGTTTTTGTAATCATCTGATGGATGCCTGATTGACTATATCTTATATTTCTGTTAGTAGCGCAGGCATATGATAGGACTTGATCCGCATTGCTCTAACAACATTTCCCTCAAACTTGCAGGTACGTAGAGCTGGAACTAAAAATGGAAATGGAGTTGGAGTTGGAGCTGGCGTCACAACTGAAAACCTCAACTGTCAACGATTCGTCATTCCAGGCAATGACGAATCACTTTCTACCCTATGCTTTCGCTATTCTCAGTTGTATATTTTGCTTTTACGCATGCATCTTTTCCTTTGATTATAAAAAATCAAAAAATGCCTTACTCCCACAGCTTGTGTGGGATTCTGGTTCGCACATTATGAATAAAGCAATAAAACTTATGCAATCTTGTGATATCCTTTTGAAGTGTTTTTGCATAATATCATTGAAATATACATTGTTATGAAACAGTGCACAATATGAGTACTTCAGCAGAAATTTTTAAAACATCTTGTGTACCTTTTATCATGAATTTACAATTCAGCTCTACTTGTTTGAGCTAGTAGTGAAAAATAGGTAACAAATTGGTGACCTCTGTGGAGTGTTTGCCTGCTAAACACCATAGACCAGTTGTGTAGCTTATCTATTGGGCATGGATTCAGTTCTTTCTCTTAACCTTCTTTGAAAATCTCTGTAACTCAGCATTACACAAAAACTAAAAGAAACTACTGCAATTCTGTTTATGAAAGAATCTGAAAACTTAGTGCAATAACTGCACCTTATTGAAAATGAAACAATGCTGAATGAAACTAAAGTGCAATGAGCACCTATTGAAAACATACTAAAACTGACAAATAATCTACTATGTACAACAATAATTAAAACTACTTAATAGCACTATTTGAGATGGATCCCGTTAACGGGGATTGGCAACACTTCCCCATTGAACCTATTGACGTGCTTTTTATGACAACGCCAGCACAGAATAAAGTTGTCCAACGGTCACTCTATTCTCTCTTGATCAAAGTGTCCCACATGCTAAGATTGCTTGAAAGTTCATGTGTTCGACTCCAAGGTTCCTTTTATCGCGAATAGACTCAGTTGGTTGATGTGTTTTGCTGGTTATTTCAAAGGGACTTACGTAGTTGTTCGATTCTGTGAAGCAATTAGGACATGAATGATTTGGCAATATTGTTCTGGTATCTAGACTGACTTGGAAAATGCAAAATTTAAAGGGGATAGGGATAGGGATTCTACAAATCTACTTCTAAAGGGTGGAGGACGAGGATCGACTTAAACAATTTTCAAACCAAACTTTGCTTTGTCTCCTTTCGAACAACTCTGACAAAGTTGGTGCAATCTTCAAAGGATGAGAAAAGTGTTCAAACTATGACGCAACATGTTCATACCGTCAATACGACGCATACAAACATATGAACCACAATCGAAGTTAAGTGCTGATACTCCAGTTGACCACGCAAGGCGAACTCACCATCAGTAAGCCCGCTAGTGGTATGGATGAAAGAAGATATGCTCAAATCGCAACGCCACACTCCATAATTAACAACTACTTGCATGAAATAAAAAAATCTATTTTACTCTATCTATCTTGAATTGGAAAGACGAAATGGCCTTGCTAGCTACTCATAACAAAGAAGAAATCACCAAGCAATGAAACTCTTTGTATTATGAAAAGTGTTCACAACAACCTTTTACAAAACTTTCAAAGGAAAGTTTTCTTCCCTCCTCAATCTAAAGCTAACTTCTAAGCTAAATGCTATATGCCTTCTACTCTCTAGCTCTGATCCAATTCCAATTCTAATCTCTATCTAATATTTACAAATGAGGGGGGATGCCCCTTTTATAATAAGTCCAATTCAGTGGACGGTTTAGATCAAATTACAATGAAGGGCTCAGATCGAGCCACCTATGCCTTGATTAGGGTTTCTGCCCTAAAAACCGCCACAAAGAGGAGTGGGCAATGAATGCACAGAATATTCTCCACTCCCCTGCAGGAATCATAATGAGCAATTAATGCCCACTACCATCATCAAGAAGATCTTCATCAAGCAGCGCGTTCCCACTGGCCTTCTCCCTGATAGCAAACTCGATCAACCGGGCCAATACTGCTTCAACCTCCTGTGTAGAGATCGGTGGAATATGGTTGAGCTGGAACTCCAAGACTGCTACCGTCTGTCCGTATCTGATGCAAGATTTCCTCCATGTCACTAAGGCGTCCTGGGTATGCTGAATTATACTAGAGAACGTGGAGACATTCTCAAAGTCATCCAGGACAAGTGACCTCGCAGCTGAGAAAAATGGAGGCAGTCTACTTTTCAAGCCATCAACAGTTATCTCCTCTGGGACCAACTTTCTAGCAAATATGGCTTCTAATGTATTGAGGACTCCCCCCAAGATGTTGCCCATTGCTTTCCTCACTTTAGCTGAATCTGCCCTTGCTGCGTCGTGAAATCCACGGCCTGTGACCACCGAGGAGTACCAACTGGTGAAATCATACCTATCACCTCTCTGAATTATACCTCCATCCACCAAGGTTTCTAGAGGTCTATGCATCAAAGCCCCCAAAACAAAGTATGCTTCGTTGATAGATGGTATCACCCTAGGCCCGGACATCTACTATATCCATCCATGCCAAAAATATAGGCCCGTCGACAAGCACCTACGGTCCTCTATGAATTTCCCTCGCCTCAAGATGAACACGCTTAACCCAATTTGTCCTCCGCTTCATTTTCTTCAAATCCTAAGGTAACAACCGAATTTCTTCTGGAAGCTCATGGACGCTTCACGCTGGTTTGTTGGTTCACCTGACGTATAGATTTTAATGACTTTATCAAGGTTTTGTGCTCCTTTCTTCAATTTCTTATACTTCCTCCGCGCGAGTGCAACCGGGACCTTTCACGTCTTTTTCTGGACAGAGTTATCGAACTCTATTAACTTGGGGCTCCTCAGAGGACGACCAACTCTATCAGGGTGATCAATGCATTCAGGCCTCTCTCGGGCCGATCACAATCTTCCCTTGGAATAGCCACCTTAAGCGTAAGCCCGACTCGGCCGGGCCGAGATCTTTGAAAAACTTTTCAAGCCCTTTTTCTTCTCAGGGCGCATCGATCCTTCCCGAGGAACTCTCCATCTCAATGGCCGATCCGTGATTACCTGCTCTCCTCATTCTGTCGGAAAGCCAATCAGGCACTGTCTGCTGTGGATTACAAATGACAAGGGGTTGTTCTTCTGTTGCCTCCATCTCGTGCACTTCCTCCCTTCTTGCACTGGTTTGCACGGGCTCATCCTCCTCTATAAGCTGGGTATCTCCCGACCCTTGGGTCCCCTGTTCTGTGTTTTCTTCTTCTTCCAAAGCCGTGTCCAACATCTGCTGAAAATGGGTGTCGGCCATTGTTTCCTCTTCCTCCTCCTATTGGCCGCCCTTGGATAGACTGACACTAGCTGATTCTCGGGCGTTGGGCTGATCTACCTCCTCAAGTCCCCGCTCTTCCTCTAATCCTGCCCTCTGATCGGCAAATAATGAAACCACTCTCAAACTCGAAGACTGAGTTTGTGAGTGCACGGGTGATGCTTGTTCTATCCTCAACGGTATCGGTTGGGTTGGCACTTCTACTTGTGCCCTCGATGTCTGAGCAATTTGTTTCCCCTTTTTTACCGATAACGGTCTTGGGTCACCCATCAAGCTATAAGTAAGGGCGATTGACTTGCTCTTGAGTCTGCATACATGTCTGTCGACCCAAGTCCTGGTAAAAGTCATCACCGGGATAGAAAGCGTGTCCAAGTCCATGATCTCTGGCTCGGACCAATCAGGTGGTGGGACAGGAGTATCCCTAACTGAACCATAGTCGGGCTGCATAACGTTGACATCCTCCTCCACCTGGTCGGGAACTGGAATAATCTCACATTATCTAATCAACTTGAGAGGAAGTCTACAAAACATCCTTCTTCTTATCTCAGCCTCATCCACTGCATTTGCCCAAAAGTCCTCCAGATGAGCTCTGTGCCGGTATTCAACGTTCTGTATCATCCGGATGTTCCTGTAAGGATCGAAATCCTGCCTGCCTGTGTGATATGACAAATGATAAGATTGCAGCTCGTCCTCTGCCTCTCGGGCTGCCTGCAAAGAGGGACACACCTCAATGGAATTCCCATGGTGATAGGGAAATCAAGTCCACTCTTCTTTTTCCTTTTCTGAATCTTATCGTAGGCAATCAATTGCCTAGATACCTCAAGCATTACTATGTGATCAGTGGGGTATCGTGGTAACCGATACGGATACGAAGTGAACCCCTGCAGCCTAATATATGTGAATTTTGGGAATTGGATGAGCCAATACCCATATTCCTCAATCAATGTCTGTGCTTCTTTAGATATTCTCTGCTGCGTCCTCTGCTGAAGTGTCCTCGCAATGTGCATTGTGAATGCATCATTTGCCCGTTTATAGTTGGCAATGTTAGCTAAATGTAGCTGTGTGCAGGCTTCATGGATTTTGAATTGACTAGGGGCACAGCCGATTGGCTCCTTGTACGAAATCCCTCTGTACTTAGTCATTCTGGCCAACATGTAAATTACATATGAGCTCATGTAGAAAGTCTTCGTCACCTTCAGGCTCCTGAATTGCTCATCGATGTGGTTGCTAATCATCCTAGCCCAATCGACACACTCCTTTCCCTCCAAGATAATCTCGATGAAGTAGAACATCCAAGGCTCGAAAATGTAAGCCTGTGCACTCCCATTTACCCGGCTCAGCATCATTATCAAATCACAGTATTCTTGTTTCACGTCCTCGGCAATTATCTGCTTTGGGAGCTTAGTGCGGGGTGGCCTCGGCTTCTGCATCCAAACTCTGTTGATGACTGCAGTGACTCTTTCGAAAGAGGAAGAGTACATCTTATCTGCCCTCTTATTTGTCCTGTATAACATCTCCTCAGCAGTCGGAATCCCAAATGCCTCTCCGATGGCATCCGGTGTGAAGTTGGCGAGCAGTTTACCATCCGGAGAGACAATCGTCCTACGTTCTGGCTTGTAGTGATTGGCGCACTCCATAATTAGCTCCGGACACTGAATTGCTGGCGGAAAACTAGCAGCTGCGTAGATTCCACTCTTCATTATATTATGTGCCGTGACTGATGGTTGATGGCCCCCTAGCCCGAACATCCTCGATTTGAGTGCATTTAGATTAAATGAACCAAGGTTGGTGTCATTTAATCCCGCCAACTTTGAAACTATTGCTGACTTTGGGAGAAATGGCTTAGCGAGCCTTTTAATCATTGCCTGCCGGGATGAGCTAGCCTTGCCTGCTTCAGTGTTTGCAGCTCTGCCTGCGGCTCTGCTTGTTCCTGCAACATCCTTTGCTCCGGCCATCTGCAAAATAAAATAGAATAGCAATAAGCTAGGCTGCAGATTTTTAAATAAAATGAAGTAACCTCCGAGACGGCTGCGAACGTGGAGTTAGCTTTTTGAAAATAAAAACTCTCAGCATAAATTACTAACTCCAAACCTCGTACTGTATAAAAAACTTCAAGCTTATAAAGAAGCTTTCAACGACTGCACTTCCGACTGGCGAAGAAAATTGCAGCCAACTACCAACTTTCAGCAATGTGGATAATTTCTCAGCACAAAATGAATTAAATCCTTTGTTTCGACTTCGTCAACCTCAGCAACTCTCAACTTCTAGCAGCTTGAATAAGTAAAAATCTGCAGCAAGCACTTTGCAGTACTTTCGAAAATAAACCTCCAGCAGCTCCGGAAAACAACTTCAATCTTCAAAATTGCAGCAACAAGCTCTCAGCTCTTCGGCAAATAGAAATTTCCTCAGCAACTTCGCACTTTCAGCAACTCAACACTCCGAAATAAAATAAACTTTCAAAGAAATTCTCTCCTCAACAACTTCGAAAATATTTCAAGAACTTCTTCAGCAACTTCAACTTCAAAAAAAAGTGAGGAGAAATGAGAGAAGAGATTGTTTAAATAACTCTTCTCGGAGAATCCTGCTAAGTAGTGCTGGGGCTATTTTTAGCACCTTCATCAATTTTCCACTCTCTTCGTTCGGAATCTTCTAATTCAAGCGCAGTAGTGGGCTAGTCGTCAGCCGGTCATTATGGCAGTTGCCATTAATAATGATTCCTTCCTTGTAAAAATTCGAATTTTTCCTCTTAGTCCGCCAGTCAACTCTTGGTGATTTAAACAACTCGCGAGAAAAAACACTTGATTCGGTTTGAAATTTTCATTTAAAAATTCTCACAGTGTTTAATTGAATTCAACTCAAAAAATCCGTGGGAGTTGTAAATTTATTTCCAACTTTTAAAATGTCTGTCATTTAAATCCTCGATTTCATAAAATTTGCCTTAGACATTTTAAATTTTCTCTTTAAGATATTCGACTCCGGGTGATTAAAAATTATTTGCCTGCTTGAAATAATTCCTCCTCTGAGATTTAATTTCCGTTAGGAAAATAATCTAGGCAAAACGAAATTCCTCTGAAAATATTAAAATTTCCCTTAGGAAATTAATTTTAAAATTCTATCAATTCACGGGTGCCGTTTAAAGAGGTTCATTTAATTTTCCATTTGACCCATGGAAAATATTCATCAATATTAAATCTTCCCCTTGGAAAAAAATTCGTCATCCTTCAACTGCCTTTGGAAAATTTTAAAACTCATCAAATCATCCTTCCATGCCAAGGGCGTATTTTTCCCTAGTGAAATGTTATCTCACTTAGAAAAATTTTCTAACATTTTCTCTGTTGGTGTACTTGACCTTTGGTATATTTCTTATCTGATTAAAAAATCTCCATGCCTTGTGAAAATTTAAAAAAAAAATCTCATCCTCCCTTAGGCGTATATTTTTTTATGTGGAGTCCACTTTTAGAATATTTTAAATTCCCACACCTTAGTTTATTTTTCCAACCTCTCAACACTTCAAGGGCGGATTTCTTTCTTATTGAAATTTAAATTTCCAGGCCTTAGGAATTTTTAATTTCATCAACCCCTTCAAGGGAGCATTCTTACCTTGGCACTTTCGTTTTCAACACTTAGAAACCTTTTTTAAGTCATCACCTTCCTTTGGCGCATTCACCACTTCCAGCTTTCATTTCCTTGCCTTAGAAATTTTCAAGGCTCCTAACTTGATTTTCTTGGGCGTATTTAGGCATGTCCACTTTTAATTTCCATACATAGGCGTTTTAAAGCTATCAACCTCTTATTTCATGCCTTAGAAGAATTTCACTTAACAACTCTTGCAAGGTGGGCGCATTTACTAGGTCGAGCTTTCACTTGAGGGCGCATTTCATAGGGTGAACTTTTATTTTACACGCCTTAGACAATTTTGAAGTCACCACATCCTTCTTGGGCGCATTTTGACTAGCTCACTTTCAATTGAGGGCGCCTTTTGCTAAGTGGGCTTTCAATTTCATACTTAGCCGCTTTTTACTTCATTACCTCCATGGGCGCAAATGAGGGGTGGTACTTTCAAGTGAGGGTGCATTTAACCTTGTCAACTTGGGCGCATTTCCTTGGTGGAGATGGGCACATTTTGATACATGAACTTTCAACTTGAGGGCGCACTTGGAGGGGTCAACTTTCATTTTGTGCCTTAGAACTTTTTTCAACATTTTCAATGTCTTGAAGGTGGGCGCATTTTGACCCATGAGCTTTCACTTTGATGACTTAGAATTTTCTTTGAGGGTCTTCACTTTACCTTGGGCGCAAATACTACCTCAAGCTTTCGTTTTATGCCTTAGAAGAATTTCACTTAACAATTCTTTCCCTTGGCGCATTTTAGAGGGCTTGCTTTTATTTTCACCATGGGCGCAAATGGGGTAGTGTGCTTTCATGTGAGGGCGCATTTCTACCCCTCCACTTTCATTTCAATGCCTTAGAACATTTTCCAACATCTTCAACAACTTGAGGGTGAGGGCGCATTTGAGGGGTGCCACTTCCGTTTCATACTTAGAAAATTTTAAAGCTATCAACCTTGAAGCTGGGCGCATTTTGACCCATGAGCTTTCATTTCCCATACTTAGAATATTTTTCATGTCTCTGCTTGCTATTGCTTTTGCATTCTATTTTTAGCAAGTTGTGCTATTTTTAGCAAGTCCCTTGATTTTCAACCTCTAAGGCTCCGTTTTGCCTGAAAATTTCATCCTATGATCTTCTTCACCTTGTGAACCTGTTTTGCCAGTCCTCTGCCCTGACCTGCTATTTATAGCCACCTGCTATTTATAGTAAGTTTTGACTTTCTGACTTCAGTAGCTCCGTTTTGCCTGAAAGTTGCAACGCTTGATCTTGATAGCTTGAGTGTCACTCTGATGCCAACCTCGGGTGCAGACCTGCTATTTATAGCCGTGCCCTGACTTACTAAAAATAGTAAGTTCTCCGATTTCGCTCAAATTTTGCCAGCAGGTACCTTGAAGTGTGCTGACATTGGTGGGGTGCTTCGTTTCGGCTATTTTTGGATTTTACCCCCTATAAAAGTGGAAACCCTAATTTGACTTGTATGTATCCCGAACGGTCTCCGTTTGACTTCGTTCCTTCTGCATGTCGTTCTGTTTGCTGAACTGGAGTGTTGGGGGCGGCTGCCAGAGTGTACCCGCTAAAAATAGAAACTGCCTGAAAAAGTGACTCATCCACTGCCGGATGGTTTTGCATGTCATATTGCCCGTGGGATCTCAAAAAACCCAGAAAAACCCAGAAAACTGGTCTGCATGCATGCACTGGCTAAAAATAGTAAGTCCTCAAAACTCGATCTTCTCTGCTTGCAAGTCACCGTTGTTGAAGCTCTCGAAAAACCCATAAAGAAAAACCCGACATGCGTTGAAAAACACTGCATGCGAACCCTAAAAATAGCCTCCGAAGGCTGAACTCTGAAAGTGATCATCTCGGTTTGCATGTTACATCACTGCGAAGGTTTTGGAAAACCCAGAAGGATTCTCCAGACATGCATCTGAAAAGCTCATGTGGAAACCCTGAAAATGGCTCTTGAAGCCTGAACTGCCAAAAATAGCAAGTCATCTGATCTGGCTCAAAATTTACGTGTAGGCAGCTTGATGTTACCCAGATGCAGTGGAACTGACGGAATTCCAAAATCTCAATAAAATAGTCCCAAATTGAATACTTACTAAAAATAGCAAGTTGCCGGAATACAGTGAAAATTTAGGGGGACTCTGCTGGAAGTCTTCTGACTGCTGTACTAAGCTTAGATTTCAATTTCATGACTCGGTTTGACCCTTAAAAGCCTGGATGGTGGGAAACCCTAATTTCACAGATTTGAACAATACTTTAACCTGGGTCAAACGACAAGACATCCCCGGAAGGACCAGAGACCAGAGAGAGAGCGAACCAAAGCCAAAAGACCAGAATGGAGCAAAATTTAGGGGGTCCCCATCTTGATGGGATGATGTGTGAAAAAGGTCACAACAGTACCTTGAGAGATGGAAAGCATTATGCTCTTTCTTTGCTGTTATAATGTATGGGCCATCCCACATGGCATCAAACTTAGAATGTTTGTCTGGCCTGCTCTTCAACTCATCCCATTTGAAAACCAAGTCACCTTCATTGAAGACTCTTGCAACTGCTTTCCTGTCGAATGTCTTTTTCATCTGAGAATGATGAATCTAAAGCTTCCTAAAAGCTTCCTTCCTAATTTCATCCAACTCTGTTAACTCAGCAAGCCTAACTTGCATTGGCTGCTCCTTGAGTAATTCCAGTTCTTTTATGTAGCTGAGAGTTGGGAATTCTATTGAAATCGACAGCTTGGCCTCTTTACCATAAACCAAAACATATGGGGAAAAACATGTTGACCGCTTTGGTGTAACTCTATCAGCCCAAAGGGCTAATTTAAGCTTGCCCTGCCCTGACCTCTGATTATCCTCAATTGTCTTCTTAATGATCTTAATCGGATTTTTGTTTGTAGATTCTGCCTGTCCATTACCCTGGGGGTAATAATTGGACGAAGTGTTCAAATAAATGTTATTCTTTACGGACCAATTTGAAACCTTTAAGCCAACAAAGGCTAACACATTATCTAAAATAATGGACTCAGGTGTACCAAACCTAGAAACTATGTCTTGATAAAAATTTAAAACTGATGTCTCATTTGAATCTTTTAGAGCAACTACTTCCGTCCATTTCGTGAAGTAATCTGTTGTTGTCAAGATCCACTTGTGCCCCGCACTTGATGGTGGGTTAATAGGACCGATGAAGTCAAGTCCCCACTTTCCAAATGGCTGCTCAACCTGAATTGGATTCAAGGGTAGTGCTGCTAACTTTTGTTTTCCTGCAAACAGTGAACACTTAGTACATTTTCTGACATAAGCATAAGCATCCTTGAAAAGGTCTGGCCAATAATACCCTGCTTTCAAGGATTTTAAAGCTATAGTGCATGGTGCAAAGTGACCTCCAACAGGTCCATCATGGAATTCCTCCAGAATTCTTTCAATCTGATCAGGGCTTATGCATCTGAGAAATACTCCATTGAAGTCCTTTTTATACAAAACATCATTTATTACTGCACAATGAATTGCTTGCAATCTATAATACCTTCGTTTAGATTTGTCCATACCTTCCGGGAAATCTCCAGTATGCAAGTAATGGATTATTTGATGAATCCAATCAACTGGAACAGTTGAAACAATAGGTTCTTCTTCATTATTCAGAAATGTGATGATCTCTTCATTGTTGTTCTGTTCATTTTCTGCAAGCTGTTCGCACAGTCCTTTACCTCAGACAAGCTTAGTAACCTTTATGCTGATATCGTACTCCATGACCTTGGTTATCCAGCCTGCGCACTTGTCATTTATGTCCTTATTTAACATAAATTCCTTGACTGTTGGATGAGCTACCAGCAAATGTATTTTATTGTTAGACAACATATGTCTAAACTTTTTGAGACTCCTTACTACAGCAAGCACGTGCTTTTCAACAAATGAATATCTTGTTTTGTAATCATGCAAAATTTGACTAAAGAATGCAATGGATTGTTCAAGTCCTTGGTCATTTTGCTGAAAAAGCATGGCATAAATTGTATCAACACTACCAAACGCATATAATATGAAATCTTTATCAAAGTTTGGATTTATTAGTGTCGGGGCTGCTGCAAGTGCCTCTTTAATCTGCTCAAAACTGTTCTTACCTTCCTTCGTCCAACTAAACTACATGTTTTTCTTCAGCATGAATGTGAGAGGTTGCAGCAATGTTGCAATGTTAGGAATAAATCTTCTAACAAAGTTTATTCTTCCTAAAAAGCTCTGCAAACCCTTTTTATGAGCAGGAAGTGGTAAAGCCAGAATGGCTGTAATGCGTTCTGGGTCAATAGAAATACCGTATTTTGAAACAATATAACACAGCAGCTTACCTTCATGGACAGAAAAAATACTTTTCTTTGGATTTAAAGATATTCCATATTCTCTGCATCTCTCAAAAATCTGTCTAAGATGACCAAAATGTTCATTTGCTTTTCGTGAGAAAACCGTGATATCATCTAAGTAAACAAGAACAAATTTATTTATCAAACCTTGGAGAGCCATATCCATTGCTCTCTGAAAGGTTGCTCCTACGTTTGACAATCCAAACGGCATTTTTCTGTAAGCCATAGTACCCCACTTGGTGGTAAAGGCTGTCTTGTACTGGTCTTCCTCCTTAACCAATATTTGGTTATAACTAGAATATCTGTCCAACAACGAGAATCTTTTCGATCCTGAAACAACTTGCAATATTTGCTCCATTGAAGGCAGTGGATAGTGATCCTTAAGTGAAGCTCTATTTAGATCACGAAAATCAACGCACAGTCTTATCTCTCCGTTCTTCTTTCTGACGGGCACCAAATTAGATACCCAAGAAGTATGCTTAATTGGAAATATGATGCCTCCTTCAATTAACTTATTCAATTCTATTTTCATCAAGTGTTCTAATTTCAGATTCAGGGGCCTTTGCTTCTGTTTGATCGGTTTTGCGTTGGGTTCCAACTCAATTGTATGTTGAGCTAACTCAGGGCTAAAACCCTTCAGATCTCCATATTCCCAAGCGAATATGTCGCTGAATTCTTGACAAAGTAAGATAAAATCTTGTTGTTCCTCCTTTGTACAGACTTTTCCAAGCTTGAGAAGCTTATCTTTAAATATTTCTATCGGTTCATAATGTTCCTGCTTCACTATGATGCCTATTTTATCTTTGCTAACTTGGTCATCAGTGTTGAAAATGGACTCAAGAGTCACCAAACATTTTGACAGTTTATTAGACTTTAACTGCATGATTTGATCACCATATTGCTGATCAAACTTGCGCTGGTTTCCAATAGAAAACTCTGCCTCTTCCATCAGAAAATGGCATATCTGTTCATCGCTGTCAAAAATCTGCTAGCTTACATTATTATCAGGTATTGAAGGTCTAACAACTACCTTCACATATTGCTGTACCTGCACATTATGAACTTCAGTTGGGATGTCAAATTGTGATCCCATGGCAACAAGCTTATCAGCATGCTTATTCTGATTTCTGGATACTGATTGCAAATTAAACGCATCGAACTCTTCAATTAAGTCCCAAACACGATGCTTATACAGTTTCAGCAAATCATTTTTAGTTAGATTCAGATTTCTTACATGATTTGCTATTAATTCAGAATCACCAAATAACTGTAAACACTTAATCTTTCTTTTTCTGGCCCACTCTAAACCGTGTATCAATGCCTCGTACTTAGCAACATTATTTGAACAACTGAAAGAAAATCTGAAAGCTGAATAATACCTGTCATTTTTAGGTGATATGAGCACTGCTCCTCCACCAGCACCAATTTTACTCTTGGAACCATCAAAATATAGCTTCCAAAGCTGATCAGTTTGTTGTTCTAACTCTTTTTCCTGCTTGACCAGATTTGGAATGGTCATATCGGGCTCCTGAATCATATAAATGACCAAACCTACTTCATCCATGAGATTGAACGGGTCAATCTTGTGATTCTCGGCAGCCCACTCATCTAAATTTATATCTGGTATGCCTTCTATAGGTACAGTGGGGTCGAGGGTCATGGATTGATCTTCCTGATCATGAAAAGCTAGGTTTGCGTTTATAGGATTTGGCACATAGGGTTCGATATGGTCCTTGGCCAATGGTTCTGACTTAATGGTAACTCTGGTACTGTACCTAGTTCTGAAAAACATGTGAGTCCAGTCCGATGACAAATAACCACCTAACTTTGCAGTGAAATCTCTAGACAGACAAATGGCAAAATAAGGTGGAAGATCAATAACGTAAATGTCCTGTAGTACTTGAAAATTAGGACAGGCATGCAATGTAAGGGGCAGGTTTCTTATAACTCCTACGGACTTAATGGTTGTTCCATCTAACTGAACTACCCCTTTTGTCAATGGTTCATATTCAAGACCCAGCTTGTCTACAAGCTGTTTAGGCATGATTGAGTTGTTAGCTCCTAAATCTATCATGCAATTATGCACTATGCTATCACTGATAATCAGACTAACGTAAAAGGGTGGTGGTTTTACCTCTTGAGTTGACTGTCCCCTTTTGTTGTCTGAGCTATTTGTAAGAACCCTTGGCTGTTCTTTGGCTGTTTCGTCAGAAATGGATATTTTGGCCAACGCCTCTTGCAGACCTTCTTTCTACCCAGGTAAGTGCAATGCATCCAACATAGTGATGCTAACTGTTGCTTTCTTCATATGATCAACAATATTAAAAGCAGGAGAGCTAACCTTATGCTGGGCTTTGGGAACAACAGTTTCCTTTTGCACTGGATCTGGTTGAGTTCTTGTATCTTTAACTGGTTCACCTTGTTTTTGTTGTTCTTTAGCAGTGTTAGGTTGCTTCCTTGGTAAAATATGAACATTTTGCGAGGAAGGAAGTTGTGACTGCTCTTCATTAGTTGCTGAAACTTGAACTTTTTGCTGAACAACTTGCTGTTTGACCTTATCAGCTTGTTGTTTGTCACTTTCTGGCTGCTGTTTGTCAGGAACAGGTTGTTGTCTCAGATCTGTTGCTCTCTTTTTGGACCTTGTGTTTGCTGCAATAGATGCATCAGACTGATTTTTACTTTGTAACTGATTAACACCACAAAATTCATTGCCCTGCCAATTCATCATGGCGACATCCATATCATTTTGTTGTGTTTGATCATTCTGATCATTACCATCCTTCACTGTATTTTCAGCTGCAGCATATGTGCTCTGTACCATCAAAGCTTGATTAATAACACCATTCGTGCAAGTAGCCTGATTGTGAGGCTGATTACATGGGTAACACCATATGTAATCATCTGCTAAATTATTCTGAACTGGAATGAGCTCTTTTGATGAGCTGGCAGCTTGCTGGTTCTGGTTGTATGATGGCCTAGGATTGAAATTCCTATGCTGTCCTTGATTATCAGCCTGATAGGGAGGTCTGTTAGGCTGAAAGGGTACTTGATAAGGCCTGTAATTTTGGTTATGTTGCCTCTTGATACTGACTAAGTCATTGCTAACAATCTACAATAACTTTGCCATCTCCTGTTGATTACCCTTTAACTCTTGAAACTCAGACTATGCTGGAAAAGCACTATTTTGGACAGTTGGTTGATAGCCTAAGGCTAGTTCAGCAGGAATTGTGGCAATTGGTGGCAAATTAATTGGCATCAAGGGGTGGATATCTAGAAATATAGGCATAGGTGGCCTTGGTGCAATTTTACCAGCCTGTATAAGGCTGTTTTCTGCTCTAATAGCAATATCATATGCTGCTGGCAGTGTTAACCCCCCCATTGACTGGATCATTAAAGCTATGTCACTATTTAATGACCTAAGGTAATACAAAAATGCATGATCAGGAGTAGGTCTTACCATTATCGAAATCCTATTCCAGGTTCGTTGAAACCTAAAATTGAAATCCATCATCTGTTCTTGTGGCGCTCTCTTGATAGTCATCATTTTTTCAAATAGAGATAGATGATCGGAGTTGTCTGAAAATTGCTTGCTCAACTTTTCTCCTAGCACTTTGCCTTTGAAAGATGCTGCTAGCAGCCTCAATGCAACATTTTCCTGTGTAACGTGGTGAACTCCACACAGCAAAGCCATATCTCTGATATGATCGATTGGTGTTGTTTGATCTTCATCGGTGAAAAATGGTAAACTTTTAAGTGCTGCAACAAGAATATCATCATGCTGCACCAGATTCAATGGGTTCCCCCCATTGAATAGTATGAACACATGCGCTCTAGCCATTGGAGCTACTGGTGTTCTTAAATTTGTAGCTTGAAAAATTGGTACAGGTGAGGTAGATTGTCTGTAGCTTGGTGAAGCTGAATGCGGGCCTTGTTGCCTTGTGTTTGATCTACCTCTCCTTGACATGTAAACAATTATTTCTCTTTTGAAACTTGGAGAAATCGACAAGTTTCTTAAAGGCCTTTCAGAGACTCTGTTTGCTATCCTTCCTCTCCTTTTTGGCGAAGACAGCTGCAAATATTCGAATGGGGAAGAGCTTCTTCTCGTCTGGATATTTCTCATATGCTTGCTACTGATCTGATTTGAAATTTGATCACGGAGTCACCAGGTACTTGAAAAAACTACTCTGGGAAGCTGGTAACCTGTTGTACATACCAAAACAGTAGCTTGAAATGATTAAATTCTGTCCCACAGGGCGTGCCAAAAATTGTTGTCAAACAGATTGCACCCGCATGCTAAAATATTAAATTTTAGCAATCTATTGACACATTGGAACTAATTTCAGGCTGTGGGTATCCTATGAGGAATTAGACCTCTAGATTCTAGGTTGGTTCCTATGATTTTTTCCAATTAATATTTTGGTAAATTGTTGGGAAAAAGGATAAAAGATTTAACTTGAAACCTAAGTTGTAAAACTTTATCTGCGATGATACACCTAAATGGAATTTAAGACAACATACTATTTCACAAATGATTCTTCATGAGACTATTTTCACAACTCAGATTGAATAACTTAAGTGCATAAATGATTCAGAAAAAGGCTCGACAATTCATTCTTTATGAAGGAAAAACTTTCACAACTTAAAGGAATGAATATATCATGAGCACAATCTTTGACCTGCAACTAAGTATGTTTTTCTGTGCACATGCATTCATAAATGTGACAGAAATTTAAAGGTTTCGATATAAAACACAGTAAATTTGCATCAAGAACATTTATAAGACACAACACCCGAATCCAAGAAGGATAATACTTGGTTCACAATGATAACATAAGGAAAAACTCTGGACAAAATACACTAACATAACCTGTAAACCTGCTATTGTATTAATCTGGAAAAAATTGTTGAGTTACAAATCATTCGCTTTGCAGAGTGCAAAGGAGAAAAATAAGAACTAATGAAAAACAGATAAGTTTTTCAATATATACAAAAAGCCTTTCCAAAAGGCATGTAAAAAGAACTAAAAGTCCAACTCCAAGAAAGGGTGATAACTCCAAGGCCAATTCCGAGCAGAAGAAAATATCTCTGAAAAGGAGGCCCAAATCCATGCAAAAACAAGTCCACTCAAGCTCAAACTCACTCCCAAGTCATAACTGATACATGCACTATTCCAACTGAACTGCAAATCCCACAAAAGGTGGGCCCAAGCATGCAAAAGTCACCTCGTTTGTATCAATCCGCCCATGTAAAATGAAAACTCCACCTTGCTTAAAGTTTTATTTTTGCACTAAAAATAGTTAAAATAATTAAATGATTTATAATTATCATTTAATTATTTAACTTTACAATGTGATATGCAAAAAATAAAAATTAAGACTTATGTAATATATAAATCTGACCTTATAAAAAATAACCTGGCGGCACCACACTTAGCAAATATTTGCAAAAATGTCTTCACTATTCATAGCATCCTTGGTCGACTAACATATTAGTAGGTCGCTTAGCATATTTTTCAAAGTTTATATTAGTGACTACCATTGAACATTGTATTATGAGTCGACCATATGAATATTAGGTTTGTTGACCTAATGACTATATCATGGTAAAAGATCCAAATGAAATGATAATATGATAAAAAATAAAGTCAAAAAACATCATCACTCGGAATAACCCTAAACCTAACTTCATTTTGTCACTTGCACATTCTGAGGAAACTTCATGAAGAAGCTCCAACCGCCATGCCATGCTGCGGCCATGAAGAAAGCATGGGGTCGACCTCTTTATCACCACCATTTCTACTCGTTTTTGCCAAATCTCTACGCACAAACCTAGTAAGTCTTTTGTAGATGACTCTCCTTAACCGCGGCCTGTATCTCCCTTCATTTGCGCTCACTCTGGATAATGAAAGTTGGGTGTTTGAAACTCCACCATTTTCTTTTCTTGTATTTGAAGTTCTGCTGCTAAAATCTCTCTCTGCATACTTCTTTTTATTCATATAAAAATGAAATCACTTTGTAGCTTATTTATTGCTGCCATGGATTTGTTCTCCTGATGAGTAGACTCAGCTTCTGTACTTCTTTGAGAAAGAAAAGATGTGAAGAGAAACATCTTAAGCGTTTTCCTTCTTCTACAGCTGTGGCTTTTCCTTAATCTTTTTTCCTACTTGACAGTGATGGTCGACAAAGGTCATTCTGGCTCTGTACGAATAAGCTTGGACTTGCTTCACTTTTTTTGTGTATAATCTAAAAATAGACTGCCATCAGAGCTTGCTCGAGCTATATATACTCTCTTTTATCTTTTCGCCATTCTGGGTAATCCTTTGCTTCTTGTTAGACTCGTTTCCTTTATGCTGGCCGTCATTAGCTTGATACTCTGTTTTTGTCTTCCTTTAGGCTTAAAAGTATGATGTTGCAAGCATTATTAACTGCGTATTTGGCATTTCTGCATTCTCATCTATTATGGTGCTTGGAATTCATGAAAAATACCAGAGGCCGTGGCTTTCATATTTGTGTTTCTGATGGTCTCCTTCTAAGTTTAGGCTCGCATCATGTATGGACCATTCATTTTGACCTTTGTGCCTTTTCCTGTCAATACTGACCATGTACAGGTCGCGGCTTGCAAGAGTTCATTCTCTGGTTTTCTTTATTTCCTATCTCCTGTCTTTTGTTCTGGCCTCCATGAGTATGTGCCTCTTCCATGACTCTGAGAGTTCTCTGGTGGAAACTAAGACTTCTATTCTGAAATTCCATTAGATGGGCTCGAACTCCAGGTCATAACATGAGCAAATCTGTAAATTATTGCTCAAAACTTTTGTTAACAGCTAAGGTTTCTGTCCTTCATGCTGAAGATAAAATTTTCGAGTATGTATTTCTTCTTTAATTGTCCCTTTCCTCTATCACTATATATTGGGCTTAGAATTATGATGCTATGCTCGGACTATAATCTATCTAAGTTGTTGAATACACATTAATTGCTACATGGCATTTTTCCCTTCTTGTAATTCAAAAACTCTTGTACTGTCATTCTCTGAAGGCAAACAGGGACAAGAAACAATAATGGCAAACATACCTTTGATTTCTCTTTAATTCATTATTAGTGTATCTTTAAAGAATGCATACATAATGAAGAGGTACTGCTTTCAAACTACTCAGATTTTGCCTTCCCCGTTATTTCCATGATGAAACAGCAATCTGGTTTGCATCACCTGGAAAGTGTGATTTGCTGCTTTGAAATGTGAGTTCCTTTACTGTACTTTAAAGACCATAATACAACCTCTGATCTGGAAAGTGATTTCAATGCGAAAAGCCACTCAATATCGGTAATTATATGATTCTTTTTATGCTGTGCTATACATGCTCTCACTTTATTCTCTATTTGAAGCTATTGGAACAATCTTGTGATTATTCACCATGCTATCCTTAATGATTGCAGCTGTTCATTTCTATGTTTCAGCATGGAAAAGAAAACTATATCAAAAATAAACATGTTCCCCTTTAGCTATGATGGTGAATACAAATTGCCCCCTGTAGAATCAATCTTAAAGCTCTTTTAAATTCGATGCTTGATGTGCTGTTTCCACTTCTCTTCAGCTTATAATAATGTGTTCAAACTCTGCTGCATGAATAATTTGTTTCTCTTCAATTTAAAGAGGCTCAATACCTCATTTAGATGTAATGTGAAAATGCAAGTAGAGCTTGAAACAGAATATCAAAGAAATTTATGAGTTCTTTACACTGTTTGATCTTTTCTTGACATAAAAAGCAAAGATATGCTGTATGCTTAGACTGGTGAATACAAATTGCCCCCTGTAGAATCAATCTTAAAGCTCTTTGAAATTCGATGCTTGATGTTCTGTTTCCACTTCTCTTCAGCGTATAATAATGTGTTCAA
>CM021101.1:439424604-439446191 GCA_007115665.2 Sequoiadendron giganteum | reverse complement strand
ATCCCTCAACCCTCAACCCTTAAACCCTAATCCCTCAAATCCTATAACCTCTACTCTATAACCTACTAATCCCTCATCCCTAAACCCTAAACCCTTAAACCCTAACCCATAAACCCTCTACCCTCTACCGCCAATCCTATACCCTCTACCCTCAACCCTAGTCCCCCAACCCTCAAACCCACTTAGTAAACTCTCTACCCTAATCCCTCAACCCTCTTGACCCTTAAACCCTCAACTCTTAAACCCTTAAACACTCAACCTAAACCCTCGACCCTCAACCCTAACCCCTTAAACCCTAAACTGTTAAACCCTTTACCCTCTACCCTCTAACCTCTACCATCAACCCAATACTCTCTACCCTAAACCCTAATCCCTCAACCCTTAATCTCTCAACCCCTATAACCTCTACCCTATATATTGGACCCTCAACCCTAATCCCTTGACCCTATACCTTAAACCCTCAATCTTCAACCCTCTACCCTTAAACCCTCTACCCTTTACCCTATACATTAAACACTCAACCCTCAATTCTCAACCCTCAACCCTTAATCCTCAAGCCTCAATCCTTAAACCCTAAACCTCTACCCCTTACATTGGACCCTGAACCTAATCCTTCAACCATATACCCTCAAAACTATACCCTAAACCCTCTACCCTCAACCAAGTAAACCCTTAACCCTAAACCCTTAACCCCAAACCCTTCAACCCTAAACGCTTAAACCTTAAACCTTCTACTCTATACCCTCAACCAAATACCCTCTACCATCAAACCTATTCCATCAACCCTCAAACCTTAAACCCTAATACCCTAGAAACCATCAACCCTATAGGTCCTCCATCCTAATCCCTCAACCCTATACCCTCAACCCCTATCACGTTCTCTCTATCTATACATCTCACCTCTCCCTCCTTCCCTCCCTTCCACCCACCCACCCACCCTCTCTAATTGTCTCTATGTACCGTCTCCCTCTTTCTGCGTACCTCTTGTTCAATCAATCCCTACCACCCTCTCTCACTCCCTCTCTCTCACACTCCCTCTCACTACCTATCTCTCAAGTCTCTCCCTCTCACCCCCCTCACACTCTCAAGTCTCTCCCTTTCCCACCCTACCTACATAACCCTCTATTTCTCTTTCTCTCTCTCTCTCCCTCTCCCTCAATTCTCTCTCTCCCACCCACCTCTCTCTCTCTTCCTCTCCATCAATTCTCTCTCTCCCTCCCTCTATCCCTCCCACCCCACCTCTCTCTCTCTCCCTCCCTCTATCCCTCCCACCCTACCTAGCTAAGTCCCCCTCAATCCAACCACTTCTCTCCCACTCCCTCTCTCTTAAACTCTCACTTTGACCCCCTCTCCATCTCTCTAGACTCTCTCTAAATTCTCCCTTCATCTAAAGACATACATAAAAGCATAATACATTTGCACATATAATCTTACATCCATACAAGCATACATACATACATGTACATAAAAATATATCAGCATACATTAATATATTAGCATTTTACATAAAGTAAGACATAACGCGAGCATGTTATAATGCGCTCGCGTTATGTGCTAGTAGACATGTTCCCCGCATAAGCAAGAACCATGTCAAAAGTAAGATATAACGCGAGCACGTTATAACGTGCTCTCGTTATAATGCGCTCGCGTTTTATCTTACTTTGAGAATTACCGAACTTTAAGCTTGGTATTGCCTTGGAATTCCAACCCAAAGGTTTGAAGGGCATTCCCAACGACCAGAGACGTGTTTTTAAAAAATTAACCATATTTCTCATAATCGAGTTCGTGCTCACTGTCAGGATTGCACGTGGTTCAATATCGAAAAATCAAGCACATGGGTAATGTTGGGTTATCTCTTAGCTATCCAACGATATAATTTTTTTCATTTTCTGAAAATGTTAAGTCTTTCATCCATAATTTATTTTATCTATATGTCTTTTTTTTGCCAAAAAGCAGTGTTTGGTATTTTTTTCGTTATAAATTAACCATTCATCAATTTTTCAAATAAATTACATTTTTAGAAACTAGACTCCATTCTACAAATTTAAAAAATTAAAAGAAAAACAAATCAATTAGTTTCCAAAATTTGTAGGGGTAGCACGGCCAAAATTCTATTTTCAAGATATGTCCGCTTCGCAAATTAGTAAAAAATCAAATATTCATTAAAAAATTATCAAAAAAATCGTGCATCAACTACATACTGTTAGCTAACTTCTGACCATTGTGATTTTAAAAATACTAAAAAAGAGTTCATCGTACGAGGGTCGTACAAGAGTTGCTATGCTATGTTTTTCTGACAAAAACAACACCAATTTTTGTACGTCCCTCGTTTGAACCCCTTAATCTCAATCATTTTCAAAATAAATTAGTAGTTTAGAAAGTAGACTCGGAGCACTTGAATCCTTCTTTTCGTTCCATCTCAAAATTTTGAGTCTAAGTATCCTCAATTTCACATCCAAGGTCAGTATTTCCTGATTTCAGAAAAAAGTTGTCCACTTAAGTCCCCTTTTTGGGAACCATCTTGGTGCACTTACCCGATAGTTTATGGGAAGAACATCAAGAGTGTAATATCATGAGGTTAGAGGAGCAATATTATTTTGATACTTGTGGTAATAATAGGATATGGGATCCATGTGTGATGTGTAATTATAAAGTGAAACTGGTTGAATTGCTTATTGGGATACCTGGGACAGTTGATGGTTTACTTCCTACAATAGACTATTTTGGATTGGACCATCATGGTTTGGCAATTGGCTTTGTTGGGTTACCAAAAGGAAGGGAGTTCTTTTTTGGTCTATAGTTTGATGGGGTGGATACCATTAGTGTTAAATATACAAGAACTATCCAACACACTTTTGATGGGGTCCACATTAAAATCAGAGTAGCACAACATCGACATGGTGGAGCTACTCTTTAGGTTAGTATTTGTGTACAGGATATTTTTTATGGGTTATTGGTGACTAGTGATGATGGAAGAAGCATACCATAGGATGTTATGGACCTGAAAGGGGATAATAATACAATTGTTTTTGATAAAATAAGCAATATTTACAGGGAATTATAACCAAATACAAAAGGCCCATGAGGGTAGAAATTTAAACAAATGAGAAACTAGGGTCAAAGGCCATTTACAAGTCAGTGAGAACAAACTAATAACAAAATATCACTAGAGTAGCATTTTTTAATTTAAAACAAAAAACATAGTAGAATAATCTACTTAGGAAGATTTTCCTAGTCCTCCATAAGGAATTTAAAAACCTTATTTTTGTATCTTATACTATGTTTCAGTGGTCTTCTCATGCTTCTTTTTCTTATCCTATAGGATTGAACCAAGAGTGACATCCTAGTGATGAATGAACTTTAGGGTAAAGCAGGAAAGAACATTATGTTTCCTCTCTAGGTTTTCCACCCTAGCCAACAGTGCAATGAAATCCTAGACCATCTTCTCACAATTGGGGCAGTTGTCTGTTATTATCTTTATTAGGGGTAGAGTACTCCATATCTTTAAGTATGGCATTAATTTTTAGAAACAGGACCAAGCCATCAAAATACTCCTTAGCATCCTCGACATTATCCTCTTAAATACTACCATCCCTATCCTTAACATTTGTATATTCATCACTAGATGTTTCATCCACTGTTATGTTGTGAACCCGTTTACCTGTCAACCTATGAGATCTTTGAACACCGGGTTTAGTGTGTTTTCATATTTAGTTAAGTCGAGTTCTCTTTTGCTCCCTTCATTTTCCATATTCTTATCGGTATCTTCTTCCTCATCATCCTCGAAAGTAACCTATTTCATGAAGAAGTTATTTTTTGGCTTCTTTTTCTTTTTACTAGGAGATTCCTTCAAACCTATGTTAATCCTTTTGCCAAGACCTTTGGGGAGGTGTTTAAACTCACACAAAATAGTAGCAATTGTTTTTTAGATCATAGTTTTGGGGGTTTTGAAGACTTGGTTTGTAGGTTTTGGGAATTTAACTTCAAGCCAAGGGTGGCATTTTTTGCACAAAAAATTGACTTCCCTTTTTAATGAGGCTTGACAAGCTCTTCAACATGATGGTTTGGGGGGTTCCTTGAAGGGGATAAAACAAGGGTTTCTTCAACCAAGCAAGTCCTGATGGGATTGGGAGGGCATAGGGTCAGATGGAAATGATAAATTTTGAGAATGAGCCCGTGGTGGAGTGGAATGATAATGCATATGTTACCTCTTTACACAGTCATCATTTGAGTCCACTTCAGCTCCTAAAAGTTGATAGGAAAGAGATTATGACAAAAAATCGGTATTCTACCTCAAGTTGGTGACTTTGAGGGAGATATCTCTAGCCAAGGGAATGGTCAAAAATTCAATTTTATCCAATTTTATTTAGTATTGTAGTGATTGTTACTTTTTATAGGTGATGTATTTTTAAAAAATAGACTTGAACAACTACATATTTGACCAACTCATTGATAGCGTCAATTTTGGGTCTCAAGCACCATAGGGGTAAGCTTACAGGGTTCATTGTGACATGCATCCAAAATATCATGTATCATCTTCCCTCATACATCTCCTCATGACATGGTTTGGTCCAGTGTAGAACAAACATCCAGCAATCCATGAGAAAGGAAAATATTTTTCAATGAGCACCCTCTTCTCTTTTGGAGAGAAGTGAGGAGGAACTCTCCCTATGACCAAATAATTAGCTATGTTAGCATACAAGGTGTTTGCACACTGATGGAAAATAAATTCTCATTAGGGAAAGAGTCATCTATAACTTGATTGTCCTCTAATGTAGTCAGCCTTGAAAGGAAGTTTGCAACAACATTGGCCTTCCTTGGTTTATTCACAATGGCTATGTCAAACTCCTGCATCAACAATAACCATCTTGCTAGCCTACCTGAGATCAGGGTTAATTCATGAGGTGTCTAATGGTTGCATGATTGGTGTGCACAAAGATCTAGTAGCCTGTTATGTAGTGCCTAAATTTGTTTAGGGCATAGATCACTGCCAACATTTCCTTTTTTGTCACTGTATAGTTGAATTCAGCTCTTTGTAGATTTTTGCTGACAAAATAAATAATATTTTCAATAGCTATTTCTTTCTACCCTAAGACTACTCCTATAGCATATTTTGATGCATCTGTATGGATGTGAAAAGGAATATCCCAATTAGGACCCTTGAGTATCGAAGCATGATTCAAAGTTGCTTTCAAGTTAGAAAATGCTTTGTCACAGTCTTATTTCCATTGGAATTCAACATCTTTATTTAGGAGATTATACAATGGTGTTGTCATTTTGCTGAAGTCTTTGATGGACCTCCTATAATAACCTACATGTCCTAAGAAACTCATAACATCTTTTTTATTTTGCAGGGATAGGAAGATTGGTGATCACCTCAATCTTTGCAAGATCTACTTGAATTCCTTTGTGAGAGATGTAGTGGCCAAGAACTACACCTTTTTGCATCATCATGAAACACTTTTCACTATTTAAAGATAGATTTTGGTCTTCATATCTCTGTATGACTCTTTTGAGATTTTCCAATGCTTTATTGAAATCAACACCATAAGTAGTGAAGTCATCCATATAGATTTTCATGCAATCAAGAGAGATATATGAAAATATGCTAATGACTGGCCTCTAAAAATTTGTAGGTGCATTGCATAAGCCAAATGGAAGTACTGAGTAGGCATAGTCCCCCATGGACAAGTAAAGGTTCTTTTCTCCTAGTCCTTTGGTGCAATTTGGATATGGTTATAGCTGTTGAATCCATCTAGGAAATAAAAGTACTGCTTTCTTGCAAGTGAGTCCAAAACTTGATCTATGAAAGGTAAGGGAAAATGGTCCTTTTTGGTGGCAGCATTAAATTCTTTATAATCAACACAAACTTGTCACTTCCCTCCTTTCTTGGGCACAATCACCAATGGGAACACCCACTGGCTATTTAAAATGGGGTAGATAAATCCTATATCTAGCAATTTATGTAGTTCCCCTTTTACAATTTCTATCAATGCAGGGTTAATTCTTCTTTGAGTCTGCCTCACTAGTGTACAATAATTTCTTATGTATATCCTATGAGTGCAAAGGTTAGGGTAAAATCCCTTCATATTATGATAATCCTATGCAAATGCACACTGGTGGGCCCTCAGTAAGTTGACCAATGACAACTACTATTCACTCAGTTTTTTGTTAATATTTATTTTCCTTCTAACACCTGCACTTATTTAGTTAACTCTACCATAGCTGCTTCACTAATGCTTGGTACCTTGAGTTCATGTGGTAGAAATGTATGAGACTTACATGTTGCTACAGGAAGTTTGATTGTAGAAAGAGTGACTACAGGAAGAGCGTGCAGGAGTGTCTTCATTGGATCAGTAGAATCAGATGCATGAGAGGATGATCCTTCCTCTACCTCACAATGGTTCTGAATTATTGTTACCTATTTTTCGCCACCAACTCAAACAGGTAGAGCTGAATCTTAAATTCAGGCTAAAAGGTATACAAGATGTTTTTAAAAAAAAAATTATGCTGAAGTATTCATATTATGCATTGCTTTATAACAATGTATATTTCAATGATATTATGCAAAAAAATACTTCAAAATTACATCACAAGTTTGCATAATGTTTGTTGTTTTATTCATGATGTGCGAACCAAAATCCCACACAAGCCGTGGGAGTAACTCATTATTTGATTTTTTATAATCAAGAAGGAGATGCATGAGTAAAAGCAAATTATACATCTGAAATAGAGAAAGCATAGGGTAGAAAGTGATTCATCATTGCCTGAAATGACAAATCATTGACAGTTGAGGTTTTCAGTTGTGATGTCAGTTGTGGTTCCAGCTCCGTTTCCATTTTTAGCTCCAACTCCGCATACCTGCAAGTTTGAGGGAAATATTGTTAGAGCAATGCGGATCAAATCCTATCATATGCCTGCGCTATTAATAGAAATATAAGATACAGTCGATCAGACATCTATCAGATGATTACGAAAATTCAACATAAAAGGAAAAGAGAAAAATTCAGCTTCTTTTATTTTGCTAACATGTTTGTTCACTGTGCAGGAACAGGTGCATTGTGTACGAGATCATCTTATCGGATATGTGGAGTAAAAAGGGCTCCCACAAGGGTTGAGCCTGACATATCAGGAAGGACACACTCTCAAGTTACATATGAGAGTTCATTAATATTGTCAAAACAGACAAAAGAAAGTTGTTGAAACAATGAAATTGATGTAAAAGCAGCCCTTTTCGAAGTTATTATTTTGTTTCAGCTCTACTTTATTTTTTCCACATTACATTTAAATGAGGTATTGAGCCTCTTTACACTGAAGAGAAAGGAAACCAAGCATCAAGCTATCTCATGAGGTTTTGAGTTTTCAATATAGTTTTCATCTTGCTGAAACATAACAATAGATCTTTCCAGAATGGCAGAAGTAATTGTATTGATACGTTAATGAAAAAAGCCAAATCCATACAAGAGGAGATAGTAAAAAAATGAGTTCATGATCATATATTCTCCAAATATGCAATCAACTTTTAATCAGTGCATGGTCATAGGGATTATCAAGTCTCAAATTTACCAAAGTGGTCATAAACAATGGAGGAGGAATCTCAATGTTAAAATCAGATAGCCTTCCACAGAGGAAAATACAGTGGGATTATGACAGTCCGATTCAGGTTACAGCAAGACTACTGCTACAAAGCCTATAAATGAAGAGTAGTTTTCAGCACAGCAATGGACACCTGTCATAGTTATTTGATATGCAACCATGGCGAAGATTATACATCAGGAAAGGCATTTTAAGACGTGAGAAGTACAACTTTTAAGTTTTCAGATTGCAGTTATCATCTATAGAATGATGTCAAAAATGTTAATTCTTCATGAACAGATGTAAAGAAAGAAATTACCATCAGTTAGGGTTAAATGGTCACTATTTTATGTATCTTTTTGTTGACAGTCATAGGAACAGGAATTTAAAATCTACAGAAAACAAAGGAAACTCACCGTAAAATGCCTGTTGAAAAGTATAGAAGTCACAGCCAAGCATTTTTTGAGTTGCCAGATGATGGATTCAAACTATCTCATGGTGGCCTCAAAATACATCAGTAACAAATGGAAACCATCAGGGAAAATCTAACCTTTCACAACCATTACCATGACTTGAATTCATAAGTTACTGTCTTTTTCTTTAAAGTCTATTTTTTCTACAAAGGACAAAGAAAAACGCGGCCAGCATGAAGGGAGAAAAGCACACAAAAAGTTGAAGGCCGCGGCCTTCAAAGGCAGAAAATCTAACAGAAAATACAGTGAAAGGCCATCAAAAGATCATGATTTCAACTTACCACGAGTTGCTGAGAATTGTTAACCGAGTATGGAAAGGAAATCTGAAGAAGTATGAGCATTTCCAACTCCAACCCTAGCTCTTGGTGGCACTTCCTCTCCAGGCAGAAGTATTATTTTTGCAAAATGGTTAAGGATTAGGGTTGAGACTATTTTTGTCTACCCTATTTCGACATAAGGTTCTTTCTTGCTTTGTTTTTTAATTTAAACTTCCTCATTTCAATTTCCCCTGTGGTCACGACTTGAAAGTCAAGATAAAGCCTAATGATATGGCCGGCAATGAGAAAGTGCCAATAATGCTAAATGGCCGAACTTTATGTTAGATATAAAAATGCCATTGAATCAAGATATGTGTGGAGGTCAAGAGGTATCTATTTGCATGGTCAATGGTGTAACATGTCATGCATATATCATGTATTTTTTTGGATATCCTTATTCTAGGATTGCATTGATTAAATTCAATCAATTTAATGTTATTTTTTGTTTACCCATGTAAAGTAGTATTAATTAAATGATAAAATTATAATCATTTAATTAATACTACTATTTTTAGGCAAAATAACATTGAATTAAATAAATCCAATAAATGCAAGTATAGAATAAGGCAAAGATGGATTTTTATTTTGCATGGGCGGATTGACACAAACGAGGTAGATTTTGCATGCTTTGGCCCACTTTTCAGGGATTTGCAATTCAGTTAGAGTCTCTGCATGTATCAGTTATGACTTGGTAGTGAGTTTGAGCTTAAGTGGACTTATTTTTGCATGGATTTGGGCCTCCTTTTCAGAGATATTTTCTTCTGCTCGGATTTGGCCTTGGAGTTATCACCCTTTCTTTGAGTTGGACTTTCAGTTCTTTTCACATGCCTTTTGGAAAGGTTTTTTTTGTATATGTTGAAAAACTTATCTGTTTTTCAATTAGTTCTTTTTTTTCTCCTTTGCACTCTGCAAAGTGAATGATTTGTAACTCAGCATTGATTTCTCCAGATTAATACATAGCAGGTTTTACAGGTTACCTCGGTTTTAGCATGGAGTTTTTCCTTTTATCTTCTCAATAGTGTTAGGTTTTTCCTTCAAGCTTTCAGGCATCAGTGTTGTGATTGATTTTGATCGAATTATCTTGTGTTTCAACATTGAAACCTTTATCTTTTTGTCTCAACCATAAATATATGTATGCATTCAAGTTTAATTCGTAGGTCATGCACTGAGTTCATAATAAGATTATTTTCTTAATTGTGAGAACACTGTTCTTTTCCTCTAAAAGAAAATAGTTTTATGAACCTTTGTATGAAACATTTATATGAATTCAACTGTTCAAATTTTGATGTACAAATTAGATATTCTGAGAAGCAATTGTGAACCAAACTATCTTTTAGATCATTATTTTCAGGTGTAAGCATCACCATTTTTAAAGCTTCATAGTTCTACTTTCAGTTTAAATCTTTTATCCTTTTTCCCAACATTTTACCAAATATTAATCAGAAAAATCCATAGGAACCAGCCTAGAATCTGGAGGTCTAATTTCCCATTAGGATACCCACATCCTGGAATTAGTTCCAATGTGTCATCAGATTGCTAAAATTTTATATTTCAGTATACGGGTGCAATCTGTTTGACAACAGTTTTTGGCATGCCCGGTGGGATTGAATTTTATTATTTCAAGCTACTATTTTGGTATGTACAACAGGTTACCAGCTTCTCAGAGCAGTTATTTCAAAGTACCTGGCGACTCCGTGATCAAGTATCAAAGAAGATCAGTAGCAAGCATATGAGAAACATCCATACGAGAAGAAGCTCTTCTCCATTTGAATACCTTCAGGTGTCTTTGCCAAAAAGGAGAGGAAGGACAGCGAAGAGAGTCTCAGAAAGGCCTTTAAGAAACCTGTCGGTTTCTCCAAGTTTCAGAAGAGAAACTATTGTTTACACGTCAAGGAGAGGTAGATCAAACACAAGGCAGCAAGGCCCGCATTCAGCTTCACCAAGCTATAGACGATCTACCTCACCTATACTAGTTTTGCAAGCTGCAAATTTAAGAACACCAGCAGCTTCGATGGCTAGAGCGCATGCATTCGTACCATTCAATGGGGGAAACCCATTGAATCTGATGCAGCATGATGATATTCATGTTGCAGCATTAAAGAGTTTACAATTTTTTACTGGTGAAGATCAAACAACACTGATCGAGCATATCAGAGATATGGCTTCGCTGTGTGGAGTTCACCATGTCACGCAAGAGAACATCACATTGAGGCTGCTAGCAGCATCTTTCAAAGGAAAAGTGCTTCAATGGTTTTGTGGCTTACCAGTTAATTCAATTGCCACATGGGATGATCTAGGAGACAAGCTCAGCAAGCAATTTTTAGACAAGTATGATCATCTATCTCTAGTTGAACAAATGACAACTATCAAGAGAGCACCACAAGAACAGATGATGGATTTCAACTTCAGGTTTCAACGAACCTGGAATAGGATTCCAGTAACGGTAAGACCTACTCCTAATCATGCATTTTTGTATTACCTTAGGTCATTAAATAGTGACATAGCTTTAATGATCCAATCAATGGGGGGTTTAACGCTGCCAGCAGCATATGAAATTGCTATTAGAGTAGAAAATAGCCTTATACAGGCTGGTAAGATTGCACCAAGGCCACCTATGCCTATATTTCCTGATATCCACCCCTTAATGCCAATTAATTTTCCACCAATTGCCACAATTCCTGTCGAACCGGCCTTAGGCTATCAGCCAGCTGTCCAAAATAATGCTTTTCCAGCACAGTTTGAGTTTCAAGAGTTAAAGGGTAATCAACAGGAGATGGCAAAGTTATTGTAGATTGTTAGCAACGACTTAGTCAGCATCAAGAGGCAACAAAACCATAATTACAGGCCTTACCAAGCACCTTTTCAGCCTAATAGGCCTCCTTATCAGGTTGATAATCAAGGACAACGTAGGAATTCCAATCCTAGGCCATCATACAACCAGAACCAGCAAGCTGCTAGCTCATCAAAGGAGCTCGTTCCAATCCAAAATAATATAGCACATGATTACATATGGTGTTATCCATGTAATCAGCCTCACAATCAGGCTACTTGCATGACTAGCGTCATTAATCAAGCCCTTATGGTACAGAGTACATACGCTACAACAGAAAATATAGCAAAGGATGCCAATGATCAAAATGATTAAACACAACAGAATGACATGGATGTTGCCATGATGAATTGGCAGGGCAACGAATTTTGTGGTGTTAATCAATTACAAGGTACAAATCAGTCTAATGCATCTATTGCAACAAACACAAGGTCCAAAAAGAGAGCAACAGATCTGAGACAGCAAGCTATTCCTGACAAACAACAGCTAGAAGGTGATAAATAGCAAGCAAATAAGGTCAAACAACAAGTCGTTCAGCAAAAGGTTCAGGTTTCAGCAACTAATAAAGAGTAGTCACAGCTTCTTTCCTCACAAAATGCGCACATTTTACCAAGGAAGCAAGTTGGCATTGCTAAAGACCAGCAGAAACAAGGTGAACCAGTTAAGGATACGAGAACTCAACCAGATCCAACGCTAAAAGTTGTTGTTCCAAAATCCCAGCATAAGGTTAGCTCTCCTGCTTTTAATATTGTTGACCATATGAAAAAAGAAACAGTTAGCATCACTATGTTGGATGCATTGCACTTACCTAGGTAGAAAGAAGGTCTGCAAGAGGCGTTGGCCAAGATTTTCATTTATGATGAAACAGCCAAAGAACAGCCAAGGGTTCTTACAAACAACTTAGACAACAAAAAGGGACAGTCAACTCAAGAGGTAAAACCACCACCTTTTTATGTTAGTCTGATTATCGGAGATAGTATAGTGCATAATTGCATGATAGATTCAGGAGCTAGCAGCTCAATCGTGCCTAAACAGCTTGTTGACAAGCTGGGTCTTGAATATGAACCATTGTCAAAGGGGGTAGTACAGTTAGACAGAACAGCCATTAAGTCCATAGGAGTTATAAGAAACCTACCCCTTACATTGCATGCCTGTCCTAATTTTCAAGTACCACATGACATTTACGTTATTGATCTCCCACCTTATTTTTCCGTTTGTCTGTCTAGAGATTTCACTGCAAAGTTAGGTGGTTATTTGTCATCAGACTAGTCTCACATGTTTTTCAGAACCAGATACAGTACCAGAGTTACCATTAAGTCAGAACCATTGGCCAAAGACCACATCGAGCCCTATGTACCAAATCCTATAAACGAAAATCTAGCTTTCCATGATCAGGAGGATCAATCCATGACCCTCGACCCCACTGTACCTATAGAAGGTATACCAGATATAAATTTAGACGAGTGGGCAACTGAGAATTACAAGATTGACCTGTTCAGTCTCATGGATGAAGTAGGTTTGGGCGTTTATATGATTCAGGAGCCCGATATGACCATTCCAAATCTGGTCAAGGAGGAAAAAGAGTTAGAACAACAAACTGATGCAGCTTTGGAAGCTGTATTTTGATGGTTCCAAAAGTAAAATTGCTACTGGTGGAGGAGCAGTGCTCATATCACCTAAAAATGACAGGTATTATTCAGCTTTCAAATTTTCTTTCAGTTGTTCAAATAATGTTGCTGAGTATGAGGCATTGATGCACGGTTTAGAATGGGCCAGACAAAGATAGATTAAGTGTTTACAGGTATTTGGTGACTCTAAATTAATAGCAAATCAGGTAAGAAATCTGAATTTAACTAAAAATGATTTGCTGAAACTGTATAAGCATTGTGTTTGGGACTTGATTGAAGAGTTTGATGCATTTAATTTACAATCAGTACCTAGAAATCAGAATAAGCATGTTGATAAGCTTGCTACCATGGGATCACAATTTGACATCCTAGCTAAAGTTCATAATGTGCAGGTACAACAATATGTGAAGGTAGTTTTTAGACCTTCAATACCTGATAATAATGTAAGCTGGCAGATTTTTGACAACGATGAACAAATATGTCATTTTATGATGGAGGAGGCAGAGTTTTCTGTTGGAAACCAGCGCAAGTTTGATCAACAATATGGAGATCAAATCATGCAGTTAAAGTCTAATAAACTGCCAAAAGGTTTGGTTACTCTTGAATCCATTTTCAACACTGATGACCAAGTTAGAAAAGATAAATCAGGCATTACAGTGAAGCAAGAACATTATGAACCGATAGAAATATTTAAAGATAAGCTTCTCAAGCTTGGCAAAGTCTATACGGAGGAGGAACAGCAAGATTTTATCTTACTTTGTCAAGAATTATGCGACATCTTTGCTTGGGAATATGGTGATCTGAAAGGTTTTAACCCTGAGTTAGCTCAGCATATAATTGAGTTGGAACCCAACACAAAACCAGTCACACAAAAGCAAAGGCCTCTAAATCCAAAACTGGAGCATTTGATGAAAATATAATTGAACAAGTTAATTGAAGGAAGCATCATATTTCCAATCAAGCACACTTCTTGGGTATCTAATCTGGTGCCCGTCAGAAAGAAGAATAGAGAAATAAGACTGTAAGTTGATTTTTGTGATCTAAATAGAGCTTCACTTAAGGATCACTATCCATTGCCTTCAATGGAGCAGATATTGCAGTTTGTTTCAGGATCAGAGAGATTCTCATTGCTGGACGGGTATTCAGGTTATAACCAAATATTGGTTAAGGAGGAAGACCAGTACAAGACAGCCTTTACCACCAAGTGGGGTACTATGGCTTATAAGAAGATGTCATTTGGACTGTCAAACGCAAGAGCAACCTTTCACAGAGCAATGGATATGGCTCTCCAAGGTTTGGTAAATAAATTTGTTCTTGTTTACTTAGATGATACCACTGTTTTCTCATGAAAAGCAAATGAACATTTTGGTCATCTTAGGTAGATTTTCGAGAGATGCAGAGAGTATGGAATATCTTTGAATCCAAAGAAGAGCATTTTTTCTATTCACGAAGGTAAGCTGTTGGGTTATATTGTTTCAAAAGATGGCATTTCTATTGACCTAGAGCACATTACAACCATTCTGGCTTTACCACTTCCCGCCCATAAAAAAGGTTTGCAGAGATTTTTGGGAAGAATAAATTTTGTTAGGAGATTTATTCCTAACATTGCAGCATTGTTGCAACCTCTCACATCCATGCTAAAGAAAAACATGCAGTTCAGCTGGACGAAGAAAGGTAAGAACAGTTTTGAGCAAATTAAAGAGGCACTTGCAGCAGCCCCGACACTAATAAATCCAAACTTTGATAAAGATTTCATATTATATGCGTTTGCTAGTGTTGATACAGTTTCTGCCATGCTTTGTTAGCAGAATGACCAGTGACTTGAACAGCCCATTGCATTCTTTAGTCAAATTTTGCATGATTATGAAACAAGATATTCATTTGTTGAAAAGCACGTGCTTGTTGTGGTAAGAAGTCTCAAAAAATTTAGACATATGCTATCTAATAATAAAATATATCTGTTGGTAGCTCACCCAATAGTCAAGGAATTTCTGTTAAATAAGGACATAAATGACAAGCGTGCAGGCTGGATAACCAAGTTCATGGAGTACAATATCAGCATAAAGGTTACCAAGCTTGTCTGAGGTAAAGGACTGTGCGAACAACTTACAGAAAATGAACAGAACGGCAATGAAGAGACCATCATAGTTCTAAATAATGAAGAGGAACATGTTGTTTCAACTGTTCCAGTTGACTGGATTCATCAAATGATCCATTACTTGCATACTGGAGATTGCCCAGAAGGTATGGACAAATCTAAATGAAGGTATTACAGATTGCAAGCAATTCCTTATGAAGTAATAAATGATGTTTTGTACAAAAAGGACTTCAATGGAGTATTTCTCAGATGTATAAGCCCTGATCAGATTGAAAGAATTTTAGAGGAATTCTATAATGGACCTGTTGGAGGTTACTTTGCACCATGCACTACAGCTTTAAAAATCATGAAAGTAGGATATTATTGGCTAGACCTTTTCAAGGATGCTCATGCTTATGTCAGAAAATGTTCTAAATGTTCACTGTTTGCAGGAAAACAAAAGTCAGCAGCACTACCCTTGAATCCAATTCAAGTTGAGCAGCCATTTGGAAAGTGGGGACTTGATTTCATCGGTCCAATTAACCCACCATCGAGTGCAGGGCACAAGTGGATCCTGACAGAAATAGATTACTTCTCGAAATGGATAGAAGCAATTGTTCTAAAGGATTCAAATGAAACTTCAGTCCTAAATTTTTATCAAGACATTATTTCCAGGTTTGGTACACCTGAGTCCATTATTTCAGATAATGTTTTAGCCTTTGTTGGCTTAAAGGTTTCAAATTGGTTCGTAAAGAATAACATCTATTTGAACACTTCATCCAATTATTACCCCCAGGGTAATGGACAAGCAGAATCTACTAACAAAAATCTAATTAAGATTATTAAGAAGACAATTGAGGATAATCAGAGGTCATGGCACGACAAGCTTAAATTAGCCCTTTGGGCTAATAGAGTTACACCAAAGCGGTCAACAAGTTTTTCACCATATGCTTTGGTTTATGGTAAAGAGGCCAAGTTGTCGATTTCAATAGAATTCCCAACTCTCAGCTACATAAAGGAACTAGAATTACTCGAGGAGTAGCCAATGCAAGTTAGGCTTGTTGAGTTAATAGAGTTGGATGAAACCAGGAAAGATGCTTTCAGAAAGCTTCAGATTCATCATTCTCAGATGAAAAAGACATTCGACGGGAAAGCAGTTGCAAGAGTCTTCAACGAAGGTGACTTTGTTTTCAAATGGGATGAGTTGAAGAGTAGGCCTGGCAAACATTCTAAGTTCGATGCCATGTGGGATGGCCCATACATTATAATAGAAAAGAAAGAGCATAACGCTTTCTAGCTCTCAAGGTTGGATGGAGAAGTGTTGCCAATCCCCGTTAATAGGATCCATCTCAAATAGTGCTATTAAGTAGTTTTATTTGCTGCTGTACATAGTAGATTAAATTTTCAGTTTCAGTATATTTTCAATAAGTGCTCATTGTACTTTAGTTTCATTCAGCATTGTTTCATTTTCAATAAAGTGCAGTCACTGCACTAGGTTTTCAGATTCTGTCATAAACTGAATTGCAGTAGTTTCTTTCAGTTTTTGTGTGATGCCGAGTTACAAATATTTTCAGAGAGGGTTAAGAGCAAGAAATGACTCCATGCCCAATGGATAAGCTACATGACTGGTCTATGGTGTTTAGCAGGAAAACACTCCGCAAAGGTCGCCAATTTGTTACCTATTTTTCACCACCAGCTCAAACAGGTAGAGCTGAATCGTAAATTCAGGCTAAAAGGTATACAAGATGTTTTTAAAAAAAAAATTCTGCTGAAGTATTCATATTATGCATTGCTTTATAACAATGTATATTTCAATGATATTATACAAAAAAACACTTCAAAATTACATCACAAGTTTGTATAATGTTTTTTGTTTTATTCATGATGTGCGAACCAGAATCCCACACAAGCCGTGGGAGTAACTCATTATTTGATTTTTTATAATCAAGAAGGAGATGCTTGAGTAAAAGCAAATTATACATCTGAAAATACAGAAAGCATAGGGTAGAAAGTGATTCGTCATTGCCTGGAATGACGAATCGTTGACAGTTGAGGTTTTTAGTTGTGATGCCAGTTGTGGTTCCAGCTCCGTTTCCTTTTTTAGCTCCAACTCCGTGTACCTGCAAGTTTGAGGGAAATATTGTTAAAGTAATGCGGATCAAATCCTATCATATGCCTACGCTATTAACAGAAATATAAGATACAGTCGATCAGGCATCTATCAGATGATTACGAAAATTCAACATAAAAGGAAAAGAGAAAAATTCAGCTTCTTTTATTTTGCTAACATGTTTGTTCACTGTGCAGGAACAGGTGCATTGTGTACGAGATCATCTTATCGGATATGTGGAGTAGAACAGGCTCCCACAAGGGTTGAGCCCAGCATATCAGGAAGGACACACTCTCAAGTTACATATGAGAGTTCATTAATATTGTCAAAACAGTCAAAAGAAAGTTGTTGAAACAATGAAATTGATGTAAAAGCTGCCCTTTTCGAAGTTATTATTCTGTTTCAGCTCTACTTTATTTTTTCCACATTACATTTAAATGAGGTATTGAGCCTCTTTACACTGAAGAGAAAGGAAACCAAGCATCAAGCTATCTCATGAGGTTTTGAGTTTTCAATATAGTTTTCATCTTGCTGAAACATAGCAATAGATCTTTCCAGAATGGCAGAAGTAATTGTATTGATACTTTATTGAAAAAAGCCAGAGCCATACAAGAGGAGATAGTAAAAAATGAGTTCATGATCATATATTCTCCAGATATGCAATCAACTTTTAATCAATGCACGGTCATAGGGATTATCAAGTCTCAAATTTACCAAAGTGGTCATATACAATGGAGGAGGAATCTCAATGTTAAAATCAGATAGCCTTCCACAGAGGAAAATACAGTGGGATTATGACAGTCTGATTCAAGTTATAGTAAGACTGTTGCTACAAAGCCTATAAATGAAGAGTAGTTTTCAGCACAACAATGGACACCTGTCATAGTTATTTGATATGCAACCATGGCGAAGATCATACATCAGGAAAGGCATTTTAAGACGTGAGAAGTACAACTTTTAAGTTTTTAGATTGCAGTTATCATCTACAGAATGTTGTCAAAAATGTTAATTCTTCATGAACAGATGTAAAGAAAGAAATTACCATCAGCTAGGCTTAAATGGTCACTATTTTCTGTATCTTTTTTTTGACAGTCACAGGAACAGGAATTTAAAATCTACAGAAAATAAAGGAAACTCACTGTAAAACGCCTGTTGAAAAGTATAGAAGTCACAGCCAAGAATTCGCTGAGTTGCCAAATGATGGATTCAAACTATCTCATGGTGGCCTCAAAATACATCAGTAACAAATGGAAACCATCAGGGAAAATCTAACCTTTCACAGCCATTACCATGACTTGAATTCATAAGTTATTGTCTTTTTCTTTAAAGTCTATTTTTTCTACAAGGGACAAAGAAAAACACGGCCAGCATGAAGGGAGAAAAGCACACAGAAAGTTGAAATCCAATAAATGCAAGTATAGAATAAGGCAAAGATGGAGTTTCATTTTGCCTGGGTGGATTGACACAAACAAGGTAGCTTTTGCATGCTTTGGCCCACTTTTCAGGGATTTGCAGTTTAGTTAGAGTCTCTACATGTATCAGTTATGACTTGGCAGTGAGTTTGAGCTTAAGTGGACTTATTTTTGCATGGATTTGGGCCTCCTTTTCAAAGATATTTTCTTCTGCTCGGATTTGCCTTGGAGTTATCACCCTTTCTTTGAGTTGGACTTTCAGTTCTTTTCACATGCCTTTTGGAAAGGTTTTTTTTGTATATATTGAAAAACTTATCTATTTTTTAGTTAGTTCTTATTTTTGTCCTTTGCACTCTGCAAAGTGAATGATTTGTAACTTAGCATTGATTTTTCTAGATTAATACATAGCAGGTTTTACAAGTTACCTCGGTTTTAGCATGGATTTTTTCCTTTTATCTTCTTGATAGTGTCAGGTTTTGCCTTCAAGCTTTCAAGCATCAGTGTTGTGATTGATTTTGATCGAATTATCTTATGTTTCAGCATTGAAACCTTTATCTTTCTGTCTCAACCATAAATATATGTATGCATTCAAGTTTAATTCATAGGTCATGCACTGAGTTCATAATAAGATTATTTTCTTAATTGTGAGAACACTGTTCTTTTCCTCTAAAAGAAAATAGTTTTATGAACCTTTGTATGAAACATTTATATGAATTCAACTGTTCAAATTTTGATGTGCAAATTAGATATTCTGAGAAGCAATTGTGAACCAAACTGTCTTTTAGATCATTATTTTCAGGTGTAATCATCACCATTTTTAAAGCTTCATAGTTTTGCTTTCAGTTTAAATCTTTTATCCTTTTTCCCAACATTTTACCAAATATTAATCAAAAAAATCCATAGGAACCAGCCTAGAATCTAGAGGTCTAATTCCTCATAGGATACCCACAGCCTGGAATTAGTTCCAATGTGTCATTAGATTGCTAAAATTCTATATTTCAGCATACGGGTGCAATCGTTTTGACAACAATTATGTTAGAAAATACTTCATCTTCATCTTGAAGCTGCATGAAATAACTTTTGCTTAACATCATAAGTTATGCCACAGAATTAAATTTCTCGGCCTCTTCACCAACATGTGGCCATACGGGATCATTCCTATCCTGGGATGGTTGAGCAAGAGGGTAGAGAACAATATTTTTGTTACTCTTTCCATGAAAAATGGTTATGTCTCATGTCTCACATCCAATATAGGCATATGGTATTGCTAAGCACAGCCTTCCAAGAATAATGGGGTGCTTGCCTAGTGTGGCCTTAGGAGAAAGAATCATGAAATCTGTTGGGTACTCCCAAGAGTCTAGAGTTGCCACAAGATCCTCTACTATCCCATCAGGCTTAATAGTAGAACTATCAACAAGTTGTAGGACAGTGGGAATAGGTCTCATGATTGCAAAATTTAGTTGTTGTAGGATGTCCTTATTCTTTACATTTATTACTTCTCCCAAATCAATCAAATAATTATTTATCTGGATCCCATTTATAACAACTCCTTCCACATGACTCCTTGGGTCATTATATTTGGGAATAGTCACTTTCCCAAACATGATGTCAGCCAATTGTCCCACCACATGAACTATAGTGGGGTATTTCTTCTTCTTACCTAGCTTCTTAAGGCATGCTTCCTTGATTACTTTGCCATATATAGGAACATCTTTCATGGCCTGAAATATAGGTATTTGGACACATATATGCTTCAACTGATCTGAAATGTCAAAAGTTGTGTTCTCCTTCTCTTCCTTTTATTTCACAGTTTCCAACCTCTGGGGAAATAGTGGTTTTGGTTTAGTCTGCTTGACTGGGAATGGTTCAGGATTTTTAGGTGCACTTGGTTGAATGGGGACATTCAGAGGCTCCTCTTCTTCCATAGGAAGCTTAGCGATAATGGGTGTGGAAGGAGTTGGCAAAGTAGTTCCTAAATGCAAGCAGATGTTACACTCACAACATATGCAAGGAATTGATTTGGATCAACAGAGTATACCAATTATTGTTGTGGTTTATTATTTGGGTTAGGTGTGGGTTGAGTTGGTAGCTGAGTAGGTTTAGGTGCATTTGATTTTGAACTAGCAGGAGGAGGCATTATAGCAAGTTTTTGGGGCTAAGAAGGTGGTTGCATGTAATTGGTTGTCTGGTTTGGCCATTTTTGTCCTCCCCTCCATTGAGATGTTTGTTGTTAGATTCCTGAAGGAGGATTTCAATTTCCTTGAAACTACTGCCAATTCCCTTGAGGTTGCTGCCACTAGGGTGGAGAGTTTTTGTGGTTGGGCTAAACATTTGGAGGGTTATTCCAAGGTTGTGGTGGATATCCTCCATAATTGGATGGATATGAGGGTTTCCATTGGTTACCAGATGAATAAGAATTGAAATATGGCCCAACAAAAGATAGTGGATTTGGTGGCATGCCTTGTATTGGAGCCCATGGCCTCCTTTGTGCAACATAGTAGGCTTGATCTTCTTCACCCTAGATTGGCTTGAACTCAGGTTCCATCTGCTTGTTGTCAATATTAGTTATCATCTTGTATTTGTAGTCCTTCTTATTTTGTCTGCAATGAGGTCAGTATTCTACCAACATTGCCTCTGCTTCCTCTCTTTTTTTCTTGTCCTGAAGTATATCTTGCTAAGTAGCCATATTTTTTATGATGTCTTGCTTGAAGTCTGCCAGTAAGTGATTAATCTCCATCCTTGAAACTCCACTGGTAGATGACTTACCCGTGGAGGATTGGTAATCTCTCCTCTTCTTTGAAGCTGCCCTGGAATAGTTCTGACATATATTCTTGATGTCCTCCCAAGGAACTTGGGTGATATCTCCTCCTCCCATCAGGTCCAAGGCATTTTTTCAACTATCATTAATTCCTCTTAAGAAAAATAGCTTATGTGAGTCTTAATTGAGTGTATAGTGTGTGGATTTTTGTAGGCAAAAGAGAAACCTTGAAATATAATCTTTCAGGATCTCATCTTCCTTTTGTTGCATCCTAAAAATGTCACCTTCTCTAATGTCATTGCCCCTGCAATACTCCTTGTATTTCTCAAGGAACTTTTTCTTCATGTCCTCCCATGTCTCCACAGGATCTTTTCCTAGGTTCATGAACCATCTTAATGCAACTTATT